>OX465542.1:7919938-8519938 GCA_950022985.1 Udea ferrugalis
TTCCATACCCAGCTTCGCTCATCGAAGCGATTCTATTTGTTAAAGTAACTTAGACAATAATCAGTAGCTTACACCAACATTTTAAAATGTTTGTATCCAATATAAAAGTTAAACTGAATATGAAATATGCTTTCAAGGTCTTGCTCCTGTATTTCTAAATAAATCAGAAAACTAAAATACTACTAGAAATGTTCGTAACCAAAATCGACAGCACTCAAAACAGCTATTTTCAAAATTATAGTAACCAACCCATTATTCGAGAAAATCATTATTTTATGTAATCCTATTTATTTATCAGTGCTCCTGGAGCCTTCCCTAACTAGGGCCCTGGTCCCTTTTTTACATATTACTTAGTAGTTACATTAAATCTAGGAATTTCCTAATCTTTAATGCAGGGTATTTATAAATACACTGCTCAAAAGTGTCTAGGGATATCTCAAGCATTTTCATACAAAGTATAGCTATTTGGGAGGCTGTAAAAATTCAAATATTGATACCAACGTAGAAATTTTTAGAACACAGAAACTGCTATATCTGTCCTTTCTGATTGTATAAAGAAATTCATTGTAGTAGCATTATTGTACAATCGTAAGGAAGTTAAAAAAAGACAGATTTTTCTTTTAAAAGGTGTCAAAATTTTAGCAAAATCAAACGTTTTTTATTTGTAATATTTTTAACCTTTATCTTATGCCTCTGTCCTCGCGTTATTCCAAGATAATGCTCAACTTGTAAACAAACCTTAATGAAATATTTGAAAAATGATATCCCTATGATATCCCTAGACAGTTTTGATGTGTGTAGTTGAAACTTTCAAAAGTTTACATAAAACAAATATCTTTCAACGTACCTGTGTGACCAGATGTTGAAACCGCCTCTCGCATGGCGAAACCAGCTGCAACTTGTACTCGACGTTACCGAACCTCGGCTCTGGTGGTAGACTGCCGTAGACCTCCTCGCTTGAGTCGTCTAGCTCTGAAGCGCTAAGGGTAACACAAGGTGATTTTTGTTCATGAATCATTGTTTTTTCGTTCATGAATCATTGATTTTTGTTCATGAATCACAGGTTTTGTACATGAATTATTAGTTTTTGTACATAAATCATTGATTTTTGTACAGGAATCATTGATTTTGTTCATGAATCATTGGTTTTTGTTCATGAATCATTGACTTTTGTTCATGATTCATTGGTTTTAGTTCATGAATCACTTATTTTGTTCATGAATCATTGGTTTTTGACCATGAATCAGTGATTTTTGTTCAAGAATCATACTTGTGACAATGCCTGATCTTGGTGCACTCTAAAAATTTAGTGGACTATTCAGTTGTAGAAGAATACGCCATCATAAACGGCCTTAGACGTCCCACTTATGGGCACAGGCCTCACCTCAACAACGAGGTGGCGAGAGCCATACTCCAACACGCGGGCTCAGTGCGGATTTTTGGAGGGGTGTAAGGTTAGTGAGTAACCTTAATTCCAGATGTTATCAAGCCGCCCTAAGGCCTACTACTAGGCTTAACGACTGAAATCTAGCGTCGTCAACCTGGACCAACTGCTTAACGTGCCTTTCCAAAAACATCACAAAATTTTGGTCGGAACCAATCCAATTCCCGACCTGACCTGTGTTGCTTTACAAATACCAAAAACTATAAAAATAGTACTTACGTATCATCAAACGAGTCGTCCAAATCATCTGAACTATAAAACAGATCACTCTCCAACTCTTCAGTATTAAAATCTCCAGCTAAATAAGTGTCATCTTTCAACCCGACTTTTTCCAACTTATTTATAACTTTATAAACATTCTCGTCAAAATCATCCTTCTTGGTATTGCTTTTGAATTCATTTTTGGTCAAATCATTGACGTTCTTTCCTATATTCTCGTCGCAGACCTTAGGTATGGAAGATTGGTTGTTCCAACTAGTGGTGTCGGGTTCGGACCACGCCTGGGCTACTTGCAGATCTTTCTCTGGGGAGATTTTGTTCTTTTTCCGGCGACATTTTCTGCCTGAGTTCCGTCTTTTGGGCTTTTGATCTTGTTTGTTATCTGAAAGCAGGAAAAAGTAATTTAATTTTGATGGAAGGATATTTTCACAAGAGAGAACCAGCGAACACTCTTGGTTATGTCCTTTCTATGGGCGCGGTCCGTTTTGGGTCACAAGGGATAATAGCACCCTCTCGCTCACGCTCATACAATTTATAGATAGGACGCGAGTGGGCGCGCTATTATCACTTTTGACTCAAAACAGAGCACGCCCTGTATCGCAATAGGCATGACGAACAATTTTGAAATCTTCTTTCGTGATAAAGGTACACATGTATTGTATACTAAAAAAACTTTATTTCGGTTTCAAAGGTCAGTTTAACAAAGTTTGAGGACATTATTCTAGTATTTTATCAACAGCGCGCGAAAACGCTCGCAGGTGTCATGGCGTCCGTGTGACGTATTTGTAATGTAAATATCAAGTGTCTGTCAAACTCACTTGTATGAAATACGACAGTGACATTTGTTGATTTCCATTACAGTGACGTCATAGTGCGTGATTGACGTTTGAGTCAAAATGGCGAATTGGAGTATTTTATCCTTTTACTTTATCGAAAATCTGATTAATCTCAGATTTTAAAATCAAACTAAATGTGTCTTTTAAATCCTTTTAATATGTTTTTTCCCCTAATGTATTCAAATCGTTGATTATTTGATACTGTCGTCATGCCTATTGTCTTGGCCTGATTGACTGGCCAGAACTGTATTTTAAAGTTCTAAGCTACCGCTCTCTGTAACCGCTGGAATTGGTGTGCGTCATGGTCCAGTGGTTGTACACTGTCTTGGAACCCCCAGGGTTACAAGTTCAAATGGAATACAATCTTTGTGTTTTGCACAATTTGCGGCTAACTCCGCGGTAAAGGAAATCATCGATAAAGACCATGCAAACCCAGCTGAAGGTGGTAGGGTCGCCCCTTGGGTACGAAAGTCCATTCTACGAAACGTGGGTTTCCGAGTGAAATTCAATATTTCTTTATTCAAGTAGACCATCATACCAGAGTACTCTCGATTCGTCAATAAATGTTATTTTGACCACATAATAAACATACATACCAATGATTTTATAATCAAAATAGGCAGATAGGTTACTTGTGCTAAAAAAGTGGCACTCGAAATCAAAACTTCGAACACCTGAGCAAAGCATCCACAGTTTTAGACGACACTGCGCAACTGTATCTTTTTTTTTTTTTTTTTTTTTTTTTTTTTTGAGTAGGGGAAATGCACTTACGCATACCCGCCAACCGGGGGGTTGGACTGGTTATGTCGGACTCTCCACGGGGAGCATGCTCTACCCAGTGGCTCTACCGACTAAAAACCCTACTACTCCCTCTCTTCGTCCATAGTGGGGGAATACGCCGTATAGCAATAAGCCCTGTGCGCGTTCTCCCGGACGGTGCCCGCCTACACGGCGGGCCGGAAGCGACCCCCCCTTCGAGAGGGGGGGCCACGACCCCCCCTTCGAGAGGGGGGGCCAGTAGGGACAGCCGAGGGCGTCGAGCCGTCCCTACCAGGCAGTGGTGGAGGCCTGTGCAATGCCGGCAACGGTACCCCCGTACCGCGCGCCGGCTGGCCTCTACCACGGAGGGGTGCGACACGGCGAGCAGGTGCGCGCCGTCTTCCCCCCCTCCTCGGCCTGCGGAGCTCATCGGCTGCAGGATCAAGCTCCCGCAGCCGCTCCGCCGCTTCCTTAGCGGTCATCACCTCCTCGCAGAAGGTGGCGAACGCCTGCCAAGCCTCTCTGTCTGCCAGCATTGCGATCACAATGCTCGGCAGAGAGAGGTCCTGGCCCACTGCGCAACTGTATCTGTCTCGTTTACGCTCTAGTAAATAATCATAGTATCTTGTACAGATCAGATTACAAGTACGTCCGCCAGGGATCAATTTTCGACTTTGCATCAGTACTGACACAACCTATCTACCTCTTTTAAATATAATTTATTAGCGTATGTTACGTTATGCTTACAGAAGTATGTTATGGTATGTTATGCTTACCATCATCCTTCTTGTTAAGTTCGAAGTAGCTCTCGATGTAGCTCCCGTCTTTGACCAGCAGTTCCGTGCTGAGCTCAAAAGTATGTTATGGAATGTTATGTTATGTTATGCTTACCATCATCCTTCTTGTTAAGTTCGAAGTAGCTCTCGATGTAGCTGCCGTCCTTGACCAGCAGTTCCGTGCTGAGCTCAGGCTCACAGAGGAACGAGGACTCTTCGGGGAGTGTTTCGTTCTTGCCGTTGGTATGTTATGGTATGTTTTGGTACGGTATGTTATTGTATGGTATGTTTTGGTAAGTTATGGTATGGTATGTTATGGTAAGGTATGTTATGGTATGGTATGGTTTGGTATGTTATGGTATGGTATGTTATGGTATGTTATGCTCACCATCATCCTTCTTGTTAAGTTCGAAGTAGCTCTCGATGTAGCTGCCGTCCTTGACTAACAGTTCCGTGCTGAGCTCAGGCTCGCAGAGGAACGAGGACTCTTCGGGGAGCGTCTCGTTCTTGCCGTTGGCTTTGCGCCCGCGACGTCTCCCTGGAAAGAAAATTGTAGTGTTTGTATCGAAACAATATATGAAATTAAATGAATTTGTTTATTTCAGAATACAAGATTCCATACATATAGTTAGTACAAAACTTAGATGCTTAGAGACTAGTGTTAGTCAAACTTCAAAATATCATTTGATTGGGCATGCAAAGACCTCCAGTGAGCAAAGATAGTGCTATCTATTCTCCCTGCAACTACCTTCTGGAGTGTTGGTGCTGCCCCACACTCGCTACCACAGAGAAGCGACTCGCTTGCGCAGAACGGCATGAATATCACTAAATAGTATAAAACAAAGTCGCTTTCTCTGTCCCTATGTCCCTTTGTATACTTTAATTTTTGAAACTACGCAACGGATTTTGATGCGGTTTTTTTTAATAGATAGAGTGATTCAAGAGGAAGGTTTATGTGTAATAACATCCTATTGCACCCGTGCGAAGCGGGAGCGGGTCGTTAGTAAATAATTAACAATACGCTGGTCACACACAGGACTATAGTCCGTTCGCGTTAAGAATGCAGTGATTTCATTCTTGTCCTTCGACCTAGCACGCCCCCTACCGATCAAATCGTTCCTAATTAGAAAGCCAAGTTCACAGTGCCCAGTTCAGAGTTTTTACCTGAGTTTTTCGAAATTTAATCAAGTAATTACTGCTTTCTTAACGCAAACATAGGTACTATAGACCGCAAGTGATAGTGACAGACCTGTCAGTCACACATTTTGTCTAGGTCCAGTTTTGGACACCTGATGAAGATAGTAAAAACTCACCTTTAGGAGCGTCTTCTTTCTTCTTAACGTTGTCCTGCTCCGGCCTGAGTTTCTTCTTGGTCTGCTTGGTGCCCCCCTCTGAAGGGTCGAAAAGACTGAAGAAGGAATCCATAGTTCTAGAACAAAGAAAACAGCCTTGATCATTTGTGTAAGATTTTGTTATACTTGGTAAGGGCAACAAGGTTTTTTAATGTCTGCAGACGATCTCCCTCACCGGTGGAAAGGTTTTACATAGTTCAAACTTTTCTTCTCTACCATCTTATACATTGTTTAAACTTTTCCTCTTTATCATCTTATCTTTGAAATTCATGACACTCAAAAAACCCCCTTATTCATAAAAACTGAAACAGCTCTTCAACAACATGTTAACTTTTGTTTCGCTTTGTCACTGTCATTCTTGTTGCTGCCGCCATTTGCGAGTAAGTGACACAACACATCACTAGCTTAAACAATGATTTAGCGTTGCGTTAGTTTTATAAATAAGGGGGCTAATTCTAATTAAGCATCATAGGCACCAGAGCCACCCCACAGGGTCCTAGGGGGCTCCAGCCAACCGTAAACTGCGGCGCACGTATGCACGAAAAAGTATAATGTAAGCACACAAGACGGCCCTGAGCTCCTAAATGTCAAATACTCACAAAGAGCATCCTACCTCTTTGCATACATACTTGTCCGCCATTTTGAAAAAAAACGTGTTTTGGCGGATTACAAACAAAAAATATGGAGGTGTCATGTCTAAATGATACGGTTTTCGAGATATTTGAGTCCAAAAACTAAAAAATACAGCGACAATATGAACAAACAAACAAAAACATTTATTTGCATAGAATACAATTTGAGCGATGAGATATACATGAAGTGGCTAGACTTAGTATTCGGCCTGCTGGCAGACGTGCAAATTATTATTAACTCTAATAGTTAATCTCATTTTATGTAACTTTGACATAATGAAGACAACAATATAAGATCACAAAATAAGACTAAGACTAATTACAACATCCCTAAACTAACATTAACAAGATAATGAGTGAAACAGACAAAATAAAAAATAGGTTTACAACAAGATTGAGTTTTTATGCATAAGGATTAGGTAGTATGTTTACAAACTCAACTAAATGATATTTATCTTGAATTTCAAGTGGATAGCTTAATCACTTTTTGAGTTATGCATAAATGTGAAAGATACCACAAGGTTCTGTGAATATTTTCTATTTATGCAACTTCAAAAAGAAACATAAAATATTACGCAAACTTATCTCACCGTTATTCAAACCAAACTAACCAACACAGTTATGAATATTAAATCACTATTGCATTCGCAAAACTAATTAATTAATCATAGCAAATAAACAATTAAAATTAAATAACAACAAAAACCGGTGAACTACACTAATCAACAACCTAATGTGTTATGTCCTTTTCTGTCCATAAACACAAGATCATGCATCTCGCTCGCACGAGGGTTACCCCAGCGATGTCAATATTGTGAAACATTGCGTCAGTTAAGTCACAGTATGAACATACAATAGAACATCTACATACAAACGTGCCGCTCTCGGTTTGAATGAGTGCGTGCGCGTCGCGCGCCGTGTCGCGATTTCACGCACACGCTAGCATAAAATAGGGAGGAGGCATAGGGAGGAGGCATAGGGCGGCGGCGGCAGTACGGACTACTACGGACGGTCTGTGCCGCGTGTCTGTGTGCACGCTAGGCTAATAACTCGGCGGGCGGCCTCAGATAACCTACTGTATGTTTATACTGTGGTTAAGTATAGCGGAACGGGCAAGGGTGAGTCACAATCAAAATACGGATTCCCCAACGATTTGAACCGATGGCTCTGATAACTTGATTGACTTTCACAATTAATTGATGCAATTACAGTATTTAACATAAGTTGAACAACAACATACACAACAAAAACGGCCTATACAGGGTGTCCCGAAACGTGACGTCAAGCGGGCACGAGATGATAGGCTAGGTCATTCCGGCTCTGGGAAAAATAAGGAAAAAAATCTAAGTCACTTGGTTTAGTAATAATAATAATATTTTTGATTTTTTTGGAAATCGACACCCTTGACTAAGTTTCCATGTACTGTACTCACAAATGACCAAATTTCGCAGCGCTTTATTTTTTTTTTTATCCTAGAAAACTATGCTTTCGATTATAGTCACTTTTATGATGATCGATTTTGGACATTTAGTAAAAAAAAATAAAGTTCGACTGAGTCATGGTTGAGAATTTTTTTGTCAGCTAACTTCATCCCTCATTTTCTTTAAAAAACATCTTTATAGCATCCTTGGCAAGTTGTCTAGAAAAATAGCCCATTTAATCAAGATTTAAAAAAAGTAAAATACTAACCATTTCCTTGTCTTATCTATCCATGAAAAATATTATGAACCAAAATGGGTCGTTCAAAACTTGAACTAGGTGAAGTCTATTAGTATGCGTTGTTTGGATGATAAAGAAAAAGAGACTGTAGGGTAGCGGCAGCGGCAAAAATGAATCGTTTGCTGTTGCTAAGAATTCCATGATTGGTCGGTTAATGTGATGGGTGACCACTCCAAAAAAAAATTTAAATATCTTTTATAGCTTCTCCGTCCTTCGAAGGCACGTTAAGAGGTTGGTCCCGGAAGACGTTCAGTGTGCCCAGTGTTGAGCATAACTGTCACCAGTTGAGGTCAGACTTATGCTCAACGTTCACGATTGCGCTCAACGAAACTATTCTGTATTGCTACAATGTCATACTCTGACACGTCTGCACAGTGAGCTAAGTGTGGATTGTGGTACAGTCACCGGCATCTTAGGCTACCTATTTGCGTTTTTTATCTCTTATATCAAGGAAAACTATTAGTGTATTTTTCCGACATCTCTGTGCTTCGGAAGGCACGTTAAGCAGTTCGTCCCGGTTGGCATCGTTAGATGTTAGTCGTAATGCTTAGTCGAAGGCCTTAGGGCGGCTTGATGACATCTGAGTTTTTTTATATCACTGAATTTACACTCCTGCAACAATCCGCACTGAGCCCGCGTGTAAGAGTATGGCTAGCGCCCACTCTTATAGTTGAGGTGAGACCTGTGCCCAGCTGTGGGACGGAAATAGGCCGTTTATGTATGTATGTATGTAAGGAGGACTGAACGAAAATGGTAAGGGTGATGTGGCATTTACCGTAAAAGTAAGATACCAGAGCTACTATTGAGCCATGTAGTCAGATGATATTAAGGCGCCCTAAGGCCTCTGAATAAGTTTCGCGGCTAACTTCTGCTAGCACCTTCAGCTGGGGACAACTGCTTAATGTCATGTGTACGGAGATACTATGAAAAAAAAAACGAACCGGTCCTCATCACATTAACCGACCAATCATGGAATGCTTAGCAACAGCAAACGATTCATTTTTGCCGCTGCCACTAACCTACGGTCATTTTTTCTTCTATCATCCAATAAGGCATACTAAAAGACTTCACCTAGTTCAAGTTTTGAACGACCCATTTTCGTTCATAATATTTTTCATGGAAAGATAAGACAAGGAAATGGTTAGTATTTTACCTTTTTGAAATTTTGATGAAATGGGCTATTTTTCTAGACAACTTGCCAAGGATGCCATAGTAATGTTTTTCAAAGAAAATGAGGGATGAAGTTAGCTGACAAAAAAATTCTCAACCATGACTCAGTCGAACTTTATTTTTTTCTACTAAATGTCCAAAATTGATCATCACAAAAGTGACTATAATCAAAAGCACAGTTTTCTGGGGTAAAATAAAAAAATAAAACGCTGCGAAATTTGGTCATTTGTGAGTACAGTACATGGAAACTTAGTCAAGGGTGTCGATTTCCAAAAAAATCAAAAATATTATTATTATCACTAAACCAAGTGACATAGATTTTTTTCCTTATTTTTCCCAGAGCCGGTATGACCTACCCTATCATTCCGTGCCCGCTTGACGTCACGTTTCGGGACACCCTGTATACGTCCCACTGCTGGGCACAGGCCTCACCTCATCTATGAGGTGGATTGAGCCATTCTCCAACACGCGGGCTCAGTGCGGATTGTTGGAGGGGTGTAAGGTTAGTGAGCAACCCTAATGTCAGATGTTATCAAGCCGCCCTGAGGCCTCCGACTAGGCTTAACGACTGACATTTACAACGTCAGCCGGGACCAACTGCTTAACGTGCCTTCCGAAGCACGGAGATGCCCGAAATACACATCACTACATTTCGGTCGGGGTGGTCACCCATCCCATTTCCGACCCGGCGTGTGTTGCTTTAAAACAGCAATCGTCGCCGATCACTGTCACAACTGCGCCACGGGCACCTCTATTTATTTATTGTTTAAAGTAAACAGTAATAAGATTAAAAAGATTCAAAGTGAATGACCTCAAATGATTGATAGTGAGATTATTTTTATCTGACTTTGAATACATTTAGATATGTGACGAATTGTTGCTGGATTATATTATTTGGCATTGGCACCGCATTCTAAGTTTGTTGCAAAACAATGTTGTTGATAAATATCACTGTTATCGAAATAAAACAACTTTACGGATTCTACTCGCGGTCTTATATTTTCTTTCATTTTCTAACCCGACGTTTCGTTTCATCCCGTGATCACGGCTGCTGCAAAGTAGTCGGAACACGTCGGGTTTTACAACAGTGATCGGCGACGAACGCTGTTGTAAAGCAACACGCGCCGGGTCGGAAATGGGTTGGGTTTTGGGTTACCACCACGACCAAAATTTAGTGATGTAGGTATTCATCGGGCATCTCCGTGCTTCGGAAGGCACGTTAAGCAGTTGGTCCCGGTTGACGACGCTAGATGTCATTCGTTAAGCCTACTCAGAGGCCTAAGGGCGATCCTGACAGGTTCCCTAGCGCCTGTCGTAAAAGACGACTAAAGGGGGGCCTTCGGGGTCACTGGGAGTGCACACGGGGACTATGTGTTTCTATTCCAAGTGGCCCCGAGGTAGGGCGGCGGTGTAAGAGTGACCCCAAACTGGGAGGTGACATTCCCCTCAAGATGGGCTGGTTAGCGTGGCACGGGTCCACCGGCACAAAGTTCTTGACCAGAGATCACGGGGACCTCTGGATACGCGTTGAAGCAGGTCACCGGGGGGTTTAGTGAGTAGTGCCTGCCGCCTGAGCCTCACACACCCCCGCCTTTCCCCCGGAGGGCGGAAAAGTCTATAAAGGGGTTCCCCCCGTAATAAAAGAGGTTTTAATTCTACCGACTAGGCCTAACGCAAGGATGTAAAAGAAAGACGGACGTCACCTCTTCTAATCATGATTGAAGCATATTATCAGCTGCCAGTTTAGGTGTGTGCGTGACTAGCACGTGTTATTGGCGCTGTCACACGGAGTTAAATGGTACGCCATTTTTTTGTAGCACCTAGTATGTTTGTGTGAGTGTAGCAAGTCGTGTACAACAAACGAAACTGTCGCACGTTGCATGCTTCACATTTTTTTAGTGTGATGTTCCGTCCCGTCTTTCTTTTACGCCCGTGGCCTAACGACGGTCGCCTAGCAACATAGGTACACAAATGTAGAAAGGCGTACACAAATGTGTTTGTGTGTTGCATACAGCTCGTCCAATTTGAATAGTTTGCTGTCCATTGACAGTGTAATAAACGCGACTTGTATTACTTTATCAGCTATTGTGACGGCAACAATGATTATTTTTGTACTGTTGTTGTAAGTTAACTTCGGAAGTAGTCAAGGTCAAGATCGTTAGGGGCTGAATTGTATCAAATCAATATTTATTTGTTCAAATAGACCATTTTGAATCGATAGTAGCTACTTTTGAATCATCCATTTCTTTAATTTTGTATTTTTTATTGCTTGCTTTCCTCGAAGGTTGTCCCGAAGAGATCGCTTTGTTTAAGAAAGCCGTAATGGTACAAATAATGTCCTTGACGTACAGTCAATGGCACATAAGGCCATTTCCTTTTTTTTATCCTGCCCTTGCTAAATGACAGTTCTTTGCAATAGAGCAAGAAGAAATGCCCGGCTCGGCTCGTCATGCCGTTGACCGTACTTTTCAGAATTACAGATTGACTTTCTTCAAATTGACTAGCTGTTAATCCAAGGTGTGACTTTCACAGCTTTGGTTAGTATTGTTTTAGCATTTTCCATGCAGTATCTTTCACTTAAGATCTGTAAACCAGAAAAAGACATTTGGTCGTCTTGGCATCAGGAGGGAGTAGAACCAGCATCTTTCGCTAACCGGGCGACTGCACTAACCATTGTGCTAGCGAGACCATTAACAGACCGGCCGAATCTTTCTGGTAGATTTACCCTATGAGCCAGGGTGATTTCATTAATGTTAAAGGCATCCGCCTTCGACACTCTCAAGAAATATTACCACAGTTGTCTATATTCACAGGCATTCCATATTACTGTATTCAGACAACACTCTTGGCAGATTCCTCGCATCGAATACGAGGCAATTTTGGCAAAGCCCGAAATCCACAGACGCGTACACGTGTATCGGGTATATATATTTATATATATTTGCGCGACAGCACATTCAATTGGATTATTTGCCAAATTTGTTACGTAATGTCTTGTTTTGATGGTAACAACAATTATTTGACGTAGTAACATTAACTCAATGACTGAAAGTTTTCTAAAGGCGCGTAGCGATTAGGCCAGCAGTGAGAGGCTGATTATTTGCTTCCAGTTTGAAAGAAAGAAAAACGTTTTTGATTTTGAACATCGCAACATATAAAAAACATTCAAAACAAGATGGTTAGGAAAAAAAACAAACAATAGAAAAACAAAGAATGTTTTCCACAAGGCAGCCGTGTCACGATGTCCAAAATTAAATGGACCCTACTCAGCCTGGACCTGATAGGCTCAGACGCTGATTTTCAGTGGGACCAACTGAGTGGACGCACGGACATTCGCAGCGGCTGTCAAATTGCTTCACTAAGCGATGATAATCATAAAAATTAATATTTAGTCATAGTCATAGAACTTTATGCTTCATGTTGGTACAAAAATGGTTTAAAATACATACAATATGTTTCAAATGTGACGTGTACCTACCTAGTGTAAAAGTGTGCAATACAATACATAAATACTTTGGGGGATGTGTTTTAGGAGGATGCGTCCTGATTAGGCGAGCAGTGATTGCTTCCAGTTTGCCATACTAATGATATTTAAGAGGTATACATACATGTTATGTCAGTACTGACGCGAAGTAAAACATTGTCCACTAGCATACATATTATGATTTGACCGTGTGTACAAGATAGCATGATTATTTACTAGAGCGTAAACGAGCAGATACATGTTGCGCAGTGTTGTCTCAAACTGTCAATGGCTGTTAGCTCAAGTAGTCGAAAGTCCTGATTTCGGGTGCTCCTTTTTTAGCACAAGTAACCTATCTACGTATTTTTATTATAATATCATTGTACCGTACATTTTAGATGGAGTGTCCATACAGCGCGTAATGTAACGCAGTTTGCGACGTTTCGCTCGCCGACTCATTCTGTGACCACACAGAGTTAGTTACCGACCAACCCACATAACATACCCTCACGACAATATCCCTAATGGGTTAGTCAGAGGCACACTGATTGTTGCCATCATGTTGAACGGAACATTCAGAAGCCCACATTTCGCCTAGGGGATTTCAACCTAACGTAGTAAGGGGCGAACCTCCCACCGTTATCTGGGTTGCTTGGGTTTGATATTGCAGTTTTCCATCACCAGAGAGTTAGCCGCAATCTGTACAATGAACACAAAGTAGGTGTGTTCCAGACAGATTTGATCTCAGGACTACCGGTTTTTGAACCAGAGTGTTTTAACACTGGCCATCGGCACTCTCATTAGAAACCCAGAGTTAGGAAGTTAAGATATAGAGTACTTTTGTACTTGACATACATGATCGCACTGAAAGGCCATTTATAAATAAGAAATTCCAAGAAAAGATAGTATGCAATAACAATGAACTGATTATTGTATCAGTAACAAAGTTGAAATTTGAAGGAAAATGAATCATCAAAAAATTAAAGATTATACAACTATTCAATGTCATAAACCTATTAGGAGTTTGTTGCCTTTTTTTGGCAGAAGGTTTATCCAACTTGGTAGGAAGGGTATATCACTATTAATACTTATCAAGTAAGTAATAATGAAAGGAAGAATGCACAGAATACCACAGGTCTAACATCCTACTAATATTATAAAAGCAAAAGTTTGTATGTGTGGATGTGCCGTGTTGCTCTTTCACGTAAAAACTACTGGCTGGATTTTGATGAAACTTTACAATATTGTTTACATCTTACATCTGAATCATACATAGGCTTTTATAAAGAAATAGCTTTTCAACTAAAGTCCAGGCGGACGAAGTTGAAGGCAGCCGCTAGTATAATAATATATTAGTGTTTCAAGTCCTTTTTATTTATTTAATCATTGCACAAAAATAAATGGTATTGAAGGCAGACTTAATGCAGATAAGAAATCGAAATTAGAATCTTATAAGCATTTTTTTTGGGTTTCATTATAAATGACTAGACAGTATGAAGTAATAAATTGTCTTGGCTCAAACTTAACATAACAGTTTAAAATTAAAAAGGAGAGCTATAATTTAACCATAACCCTCCTTCAGGCGAAGTTGGGCAAAAAAGTAAGTAAAAGTTAGTACCTAGTTACTAGGTAGTTTCAAATGGTGAAACTAACATGCAATACAAGCTAAGTATTATGAAATATAGAAAGGTAAGTAGTTAAATACTAAGTTTGCGATCATTAACTTTTGGCGCCAATTATAAATATTTTTTTAAGATAAAGATTCAGGGTCACAAAGGAGGACAGAGCTTTTCAATATTGATTTAAAAATAAAACAGTTAACTTTTTTAAACTAGAAAATGGAGGTGTACTCACAAACAGCTGCTGCCGAGTTCAAGGTCGCTATTGTACGAGTCTCCGGTTGCCAGCGACGCGTCCCAAGCCTTTATGAATAAACAGAAACGTTGAAAACAAACAAGGGAACACTGCCAAATAATTTAAAGTGACGCAAAGATCAAGATAATAATGCACTTGTTTAAATACAATACAATTGTCGCCTACACAACTTTAAGCACTGTTTGCACAGCACATGATTCACATTACGTGTAAGCGATTACGTTTTCAGGTACCTACATTAGATTCTGATAAGACTATTTTGTAACGGTTGCGAAATTATTTTCGCTCTAGAATATAAATTATGAAAATCGGTACCGTTTTCCCTTTCACGGACGGCTGTTTTGTTTGACATTGACAAATTTGACAATCATGCCAATAGGGTATTTTACACCATGTAAGAAAAAATATAACAATGCATTTATGTGATAGATTTTGAACAAAATAAATAGAAAAACGTAGATATTTCGCCAAAATCAAATGTTTTAATTTAATAATTTCATTTTAAGAATCGACATTTTTAATCTGTTCTTAATATGTCAAAAACAGCAAACGCCATTTTGGAATCCGATATGACGTCACTCCGATAGTAAACAAGTAACTTTTCGTTTGTGTTCTGTGATAAATTTTAATTTTTCTCAGTTATTTGGTTGTTAGTCTACATTGTTTAAACTATTTTGGATAAATTATTAAAACTTCATCATGGAAGACGGTTTTGTAAAAGCAGATAGTACAAATCTGCCAAAAAATTAATCGATAATGGTGGCGAACTTCTTTGTGTCCAATCCCGATTTTTGTTTTGCTGAGTTGAGAAATGTTAAATACACGACGCAATAGGCTATGTGCAGGTCAAGCGAATTCAAAACACATGCTTGGTTAAGTGTACGGTATGCCCTGAACATAAAGTGCGTACCAAGTCATATGCAGTAACACCAGTAACAGTATTGTTAATGAAGAGGAAGAATCTGTGACTAGTGTCAAGTGCCACGATTGTGCCTCATCAGAAGGTGGTTGCAAACATAGTGTTGCATTGTTTTGTGGTTACACCGCCGAACCGAAACCCCGTCGTGCACTCATAGTTAATAGTTGCCATTTCTGTAAATATTTATCAAAATATATCCATTTTATAAAACAAAAGTTATTTTATTGCTACCTTTATGCCGAAATATTAGGGAGAAATTCATAAATTATACTTTATTGTATGTTTCATACAAATAATATTAAACTAAACAATAAAACAATTACTCTTAGTTAAATATTTATTATAACGATTAAAGTGTGTCATCCGACTTGAATGGATTTGTGTTCCTGAGTTGGTGCTATCGGACTGCTTTACCATCATTCTTAATCATTTCAAGAACCATAAAATCTGAAAATAATAGAAAAGTTTAGTCCATGTTTGTAATATTGGTCTAAGTGGCAATGTTGAATAAACAACTCAAAAGGAAATAAGTACCTTGACTACAAGAAGGTAATGAGATATCACATTCCTTATTCTTCATAGTTTCTCCAATTTCCATTATGGTAGAAAATCATTGCCTTTTTTAAAATGCATGTCGAGGTTCACTTGGTGTTAACTTATGTTTCCCTTCCACTTGGCAATCAACTCTGGATGGTACGCAGTTTGGTTTCATCCGAATGCGTTTGACAGAACTCATTTATTTATACCCTGTGTAATTTTCCAGCTAAAACATGAAATAATATTACATAACTTATGTACAAAAACTTAACCTATAAATGCACTAGGTGCAGACAAAATCACTAAATAAGAGGTTAAGCCTCATATTTAGTTCTTTGTCTGTCCTGTTAGATTATTACTCTACTATTTATAGTTCTTATCACTTACATCAAAGTGGTCTTCACAGAAATACAGTCTAGTCTTTGTGCATAATGATTTTGGATCTCTTCTAGACAGTTTTAACCAAGTATTTCTCAGTTTCATATCACTCTGCACTTGAATCCATAGTTTTTGTGGCGTTTTAACACTTGTGTTCTTGCATTCAGGAACCAGAGACCAATGATATGGACCAGAACTCATTATTTTCAGATTAAATGATAAATGTTGTACGTATTGTTTACTTGTTTACTATCCGAGTGACGTCACGCGAAGAAACATCATGGCGGCTAGCGTTTTCGCACGTCAATGTCAAGTCCTAATTTTAAACATAAATTTAGACCATTTATCGCTATTTAAAAATTAAAATAAAATTTTTGGTAGTAAATTACGGCCCAAAGATTGATTTTAGTCAGTTTTCAAAAATTGGTGTAATACCCTATTATTTGTTTTTTCTAATACCTATTTTTTTAAAATCTTTTGTGGCTTTGTCAATTGCGTCTTAAGCCAGTTGACAGTCTTCGAAAGCGTTCCAAAATAAGCAAAAGTCTTCCAAGATAGGGCTCGGGTCAAGTCCTCCAAACGGCCAGCCATGTGGCATGGGAAGCTTACCACCGCTACATTTTCGTTGCTAATTAGATGCTGTCGCCTGCCATCGCATGTCCAAGAAGATAATAATAATTAGATGCGAGTAAAATGACAGGATTTCAGAGTCAAACCAAACATCCTTTGGGATATGTATACGTTGTTCTATTTTTTAAACTTTCTAGAAAACATAACACTCAAACACTTTTAGAGGTTGTCCGTTATCTGATAAGGCAAAATCTAAAACGCCCCCTTTTTTAAATGCTTCACGGCATTGGCGATCCAGTTATTAGCCATAATGACATATGCTGTCAGCTTGCTTTTTATTGTCAGCTGTCTGTCAGTGTCACATCCCAACAAAAACAAGCCGCGAAAATTATTATTTTTGCCGAAAATACCTAATAATTAATAAAGATAGAGGCTTGGTTCTCTCTGTTTTTGCCAAAAGCTACAAAATGTCAATACAAGTGGAGAATAACTTGAAAAACACCGGCAAAGATGAGATGTTTGAGCAGCGAGCTCATTATGTGCCTTGCAAAATTGAAGATGATGGGATAGCAAATGTTCAGAAGTATTTTGAACCTTACGTAGTGGAAAACGAAGATGGAGGAGGTAAGATTCTACATCTAACTTCCTTGTTCTAGTGCTAGCCATCGCCGGGCAGTGAGGGCGACTATAACTCCAGTCAAATACGATGAAGAATGATCATAAACAAACCGCCTAACCTCGAAAGTAACTTTTAATGAAATGGTTTAGAAATACGAGTGTATCATGAATAGCTCACTTACCTTGTATGTGTAACTGAAAATAACTGTTTTTTCATGGAATCATTACCAAAAATGCATGTTTTGTTTGTTTACATATATGCTTCAGCGAATTCGGTTGGAGTATTGTTGTTGGATGTGCTTTAGACTGTTGCTAGTTGCTATCCTTACTACACAGTCCTCCTTTCCTATGCTCTGAACATGCCAGAGCCTAAATCTAGGCATAATTATTTCTACCTAGCAGCACACATTTCATAACTTTATTCAGCCTTTCTTCCCAATGGCTCATATGCTTCTAACAGCTTAGTTCATCTCACTATAGTTAGCATAATTTTTAACAAAACTAGCTGCCACCTGCTACTTGGCCATAAGAAGGAAATGGGTGGTGGTGGTGGTGGGTGATGGGTGGCTGTCTACACGTTTTCACAGCCTCACTAGCATTTGTGTAGTGGAGACGTTCAATGAACGTATTCTCAATGTGGACTAGAAAATATGCCTCAATAACATCTTGCAACTGCACTGCACAGTAAATTCATGGAACGCCTACGCTAGAAAAATGCTAGTGTGAAAGGGCTCTAATCAAACTTGAGAATTTCTTCCAGAAATGACAGCCACCTTCCGTGGTCACTCACTAGATGGCACCAAGATGCAGTTGCCTGAAGGCTACAGGGCTGTGGTTGTGACGGAAGCAAAGAAACCTCTCGCAGAGAATACTGACAGGAGGTTTCAGGTTAGTCCAAGAAAAATTAATTTTGTTATTGTAAACTGTCCATTCATGATTAAAATGACATGTAACATTGATGGAATCACCCTGCTTCATAGGGTAAATATACTAGAAAGGTATTAATGGTCTCGATAGCACAGTGGAGTCCGCAAAACGCGGGTTCTGGGCGATTCCTGCCTGAAGCCAAGACCGAATGTCTGGTTTTACGATCTTCAGTGAAGATACTGCATAGAAAATGCTAAAAATAATAATAACCTAATGTGATTTGTGGGGGTCAGTAAAGTGTGACTTAAGTGTTCCCGCACACTCGGCGTTTCGTGGCACGAAACCATATAAGAGCCCGTTCACACTAGCGTTTGTTGGGCCATTTCACGGCGAGGCGATCTCGCCGCGTTAGCGCGGCGTTAAAATAAACGCCGTGAAGCCTGCTTCGAATTTGACTAATGGATGAGGCGTTCACACGCCGCGATACCGCCCGCGAGTTCGGGCGTGATCGCGGCGAACTGCGTTCTCGCGGCGTTTATTTTATCGCGGAACTATCGCTGCTAGATCGCGAACACGCCTCACAGGCTCTAAAATGTACGAAAACTACAGCAAAAATAACCCAAAAAATTGTATCCTTATGGTTTTTTTTTTTTTTATTATTTATTTATTAAGAAATTTATAAAAGTTTTAAACTTAACTAATAAATCGCCAAACTGCTTTAACAATGCAGTTTGTTGGCGAAAAAAGCACTCATTTTAAAACAAGTTAATAATCTAAACATACAATTTCAAGCGTTAATTTATGTGAGTAGGTATAGTAAGTAGGTAGTTAAGTACCTATGTTTATTATTGTTTAAGCATTTTACGTGCAGTTACGATTATGTACTTTACTAAAGATCTGAAAACCAGAAAAAGACATTTATTCGTTATTCGTTGTGGATGGGGATGTCGCCTGAGCGATAGGCCACTGCGACCATTGTTGATCTATTGTGGCCATCATCCCTTTAGAGATCGCTCTCCAGGCCAGCAGCCCTCATGAACTGCACTATCTTCCCGGGAGCGATGTTCTTGGCGTCCTGGGGAGCAAGCAAGTGACTCCTCAGCACGCGGTACCTACACTGCGATAACGCATCGCAGTCGCAGAGGACGTGGACCGGGGTTTCGTCCATGTCCTGGCAAAATCTACAGGTTGGGACCTCTGAGATCCCAATCTTGTGACCATGTTTGTTCAACCGACAGTGTCCCGTTAGGGTTCTGGTGAGGATTCTGATTTGATCCCTACTCAGCCCCAGGACCTCCGCGGTGAACTTATGTGAGTAGCCCTTTATCAGAGCCTTGGCGTGCGCCTGTCCGTTAGTGTTGGTCCAGGCCAGCCTGCCAAGGAACTCCGCCCGGGCTTTTAGTGGCTGACGCAGGGCGCAGCTAGGTATACCCACCATCGGCTCTGGGGCCTGGTTGGAGGATTCCGCGCCAGCCCTGGCCAGCTCATCCGCTGCTTCGTTCCCCGGGACATTACAGTGACCCGGGACCCAGCGGAGCGTGACCCTGTTGTTGGCGCCGAGGTTGTTCAACGCTTGGGCACAATCCAGGGTAAGTTTAGAGTTGATTTCAACTGAGGCTAGAGCCTTAAGAGCGGCCTGGCTATCAGAGAGTATGTATATACTCCTGAGCCAGAACCTGCGCTCTAAGTTTGCTTGTGCGCAGTGAAGAATGGCGGCCATTTCCGCTTGGAATACCGTGGCGTGGACGCCTAGGCTGCTAAATAAGCGCGCCCTTGGCCTCTCGCCGTAGACTCCGTAGCCGGCTCTGCCATTCATTTTTGATCCATCGGTGTACCACACGATGTCTCCCGGTTGGAATTTTGCGGGAGCTCCACCCTCCCACTCCTTCCTCCCCGGGATTTCTACATTGTACCATTTTGTGAAGTGGTACTGAATAGGCATGTTATCCTTGGGCATGAGCGTTATAGGCATCTTGTGCAGCTCAGCCTGCAGGTTGACCATGCATTTCGACTGGAACCTGCCACCCCCGTTGTTCAGCATTCTCAGCATGGCCGCTTTAGCCTCCATCCCCAGGTGGATGTGGAGAGGGCACAGCGACAGCATGGCCTCCAGAGCTGCCGTGGGAGTGGACTTCATGGCCCCAGTGGTTATCAAGCAGGCCAGCCGTTGCACCCTGCAGAGTAAAGCACTGCTTGTGACCTGCGCGGTTTTCTTGTGCCAAACCACACAAGCATAGGCGATCATAGGTCGCACTATGGCAGTGTATATCCAGAGGGCAGCCTTGGGGTTGAGTCCCCATTTGGTGCCAACCAGACGGCAACAGATACCCAGGGCCATACGTGCCTTCCGGGTAATGAAGCCTATGTGTGGGTTCCAAGTCAGTCTCTGGTCGATGATTACACCCAGATATTTGACCTCCCTGGAGATCCCTATGGGCTTACGGAACAGGGTGGGTTTGCGAATGCCCTCCAGGTTCCGTTTCCGGGTGAATGGTACCAGTGTGGTTTTGTCGGCGTTAACTGTCAGGCCCACTTCCTGGCACCATTCTTCTACCAAACGCAGCGCACCTTGCATTCGACCCGATATGGTGTTTTGACATTTGCCTACCACCATGATCACCAGGTCGTCCGCGTACCCTTGCGTGGTAAAGTGCGCGTTGTTTAGTCGATATAGAAGGTCATCCACGACAATGGACCATTCTAGTGGCGACAGGACGCCACCCTGAGGGCAGCCTCTGGTCACCTTGACCTCTACTTGTACATCAAGGAGAGATGTTACTGCCGTCCTTGACGTCAGCATGGATTCTACCCACCTAAGGGTGGTTTCGTCCACGCCTTTGTTTCTCATGCAACTGATGATAATGTCGGACGAGGTATTGTCAAAGGCCCCCTCGACGTCGAGAAAGGCGCAGAGTGCGATCTCTTTGTCTTCCAGGGCCCTTTCAATCCTGTCCGTGAGTTCAATCAGAGCGGATTCCGTGGATCTGCCGCATCTGTAGGCGTGTTGCCTCCCATGCAGAGGGTTGACCGTGAGGTAACTTTCTCTGATGTGCAGGTTCAGCACCTTTTCCATCGTCTTTAGGAGAAAAGACGTTAGACTGATTGGCCGGTAGGATTTAGGTTGGGACCTGTCTTTGTCCCCTGCCTTAGGTATGAAAATTACCTTAACCTTGGTCCAATTATTAGGTAGAACGCCAAGCGCAAAGCTGGTTCTAAATATTTTTACCACAAAAGGCAGAAGGACCTCGATGCCCTTCTGCATTAGTGCGGGAAAGATACCATCAGCACCCCCAGACTTGTAGGGTTTGAAACTGTTGATGGCCCATCTGACCTGATTGGGTCTAAAGATCAGTGAGGCCCTCCTCCAGTCCTCCGACTTAGGCCGGGGTCCTCTGGTGTTGGTGAGAGGAGGGTGACTGTCAGTGATCTGGTAGGAGCCTGGGAAGTGAACTTGTGCTAGTAGCTTTAGAGTTTCTTCCGCTGAGCTGGTAAAGGCCCCATCCGGCTTCCTCAGAAGTCCTAGATGCGACGTGGGTGTCTTGGAGAGTACCTTGTGAATCCTGGCCGCCTGGGAGGCGCCCTCGATTTCCTCACAGAATTTCCTCCAAGACTGCCTTTTTGCTTTCCTTAACTCCCTGTTGTATTCAGTAAGAGCTTTGGAATATTCTTCCCATACTCCCGTCCGCTTGGCCTTGTTAAAGAGCTCACGGGCTCTGGCCCTGAGCCGGGATAGGGACTTGTTCCACCCCGGGATGTTCTTGTGTCCCTGGTGGCCCTGCTTGAGCGGGCAGCTAACCTCGTAGGCCTCAATCATGCCCCTGGTTACGCCCACTGTAGCAGAGTTAAGCTGTTCAATTGAGCGTATGCTCTTATTGACAGCCCCTAAGTTTTCGGATAGGCGTTCAGTGTAGTTGCCCCAGTTGGTCGCCTTAGGGTTTCTGTAGGGAGCAGTAGGTGGAGCATCACCCCTGCTGCCTAAGTCATACCTGATATGTCTATGATCAGATAGTGAGACCTCCCTGGAGACCCTCCATTGACTCATGCGTCTCAGGATTTGCCCCGTGCAGAAGGTAATGTCTAGTACTTCCTGCCTATTCCTCGTAACGAAGGTTGGCTCGCACCCTTCGTTGAGGACATGCAGGCTGTTACTGAGTATAAAATCATAGAGTAACTCACCCCTATGATTTGTGTTCGTACTTCCCCAGCTAGTGTGGTGCGCGTTACAGTCGCAGCCCACAATTAGCTCCGCTTCGTGCTCCCTGCAGTAGTCCACAAGGGCCTGAAGCTGAAGTGACGGATCAAGGGCCTCGCCAGGAAGATATGCTGAGCAGACAACAGTTTTCTTACCGGCAGGGCCAGGTAAAGAGATGTATGCGGCTACTAGGTCATCGCCACAGATCTCTGGAATAGGAATGAACTTAATATTTTTTTAAGTATCATACATGCTCTCGGACGAATGCCATTAGTGTTGTAAAGTACGTTACCTGCGGCAGTTAGTCCGAGCACCGTGTTCTTGTTGAGCCACGGTTCTTGAATCAGAGCAATTCCCAACTCCTTGCTGAGGAATTCCTGGCACAGAGTGGCCGAGGCACCTCTTGCGTGGTGAAGGTTTGCTAGAATAATTTTTATCATAGTTTTTTTTTTTTTTTTTTTTTTAAAGGACACTTCCGACTTCCTATACAGGAGTGGGTTCCTAGAGGCTTTCCTGCTGGAGTGCTCGCTGGTTAGGGTGGGGTGGCCACTTGCACCTCTTGACCTTCCCGGTCCTCCAGCCCCACCTCTAACTACAGCCCCTGCAGGTGCCGCGTCCTGACGGGGTACGAACTGGGACGGCACCGTAGGCGCAACCCCTGTTCCCCCACTGTGCTGGGCGTGATGGGATCTGTGCAGACCCCTACCGCCCCCGCGGCCACGGCTAGGCCCCCTGTAACCCCCCCTAGAGGGTCTGGGATATGTAGCGGCCGGAGCCCAGCTGGTACTGGGTTGCGGCCGCCACACCTCCCTGCTAGGACCGGCAGTCGTCGGTCCGCGTCCCCTCTCCGCAGGCCCTCCGGTGCTGGAATCCCCAGTGGGCATTGCGGAGGTGCGGGGGCCACGCCCGACCATTTGCCAGCCTTCCTGTGGTTCAGAGGGTGCCGTAGGTCCGCCGAGGTTGGCGGTCCCGTCGGCACTGCCTCCTGCCACGAGGTTCAGGGCACCAGGTGGGCAGTAGTCACCGCCGGTCGCCACAAGTGGCTCGCCGGTGTTGGCTACCGCCTCTGCCACGTGAGTAGCCTCCCCACCCCCCCCTGCGGTCTGGTGCGCAGGTGGCCCCAGAGTCGCAGCTGAGGGTTGGGAGACCCCTGCACTGGCAACCCTTTTATTGGAGGCCAACTTCACCCTCACTTGGTGACAGCCAAATTCAAAGTGAAGGATGAAGTTGGCACTCCTGAGAGCTTCCATTGCCTCATCGCCCAGAGCGAGCGCCACCATCTGACCGTCGGCTCTGTTGCTAACGAAGAGGACCCTCCACCTCTCATAGGGCCCCAGAATGGGGTTCTGCGCCTGCAACCTCCGCTCTATAGTGGCTGTGGACCTTATATGTGGCCCAGGGAGCCAGATGGTGACCACGTGAGGTTTTGGGAAGTCGCTCGCCTCCATAAATTGGAGGTTTGCTCCCTCCCAAGGTTTACCCTCAGGTACGACCCTCGCCATCCAGAGCCGGGTTTGCTCGTCCGCACAAACGAACATTAGCCACCCCGGTCTGCCGGAAGAGCTCATAAAGCGGGGGCACGGTCTCGCGCCCGCGATCTCCTCGTCCATGCGGGCTAGGAGATATTTCTGCACCAGATGGCATCTGTCTGCTGTCAGCGGGGAGTTGGCATCCCTAACTCCAACCCTAAGAGCCGCGGTCACCTGGTTGTATGCCAAGCGGCCGCCTTCGCCCTTAGCGGACTTCCTAGGGTTGACCTTAGGGGATTCCTCCTCCGATCTGACCCTCTTGGGCGCTCTGGCAGACTCATCTGGTGCAGGTCCCGTTCCCGACTGGGTACCAGGAGCAGATATACCAGGGGGGGGCTGAGGGCCCCTTCCCGGAGGTAAGTCGACAAGGTATCGGACACGGCATTGGGCCATGGCTTGAGCACGGTCGAGGCCCCGGGCCATAAGCCTATTCAGCTTTCGCTTCTGGGCCCCTGACAACTTGGCCCGCTGCTTGCCCACCCTTGGTTGTGGTGCGTCCGGAGTCGGCCCTGGTACCAATAGTCCCTGGTCCACTTCGGCGGTGTCTGAGGCAGCATCGGATGACTGAGACCTTACATCTCTGTCCAGCTCCAGGCATGCCACCTCGTCTGTAACTGACGGCAGGTCAGTATCCGTAGAGGCCAACACGGCTTGTTCTACGGTTAGAGATAGGGGACTACTGCGATCCCCTATGAAGTCGTGGCAAACGTATTCTTCCATACAGTTCCCACGAGTAGCGAGGGAAAGGGTGGTCCACCCCCACAGAGCCCAGCATGCGGGGGTAAGGCTAATACACTCTGAGGTCGCCCGGTATCAGAGGTCCACCGTTCAAGACTGAGCACCCCCTCAGCCACGCAGCCCTCGGCACGGTCGGTCACACCTTGGCTTGGGGTTTTTTCAAGAGGTTTTCTCCTCCTGGACAGGGGAAAGGAAAGGTGGAAAGGATTTAGCATTGGTTTACCTCGACCCGGGCCCTAAAGCACCATGGTCCGCAGGTACCCAGCTGTAGGGATGGGAGGGGAGGGTGGGAGGGGGGGTCCGGCCTGAGTTTTCTGTTACGTCTGTTTCTTAGGGAATCAGACCAAAAACGGGCAGCAACCTCGAGAAGGATAGTACACAGGCCTTGCCTTGGGGATCATCACGACCTGCGCTCTCCCCCAAAGCCATTCACCAGACTTAACATCGGACAGATGTTAAGAATAGATGCGAGCCTGACTCAAGGACAGGTCGCCATGTCCGTACCCATAGGGGTCCAGTAATGGCATACCTCTCCGCAGTCACGTTCACACCCGCCCAAAAAAAAAAAAGACATTTGGTCAAACCGGGCGACTGCACTTGCGAAAGATGCGGGTTCGATTCCCGCCTGATGCCAAAATGACCAAATGGCTTTTTCTGGTTTTTAGATCATTGGTTAAGTACTAGCCAAATGACTAGCTTTTGAAAACAATACACAATGTTTTTACTGGTTTGCAGGTAGCTGGTGGATTCAAAGAGTTGGTGTACTGGAACTGGGATAAGAAGCCGTCAAAGAATGACAACCTAGTCAGAGCAATGGACTGGATTGACATTGCTGAAGCAGTACGTAAATTTTTACATTTTGAGCTGTTTTTTCAATAGCCAGATAGAAATTATCAGACCGATAATTTACAAGTCTGTAGATTTGGAAATGTCGGCTGTCGAAATCTGTAATTGTGTCCTTAATTAAAATAGGTATGTCATTTTGACATACATTTTAAAATCTGCCTAGTTGTAATTTATTGGTCTGATAATTTCTATCATGACTATTGAAAAAACAGTCCTTAATAAAACATGTACAGACGCCTGTGCGCTTAAATTACCCGTCTCAATGACGACATCTAGTAAGAATTTACATGGTTACAAACAATGATATTATAATAAAAAGTACGGAGATAGGTTACTTGTGCTAAAAAAGTGGCACCCCAAATCAGCACTTCGAACACCTGAGCAAAGCAGTGTCAGTTTGACATGACAATGCGCAACAGGTATCTGTCTCGTTTACGCTCTAGTAAATAATCGTACGTTATAACATGCTCAAACCGTGCTCCGTGGACAATTTTTGATTTTGCGGCATACTGCGGCATACACTGGCATAACTTATCTGTCTTTTTTATTGTAATATCATTGGTGATAGCAATGTTGCTTGAAAATTTTTAGTAAGCACCTATTTCATAACTTTTGACACTAACAATTTTTTTTTTTCATTACAGTTACATGGGGACTGAAAAGGCAGTTGAAAATACTATAAATGTAAGGAAATAAGAATATTTGTAAATGTAAATATTAAATAAAAGTAAGGAATTTTTATAAACTGTTTATTTTAATAACAATTTTACCACTATAATTTATTACATTTATTATGCTTATAATCTTTACTAGTTTGACTAAACCCTTAAACAAATTCAGACATTTACCGCAATGAATATTAAAATCAGCCGAAATTTTTCAATATTACACTTCAAGATGGTGGAAAACTAAATTAAAGCATCCCTTTAAGGCGCGATACCAGGAAAACGGCTCTCGGGAAAACTAAAGTTTTATATAGAAAATATGAAGTGTGAGGCACGAAAAAAATCGTCATAGTAGTCAAAGAGTTGCACAATCAGCTCAAACTTCCAGTATATGGATCAACTTACTAGATTCATGTGAAAAAAAATCAGAATATCGCTAAAAACGTGCAAAACGCACTCCCGTATTTCAAAAGTTTAGGCATCATATAAACTAACAACTTACGTGTTTTAAATAACCTGTAAAGATCAGATATCAAAGAAGCATTGCCAATCAGTTGTTTTTCAATGCTTTATTTCAGTTTTGTGCAAAAAATTCCCAAACATTCAGAATTTTTCGCTTGAAATCTCCATACAAATTACTATGGAGTGAGTGAAGTTTCTTTGATAGCTGTCCGCGCACCGTCGCAGCTCACTCCCCCCCATGTCCCCAAGGTGAACGCACGTCGCTTTTGACGAAAATGACATTTATAATTACGCGGATAATTTACACGAAATAGGCGCACATAGGGTCTTTTGTTGAAAATAGTACAACTTTGTTTTTTTTCCTCCGTACTGTTTGTTCATATGCATTATGCATAATTTATCAAACGTATGATTTTATCATGATTCACCATGAGAGTAATATGGCAGGTTTATATTTATAAGTACACTTGATTAAAAGCTCTCTTGGGGACAATTTGGTACTAGTTGCCATTTCATTTTCCTATTTTTTCTTGTAAATTTTTACTATTTGTAACTTATACTGAAAGTTTTTACCTATTGGTATTTGAAAAACAATCTATGTATTTACTTTTAGCATGGTGTCAATCTGCAGCATCATCGGTTAATGCCAATACGGGATCTGCCTAAAATATTCAAGCAAAACAAGGGAACGAAGTAAGAACGCAAATAGCTTTGATTGCTTTCAAATCTAATTGATTAAAACTATGTTATTTGTGTGGTCTAAGCTACTATGTTATCTGATCATGAAAGCTTGATTAAGGTGTCTGAATAGATTAAAGGTTCTTTTTTGAACAATATTTTTTACTAAATTAATTTTGGAGGCCTCTATCATAACTGAAATTGTTTGACAAAGAAATTTGACGAAACATGATACAAAGTTATAGAGCAGAAATCAAAGTTAATACTTACGTTAAGTTAAGTCTTTGAAAAAATGCGAACAGAAAACTATGCATCGAGTTCGTGTACTTACACACGCCGTATTTGTATGCTTGTTTGTATTCTTCACGCAGTCACGTGCACTCACCTGGCGTCATGTGGAAGACTGAGTTGCGGGACTGCGCAGACGGCTGTCAAAGAAACTTCACTCGTTCCATAGTAATTAGCATGGAGATCTCGAGCAAAAAATGAAATTTTGCGTTTGCTTATACGAAACAGAAATAGTTATTGCAATAGAACATAATGACAAGTTATTCGAAATGGAAACACACTTCACACCGAAACAGCTTTTACAATTTTACCAAGCACAAATTCGGTTGTGTATGGAGTACTTCTGCCACCACTGGGATGGCGCTGCCAAGTATCAGCTGGATGCACTGGACTCAGTAGACCGAAGAGCCAGGAGACTGATAGGTGACGAGACGCTCGTTGGAACCAAACTCGAGTTTGGAGCATCGGCGTAGAGTTGCCTGTCTATCGGTTTTTTATAAGGTGTATTTCGGAGAGTGTGCGCGAGAACTTCATGACCTGATACCACCCTCTACTTTCTACTACCGGACCACAAGTCGCCGTGAGGGCTTTCACCTCCATGTGGTCGACTTTCCAGCGGTCCGAACTAAGCGGTTTGGTGCTTCCTTTCTGGTCCGCACCGCTAAGGAGTGGAACGCCCTCCCTGCGTCTGTGTTTCCGGATACTTGTATGTATCCGGAAACACTTGGTGTCTTCAAGGCAAGAGTGAATAAGCATTTTTTGGGTAACGTGGCTGGCGAGACTGAGGTCAAACGCAAACCCCTTTAAATTAAAAAAATGGATCAGATAGAACTTTGATATAAATATGAATTATCATATTTACGTCAGCCATGGAAAAATGGCAGCGCAAGCATTTTTATCTCTAACTGGCTATTTGCACACAGCTTTTCCCTGTAGTAATTTGAATGAACTATACAGACAAACGTTCTAGAAAATATAATTAGCATCAACTATCATTTAGATAGTGAAAGCTTATGTAAAAACAGACAGAAAAACGCGGAGGGTGACTTCCTTTCATACTATGCTCTACTCGTAGATCAATTCCAGTAAGATGAAGATCACGGTGTATTCTGTAATAAATTCAGCGTAAAAAGCCTGAAATACGATGGCCTCTACAGGAGACTAAAGGTATTATACTCAAGTGTTATTATCTAAAATAAATTATCCACTAAAAGTGTCTCAACTGTTGACAACTGTTAAATTCCTCGTTTTAGTTAGTAACAAGATAGCTCCCTTTAATGCTTCTTGCAGCTTTTCATTACAAGTAAGACCAATTTATTAGTGGGTTCTTCTGCATGTTACTAGAAATGGCTCCGTGTGTTGCTATATCATATGCATTGGATGTAAGACATATTTTGTGTTGATGATGATCGAACGGATAAACCAAGTTACAACTAAATCTCGATGGAATCGTCAAGTACCAGATATAACATTGTGCAAATAACGTGGTCACGAGAATAGATTGCAAATAATAGTGTAAAAAAATAATTGGCAAAACCGCTTGTTAGTATGTTTAATAAAATAAAATTTTTGGTTAGTTTCTTTTGTTTGCCCTATATCCTGAAATATTTTGGGTGGCGAAATAAAAATATCTTTGGTGAACGCATCAAATGATTATCATGCCGCGATTTATAATAATAATAAATAAATAAATATCCCGTGACATTATTCCACACAGCGCCATCTAGCCCCAAGTGAGCTAATTATACTCCGTTTTTATGGGATACTAGACAACGGATAAACATACTTAAATACTTTTTCTTTTGTAAATACATACTTATTATACATAGGAAACACCCAGACCAATACAAACAGACATGTTCATGCACACAAATGTTTGTACTATGCGGGGATCGAACCCGCGACCTTTGGTGTAATAGCCGACTTCTAAACAATTACACCAAGACGGTCGTCCGGATTTATGCATTGCATTTATGCACGGATTGCACGGCCCAACCACTGTGTGACCATAGCTGTCACGATCTCTTTCAAATTTGACAGATTTTCTTTCCGGCCGACCTTAGTATAGACCCTTAATGATTAAATCATAAATGGTTTTAAGAAATTTAATTTTTTTAAATGGTAGGAAACTGACAAAAAAATGGCAACACTGCAACGTTGACAGATAAGGTTCAGTAGAGTGAAATATAACATGATTAGATACAAAACAGATATTCTCACACATAATTTACAATTGGGAATTTCTATTCAGTTGAGAAAACATAATTTACTTTTACTTTTTTACTTTTTATTGCACTAAAATGAAAGAGAAATGTCGGACTTAAAGCCGGGAGGCATTCCCTACCACATATAAATGCCTAGTTACTTTATTATTAATTTGCCCTAGACAAGCAAGGGTATACTTTTCTTTTCCACTATTCCTAAAGCACTGTGTCCACTCCAGTGCAATATTGAAGAAAGATAAAGAACGAAAACATAGTACACAGTACATAACAAACAAACTATATAGGTATGGTCAATGGCACATCACGCTACCCATTTTCGGTCAGTCTTCCTTGCTGTATTGCCAAGAAACGTCATATAGCAAGAGCGAGATAAAAGACGGAAATGGGTAGCCTGATGTGCCGTTGACTGTACATACAGCATTAACAATATTGAAAACAATTTATACACCCATAAAGGTCGCCACTCAGTATAATATATAATCAGGCAGGCATAGATGTATGCCATAACGCTAATATGCCTGAACTATAATCCGTTCGCGTTAAGAATGCAGTGATTTTTAAATTTAATTCTGTTGCGCGCAGAAAAACTCAGGTACAAAACCGTTGCGTTCGAAATAATGCGTTCATTTGGGCACTGTGAACTTGACTTTCTAATTAGGAACGATTTGATTGCTTAGGGGGCGTGCTAGACCAAAGGACAAGTATGAAATTACTGCATTCTTAACGCGAACGGACTATAGTGTAGTTTTCATAGGTAGATAGGTAATTCATTTTTTTTATAAATTATACATTAGAACAGTGGCGCACTTACTTTGTGTGGCAACGTTATAGAGCCAATACATTTAATATGATAACCGCAAAATGTTGGCGATACCGACATACTTGATGCTAGTGTACCCATTGATATTATAATAAAAATACGTAGATAGGTTACTTGTGCTAAAAAAGTGGCACCCAAAATCAGGACTTTTGACCACCTGAGCAAAGCATTGACAGTTTGAGACGACACTGCGCAACATGTATCTGTCTCGTTTACGCTCTAGTAAATAATCATGCTATCTTGTACACACGGTCTAGTTATAGGCACGTACGCCAGGGGTCAATTTTTGACATCGCGTCGGCACTGACATAACCTATCTACGTCTTTTTTATTGTAATATCATTGAGTGTACCCATTCCTAGAACTACGCAAAAAGACAAATGTAAAGTTTTGTATTTAGTTTACAAATTATTTAGATTTTTCTTCTATTAATATATTTTCCCGTAATTTCCTCTTGATTTCCATTCGTTTTTTATGTTCTAATTTAGACAAACGATTCGTTCTTACGATATTATTCTTATTTACTTTCTTAACTTTATCTTTATTCGTAACTTTCTTATCTATGATTAAATTAGCATTTTTGGGAGTGACTTTATTTTTGGCTTTTATATTTTTACTATTTTTTTCTAGACTTGAATTATTTTCCACTGTATTATTATTCGGATTATTTGCGTTCAAATGTATTCCAAACTCAGGATTTGCTTGCAAATCTTCAAAACTATTAACATGATCTCTGTCCATTTTGTTGTATATCTTCAAAAACTGCCAAAACTCTATATCGCCGCCTTTTATGTTATTTTCATAGAAATCTATCAGTTTAGGATCACACTTGTGGTTGTTAACAACTGGCTTTGGGTCGGCTAGACGATTTTCTGGATCTACTTGTCGTTTTTTAGCAATTTTTTCTCTCTTTTCTCTATCTTTACGAATCCAGCCTCTAGGTCTGAACGGTTTTGGATTTGGGTCATGCTTTCGAGTGTGTAGCGTCAGAGCGCTTAGATTTTGGCATAGTTTTTCGCATTTATTGCAAGGATATAGCATTTTAACGCCTTTTCTTTTAGCTTCTTTGCCTAATTTCTGTAATGTTTCTAAATAATTATCGCTATTTTTGTCTAAATCTTTTGAATCTGGTAAAACATGTCCGCTTAGATCAATTTTTTCCTTTTCAACTATCCATTCGTTACCTTTTTTGACTAATTTATGCTTACCTACAAGTTTGTCTTTCTTCTCTCTGTTCTTTTTGTCTAGATCCATAGCAGCTTTTTTATTAAGAATTTTAATGCTCGGAATTATGTCTAATTCTTTGATTTTATCATTCTCAGTGTTGTAGTAGTATTTTGAGCCTGTCGCGTTTCGTTTTTCTTTTATGTCCATGAATGATATTTTTATATCTTCCTTGTGTTTCTTACTTAGGTGTTTTCTGATGTCGCTTTTAGTGGTCACGTATGCGCAGAGAGGACACTTTTTGAGCGTCACTTCGTTGCAAACGTCGAAGTGTTCTTTGCAGTGGTCTATCAACTTTGGTTTGGTATCAAATATCTGTAAGAAATAATTTCAAATTATAATCTCCAATAATTAGTAATGAATGAAAGATTGTCCTATCTTAGAGGTATCCATAATCTTAAAGTGTCTTTGTCTTTTTCCTATTCTCTTACCTTGGTCGGCTAAAAGAAACCTCTTTTTGAGGTAAGCTCACCCTGTTTCGATTGTCTTTTTGTGTATGAACTAATAAATAACAGTTAGAGGAAGACAGAGATTCCGACACTAAGTTTGCCACCAAACGATTGATACATACCTTAAAACAAATATAACACTGATGCATTTTCCAGAAAGACTTCAAAATCCGCGGGGTCTCTTCCTTTTCGGTACTTTTTTCATCATCGTCACCACTTTTATCATCATTTCCGTCACCCTCATCATTTTGAGTTACTTTGCCAGATTTTGGATTACTTTTCATATTTTCAAATTCTGAAATAGAAAGTTTAGGTAGTAGTTAGATAGTTTAGTTTCATTGTTATTTAAGGGAGTTGATTATAATATTTATTACATTTCGGTTAGCATTCATAATGTTGTATTAATTTACTTCATGAATTGCGTTTTTACTAAAGTTATGTCTGTTTCAAGACTCTCATTACTAACATATCTTTATTTTATCCAAATGATAAAATAATTCGGCTCGAAGGACCAAAATAAATGATGATGGGGGTTGTCATCAGCGAAGAGGCGTTTGACGCAATCAGTAACAAATGTAACGACAATATAATATTGTTTTATTAGGATTTGTATTTTGTGATTTTGTACATTTGCAATTAAGTTTTAAGTTAGTAGTACTAGTCTAGTAAATAAGTATTGTTTCTATGACTGTAAATAATATGTAAACCTCTCTTGCAATAGCCTAACAGGGTCCATGTATTTTATTTCAGTTATAGTCTTTGTATTGTAACTCTGTATGTGGTGCGAAAAAACAAATATTTAAATATATAATTCGCTTACCCTCCTCAGTGAACACTTTGAGACTCTTCCTCCCCTTATACTTCATGACGCCCAACTTCCCTGAATCGGTTCTGTTCATCTTCATCAAAAGCTCCTTCAGCCTTCTTTCAGCAGCCTCCAGCGAGTCGTGGTCTACTATCACAGATTCTAGAAGAAAATAGTTAAAACGTTAAAAACTGATGAAGAAAAAATTACTAAATACTGGCCTACTATCAGATTGTTAGAAAAAAAACCAATGTAAGAAAATGGCAAAAACACACAGTACAATGATCAAAGACTCTTAAGTGAATAAATGAAATATTAAAAAAACCACGTTAGGTACAAATTCGCTAAATGTGGGCTTCTAAATGTTCCGTTCCCCATGATGGCAACAATCAATGTGCCACTGACTTCTAAGTTTGGAGATATAGTAGTTAGTGGGTGTTGTTAGTGACCGTATCAATGATATTTAAAAGAGGTAGATAGGTTGTGTCAGTACTGATGCGAAGACGAAAATTGTCCTCTGGCGTACGTACCTATAATTTGACCGTGTGTACAAGATAGCATGATTATTTACTAGAGCGTAAACGAGACAGATACATGTTGCGCAGTGTTGTCTCAAACTGCCAATGCTTTCCTCAGGTGGTCGAGGTTCTGATTTCGGGTGCCACTTTTTAGCTCAAGTAACCTATCTACGTCTTTTTATTATAATTTCATTGGGTATTCCCGAAAAATACAGCTTGCGTTGCTTTACAACAGCGATCACTGTCGATCCACTGTCACAAATGAGCCACTGGAAATCTGAAAGAGTAATAAATTAAGTTTTTACTTACTATCTTTCGTTTCTTGGTTGTCGCCTACGAATTTTTGTATAAACTCTTGAACAGGCATCGGTTTTCTTTGAAGTTTGGTTTTGTGTTTGTTTTTCGACTTTTTCTTAGGTTTCTGTTTTTGCTTGTTGTTGTCAGGTGGTGTAGTAGTTTCTGATTGGTTTGAAACTGTTGAAAATGCAATAATTTTGTTATCATATTTATTAGACGATTTTTGATGAACGATTTGGTGTAATGATTGAGAAGTTGAATGCATTAAAATGTCTGAAGTTTGAAGTGAGCTATTACACCAGCGGTCGCGGGTTCGATCCCCACACAGTACAAACATTTGTGTGAATTGACATGTATTTTTGTATTGGTCGGGGTGTTTTCTATGTAAATTAGGTACCTGTGTACAGTCAACAGCACATCAGGTTACCGCATTTCCGTTTTTTTTCGCTCTCGCTCTTGCCAAAAGTCATTTCTTTGCAATAAAGCTAGGCGGACGGACCGGAAATGGGTAGAGTGATGTGCTGTCCACCGTACATTAAAAAAAAGGATTTATATAAAACAGCATATTATCATTAAATTATTTATCAGTATTTAGTAAAACAGGACTGAAACTTTTAGTATTCGAAGTTTCAATAACAGTCTATTTTGGCATTTGTAAATCATTTTTAGTATCTTTTGTAAATGAATAAAAAACCTCTATCAAAATCAAATGTCAAAATGATTTCAAATAGCTTCAAGAACAAGATATTTATTTTGAATACTATTTCGAAATAATAATATAATGGAGACAAAATAATATGACAAAGTCACTAATAAAAATATTTAATCCAGGTTAATTCCCTACAAAGTACATATTTTTTACCTTTCTCTTGTATTTCATCTCCCTCTGTTCGTCCTGACTGTTCTGTTTGAGTAGTATTGTGTAGTTTGTCGATAGAGGGCGTGTTTGAGTCCTTGTTTAGGCTTTGCTGATCAGTGTCATTGTCGGTTGTCCAAGTTGTATTTGGCAAGCTGAAATCTAAGAATAAAATATTGTGTTAATTTGTTCTCTTCTTTTCTACAATAAATCTGTATATTAAAAAAAACTCGAGAAATACAGGACCGATTTGGCTAATTTTGGTTTTGTTATATTTGTGAAGACCCAGGGAAGGAGGACTTGAAGGTGACTAAACATAGTGAAAACAACAATTTAGTTTTTCTTAGCAACCATTTCTGCCTATCAATGATCGACAACAGAACAACGTTTGTCGAGACAGCTAGTATTATAATTTTATCCGTAAAAATTAAAAACGTATTTTCCATTAATTTATTGTTATCGCGTTTGTATCGATGCTGTATCGCTGCAAAAAGTCGCAATGTGTAAAGGCCCCAAAATCTAAAGCAGGTGATAATCTATCTTAATACTGTAATGATTATAATTATAATTTACATCAATTTATCAATATGAATTAATGTTATTGTTACTAATGTTCAAGAAACTGGGTTACGGACACACCATATTAGTCAGAAGAACTACTTTTAAATATTTTTTTGAAATATTTAAATAAATATTATTTAAAAAAATTAACTTGTGCAAGATAGGCAATAGTCTGAAGTATGTTATAAAATTAATTGCAGACTGATTTGTCATTTAGTTACAAAAATGAACCTCAAGACATCGAAAATTTAGGGTTCGGAGAATCACTCTATTGCAATTTGAATTACGAATACAAAGTAGGCCAAACTAAACAAAAACAGAACATAATTAGAACGAATAATCGCACACGTTATAAAGTAGCAATAAGCAATAAGGGGCAATAAGGTTTCTTTGCGTGTTTCTTTGCCCTTAGCGGTTTCGATTCCTGCACAGTACATTTTTTCGTGTATGAACATGTTTTTTATATTGGTCTGGGTGTTTCCTATGTACAGTCAACGGCACATCAGGCTACCAATTTCTGTTTTTTCTTGCTCTTGTCAAATGACATTTCTTTGCAATATAGCTAGGAGAACTGACCGGAAATGGGTAGTCTTTCATGCACTTATCATGTATTTACACAAAAAAGTAATTAACTATGTTTATTTGTCTAGTTTGAGTAGCGCCCTCTCTTAGTTTGTCGCTAGATGGCGCTGTGTGGATTTTTGTCAAAGGATATTTATTTAACGCAATTAAACGGGCTTAACCCAATAATATAATTATGTACTTTAATAATTAGCGATTACAATAATTCCTTAATGTGTTTTATTATTTATTTATTTATGAAATGCATTGTTTTACCTTCATCCTGCGTTCCTCCTACATCTCCAACCATTTGCTGAATGAACTCTTCGACCGGCATGGAAATGCTTTCCTGAGGTGTTTGGTTCGATTCCTGGTTGAGGCTCTGCATTTGAATGCACTGGTCACTTTGTTGATCATTACCGTTTTCTGCTGTAGGATGGAAGAAATTAGTTTTATTACTTTTGAATCCATTTTTATTACATTTGAATTTAATAACAAAATAGCGGTGAGTGTGTTTATTACACATGTATGTATGTATTGAATCTTATTCACAAGATATTCCAATCTGTCATCTCGACTTTCACAGACCTATCTGATTAAGGCCAGGTAGGCTGAACTTACGGTTTTTAAAAACCATCTGATGCATAGAAAAGATGCCCTTTTTTAGGATGTCTTTCCAATATCACGTTTTGCTGACTTTTATACATTTAATTTTGTACTCGATTATAGCCTACATATTTATAGACAAATTTGCAGAGTTTGACTTGATGAAATTGTCTTATTTCTTACGTTAAAAAACCTACAAAATGCGCGAGTGTGGCGACTAGTCCTGCTATTTTTATAGAGATTATTTTCAAGTCCAACCCAGCCTTAAACTCACCAGCAACAGTGACGTCATCAGCAGGGTTGAGCATCACTTGGTCCAAGAACTCTTGCAACGTCTGCTCCTTCTCTCTCATCCGATCCAGGACATCAGGCAGTTCGGAGACCAGCTCTTGGTCGGCTGTGTCGAATCCTATTCAAGAATAATGATGTCAAACAGACTCAGTTCGCGTTAAGAATGCAGTATTTTTTATATTTATAACATAGATAAACGGCCTATTATACGTCCCACTGCTGGACGCAGGCCTCACCTCAACTATGACGTGGAACAAGCCATACTCCAACACAGGGGCTCAGTACGGATTGTTAAAGGGGTGTCGATTGTGAGCATCCTTAATATCAGATGTTATCAAGCCACCCTAAGGCCTCTGACTAGGCTTAACGACTGACATCTAGCGACGTCCACCGGGACCAACTGCTTGACGTGCCTTCCGAAGCACGGAGATGCCCGAAATACACATCACTGAATTTAGGTCGGGGTGGTCACCCATCCCATTTCCGACCCGGCGTGTGTTGCTTTACAACAGCGATCGTCGCCGATCACTGTCACAACTGCGCCACTGGCACCTCTCTTTTATTTTAATTTAATAGCGTAATACTTAGGTCCAAAGTCAGGTACGCAACGGGCGTTTGAAGGAATGCGTTCAACTGGTCACTTTGAACTTAGCTTTCTGATTAGGAACGATTTCATTGGTTAGGGGGCGTGCTAGGTCGAAGGACAAGAATGAAATCACTGCATTCTTGACGCGAACGTACTATTGTTAATAAGGCTCGACCTTTTAAGTTTTTACCGGTTTGGTGTAGTGGCTACTACATGAAAAGTAGCGGGTTCGATCCCCGAACAGTACAAACATGCGTGTGCATGAACATGTAGGTTTGTACTGGTCTGGGCGTTTCCTTTGTATATTAAGTATGTATTTAAAAAAAACTATCTAGTTATGTTCATCTGTTGTTAGTATCCCATAGCACAAGCATTTAATTGCTCAGTTTGGGGCTAGATGGCGCTGTATGAAATAATGTCCAGTGATATTTATTTAATAATACCGTGTACATAAATTACAGATATACACAAAGTTTAACCTATACAGCTATGAGTTTTTACTAAGTCCTACTTACTTATTTCAAAAGAATTTGAATGAGTTTCAAACTCATTAAAAGCATTAGATATTAACTAAAGCACTCAGGCACTTACCTGCAGGTTCTTCCTTTCCAAATTTGAGTAGGTCTATACATAGAAACATTTAGATATAGTTTTTAGATAACACCAATAATCCGACCAATTTGGTCAAATGGTCAAGAAGTTACAAACTAGGGATGTTAAAGAATACCGTAACTATCGGATACCCGATATAAAAATATATCCATAACCGAATCCGATACGATATAAAAGTTTCGGATAGTTCCGGAGTACTTTTTGGTTAGTCGAGACACAAGCCGCGCGTGTATTTTGTTAGGTTTCTTCTGTTGTTCAAATGACTAGTCAGCACTTTTAATTAAATTAATGCTTAGTTCTATCAACTAAAAGAAAAGACTTGTATGAAAACTTTTTAAATTCCAAGTCCGGTGTTATAACTTTCAGAATATCCGTATCCGATATTTCATATCCGTAACATCACTATTTTAGAACTAGACGGCGCTGTTTGAAATAATGTCTGATATTAATTTTATTTAAACATCACAATGTCTTAGTGGCATTTTCGACTTACGAAACTTCGTAAATGTTGTAACACGGGAGTAACCAGAATCTTGTCCATCAACACCCATACCACAGTATAAACCATACAGTAGGCTATCTAAGGCCGCCCGCCGAGTTATTAGCCTAGCGTGCACACAGACACGCGGCACAGCCCGTCCGTACTGCCGCCCTCTATGCCTCCCTATTTTATGCTAGCGTGTGCGTGAAATCGCGTGTGCGTGATATCGCGACACGGCGCGCGACGGGCAGGCACACATTCTAACCGAGAGTGGCACGTTTGTATGTAGATGTTCTACTGTATGGTTTATACTGTGCCCATACTCAACTTACCTGCAAACGGCTCTTCCTTGTCAATGTCGAGCAGGTCTATCTCAATGTCAGGAAAATCAAACGGTTCTTCTTTTAGTTTTAATTCTGGTATATCTGGAATTTCTATGTCTTCTATTTTCGTGTCTCTGTGAATTTCGAAAAAATATGTTAGTATTAATTTTTTACTGTTTTGTATTACAATTAAAGAAATAGATTAGTGTTTTCGTGTAGTTGCATCAGTGCTGTATCGCGTTTGTATATTCAGGATGATTTTGCAAGGTGTAGCCAAATTTTGGCAAGCACTTACAAATCACCCTGTATGCTGTGTCGCAACTATCTAACTGCCACATATTGACGATACATAGGTGTATCGATTGTATCGCTGCAAAAAGTCGGAGGGTGTAAATACCGGGTGGGGCGTTCCGACCGACAATCCTTGAAATTTTGAAAAGCCCTACACATACACATACCTAAGGTATTTTTATTTTATTTTTAAGTTCGATAGTTTTCGAGTTATTGAATGACAAAGTTTTGCTTCAAAAGTATGCGTTGTCAACCTTAATCAACAGCTGTTTGGGACGTATTTAGGGAAAAAGATTTAAGAAGTCGTTGACCTTTTTTCTTTCAATTATTGTAGGGAAATCCTCATGAAAAAGCCGGACTTAAGTCGCGGCAATAAGTCAACCATTAGACTAAGCAAAAAAATACAGTAGGTTTGCATAGTACTGCATTCTAGAATGATACTTAAGCACTCATTTGCCCTTGAGAAGATAATAATGTGATTGTATGAACTGAGGAATACAATAACGATCTCAGCTCCTCAACTCAAGTTCCTAATTTAGGCACTTTTTTTTTAAATACCTACGCTAATTAGTTCAGCTTTTGAAACAAGAATTCAAGTTTCATAATTATTCGTGCTATAACAAAATAATAAAATTAACTAACTTAAATTCAACTTTACATTAAACATAATAAAAGCAATTTACACTATCCACCTTAAGTTTTAAGCCGGCCCTGTCTCCCGCAAACCGACGCGCACACGCCGAAAGGCGATAACAAAGAGACCGCGCCGCTTTGCCTACGTGCCGCCTTCCTTTGCCTAGTGCCGCCGGCACCGAGCTAGTGTTGTTCTCCTCAGCCGCTTAGCTAAGTGTCGACAGTCGACTTGTCGATACGTCGTCGTCGTCGTCTATGTCGATTGCCATTTCAATCCTAAAATCCTATGATGTTCCAACAAGATTTGATTGATTGAAAGGAATAGGGACAACTTTCCTTTACGGTGTACCTACAGTGAATCACAAAAAGAACTTAAAACTACCACTAGAAACAAAAGCACTAATTGAACTCGCAAGCAGAATGCAAAACATTGTTTATTACACATTTCTATCTTTTCTGACAAGCTTTTAGCCATTGTACTTTAAGTCGATAAAAAAATCGTGTCTTCAAGGCCTGCCGGTAACTTGTTTGGTTTGTTCGCGGTTATAGGTTTTTTAGATCAAACACGATTTAACAAAATAATCGATAACTTTGTTAAAGCGTTATAACGTGTTAATAATCGAAAACTTAACTTAATACTATGAACTTAAGGGCTTTGTGTTTATTAAAAGAACACAAGTTATCGACGTTGGAAACGGTGACGTCTCTACTCGCCTACTTTGCTTCTCCCTACCGGACCGCGCTCTGCCCTATTTTTTTAGTCGCTCCGCAGATTTCAGCTAGTGCGTGTGCGGGTGTCGTAAAAGCGCGAGTGGTTGAGTGGAGTTTTTTACAAATAATAAGTAGTGCGAGTGTTTGTGTGAATGAGTGGCAGTTTTCAAAATGTCTTTACAAGCGCAAGACTATTTGGAATTCGCTTGGTGGGAGCGTAAATGCTGTCACGTGTGCACAGGCATACTCGATTACGTCTTCGGCTGTGCCTACTTAGAGGAGGTGGGCACATCGAGCATCGTATTTAAGGTAAGTGACTGTTGTGTTATTCACAAGTGAGACGAGTGAAATGTGGCGACTTGATCGTTTCGCGGCTTTGGGGAAAGTACAGATAGGTACTTCGTCAATAGGGTTGTCACAACGTACAAAATTGTTTTTTTTACGACTGTTTTAATATGGTCTGAATTCACGTATTGAGTACTTAAAACGCAAGTATGTGAGGTTCTTTACACGATATTTTTGTCAATGTCGGTTATTCCGCCCCACCCTGTATAATAATAAATCATTTAATTCAGGTAACAAATTAAAAGGTCCTTATTATTATTTGCAACAGTTGCGATGCAGTATCGATGTTGCACCGGCTGTATCGCGTTTGTATCGCTGCAAAAAGTCGGAATGTGTAAAGGTGCTTATAATTAATTTGCATGCTATTAGAATGCTTAACTTACGTTTTGAACTTAAGTTTATGAGTATTCGCGTAGTGCAGCCTCAGGTACCTGTCCTTCTTGTAAGCTTTGCCGCAAATCTTGCACTTGCCCTGGTGATTCAAAAGTTTATTCATTTATTTTATTTATTTATTCATTTAAATATATTTTTATAATTTATGTTAAACATGATTGAATTAATCTCTAATGTCAATAATATCTTTAAAATAGGAAAGTGTAACTTAGAACATCTTCTTGGCAAATTAAGATTCAGAATTTTTAAAAAGGTCGCCACTATTTTGTGTTACTCGCTGAGTCAAATTTTAAACAATAGTTATATCTATTTTTATAAAGGCGCTCTAATGCAATAAATAGTGAACAGATTCAATTATTAAAACAAGCATGTTTTCCCAAAACGTTCATTAAAATGTTTCACTCGATTGTTTTACACAACTCTAAATTCAAAAAAAAAGTGTTTGAAAACACCACCCTGTATAAATAAATACACATGTATGAATACTTTGACTGAGCTCAAAAATCTAAATCTCAATAAATCATCTTACCTTATCTAACTTATGTCCATACTTGATATGCATCACAATGCTAGGTTTGTTGTGTGTGACAAAGTCACACCAATCACAAATGTATTTCTTTCTCCTTCTACTGTGCTTCTGTTCTATGTGTTTCGATAGGTACTGCTGTGAGTAGAACCTGGAAGAAACCGTAATGTACGGTCAACGGCATGGCAGGCTACCCATATGCTCGCTCTATTGCAAAGTCGTTGGCATCTGACAAAAACGAGAGAAGAACCGGAAATGGGTAGCCAGATAGGCCGTTGACTATACAGTCAAGCATGTCAAGTTAGTATGTGTCTGTACATATGTAGAGTCACGGAATGAAAAGGTTGACCAGTTTTCAAATAAATTCATTTTCACATGATACCTTTTTAAACTGTGTAACAGGCTAGAGTAAAGCTACTAAACTCACCCAACTTTAGGCTGCCTTATTTCCAAAAGCGACCTCTCCCAGACAACATGTAAGGCTACTAAACTCACCCAACGCCGCAAAAGCCGCACATCTCCGTCTTCTCTCTCTGCATATGCATGACTTTTATATGCTGAATCAGCAGGTTCTTCCTGCTGAACCACTTCCCGCATGCATCACGCTTCTTGTTCAAAGCAATCTCTTCCAAACAACCCGAAATGCCACTATACTCACCCAAATATAGGCTGCCTTACCTCTAAAAAGCAATCTCTTCCACACAACCAGAAGTGCCACTAAACTCACCCAAATATAGGCTGCCTTTTCTCTAAAAAGCGACCTCTCCCAGACAACATGTAAGGCTACTAAACTCACCCAACGCCGCAAAAGCCGCACATCTCCGTCTTCTCTCTCTGCATATGCATGACTTTTATATGCTGAATCAACAGGTTTTTTCTGCTGAACCGCTTCCTGCATTCGTCGCATATAAGATGTTTCTTGTTGTGGACCTTGCCGTGTCTTTTCAGCGTATCCTGTTAGTATTAAATGCAATGATATTTAAAAGAGGTATAGATACGTTATGTCAGTACAAAAGCGAAGTCAAAAATTGTCCCCTGACGTACGTCTATGATTTGACCGTGTGTACAAGATAGCATGATTATTTACTAGATCGTAAACGAGACTGATACATGTAGCGCAGTGTTGTCTCAAACTGTCAATGCCTTGCTCAGGTGGTCGAAAGTCCTGATTTCGGGGGCCACTTTTTTAGCACAAGTAACCTATCTACGTATTTTTATTATAATATTATTGATTAAATGGGTATTTTGAGATAATTCGGTTTCGGTAAAATTTTAACCGAAAAATATGGTATCGGCAATTTTTTTGGTTTCAGTCATGAATCAATAAGTTTTATTTTTAACACTAAAGTTAAAATGCACAAAAATATACAGAGCGGACTTAATTATAAGGATTCACTAAAGATCGACTTTGGGGCGAAACAGGAATGCTGTTGGCGGTGCGAAATTCTAATTCGGAGTTAAAAAACAAATATATCGCTATTATTTTAAAACTTCATTTTTTTTGCTAAATGAACGTTTATAATCTCTCAGGTATTGTTCGGCATTTGATCTTACTACTAGCACAAGGGTGACTTTACACTGTTTATTCTAAGTTAAAAAAATATGAGAAAAAATACTAGACCGCTAGTAAAATTCGTAAGTTGTTTAATTCTAATTTCTATATATAAAAATGGATTGCTGTTCGTTAGTCTCGCTAAAACTCGGGAATGGCTGGACCGATTTGGCTAATTATAGTTTTAAAATATTTGTGATGGTTTAGGGAAGGTTTAAAAGGTGAGTAAACATTTTATTTTTATTTTTCTCTTAGTAACAGTTCCTACCTGTCACGTGACACTGAATGTTTGACAGCAGAACGAAGTCTGTTGGGACAGCTAGTTAAACATGAAAAGGGAATTATATCAATTTATATCTATGTTTTGTATAGTTTACTACTGAAAACTCACCCAATCCTTGAAGGTCAGACCACAGCCCTCAACGGCACAGTAGAAAGGCCTGATATCGACGTGTATCCTCATGTGAGCCTTCAGATTGTGATAGTTAGTCAACTTGACGTTGCATACGATTCCCGCCTGATGCCAAGTAGACCGAATGTCTTTTTCTGGTTTTCCTATCTTTAATACTAACTTTAGCTGAAAGATACTACTGGAAACTCACCCAATCCTTGAAGGTCAGACCACAGCCCTCAACGGCACAGTAGAAAGGCCTGATATCGACGTGTATCCTCATGTGAGCCTTCAGATTGTGGTAGTTGGTTAACTTTACATTGCATATGATTCCCGCCTGATGCCAAGTAGACCGAATGTCTTGTTCTGGTTTTCCTATCTTTAATAGTAATGTTACAGAGTGAAGACTCCTTTGTAACATAAAAACGTTTTGATTGTCTTTTGTCTTTTTTCTCTGTTTGACATAATAGTTGTCACTTCTCTTTTATTAAGCTGCGATTTGGTATGTTTCCTAATTTTATTATTACTTTGTTTTCTCCTGTTTTTATTTAATATACTTTTATTCACCTATTAATATACAGTCCACTTATTTCCGCTCCCCTTCCGTAATAAGTAACTTTAGCTGAAAGATAGTTTATCACTGAAAACTCACCCGATCCTTGAAGGTCAGACCACAGCCCTCAACGGCGCAGTGGAAAGGCCTGATGTCCACGTGTATCCTCATGTGAGCCTTTAGATTGTGAGTTGCATACGATTCCCGCCTGATGCCAAGTAGACGGAATGTCTTTTTCTGGTTTTCCTATCTTTAATAGTAATGTTACGGAGTGAAGACTCCTTTGTAACATAAAAACGTTTTGATTGTCATTTGTCCTTTTTCTCTGTTTGACATAAGAGTTGTCACTTCTCTTTTATTAAGCTGCGATTTGGTATGTTTCCTAATTTTATTATTACTTTGTTTTCTCCTGTTTTTATTTAATATACTTTTATTCACCTATTAATATACAGTCCACTTATTTCCGCTCCCCTTCCGTAATAAGTAACTTTAGCTGAAAGATAGTTTATCACTGAAAACTCACCCAATCCTTGAAGGTCAGGCCACAGCCCTCAACGGCACAGTGGAAAGGCCTGATGTCGACGTGTTTCCTTATGTGAGCCTTCAGATTGTGATAGTTGCATACGATTCCCGCCTGATGCCAAGTAGACCGAATGTCTTTTTCTGGTTTTCCTATCTTTAATAGTAACTTTAGCTGAAAGAAATTACTGAAAACTCACCCAATCCTTGAAGGTCAGACCACAGCCCTCAACGGCACAGTGAAAAGGCCTGATATCGACGTGTATCCTCATGTGAGCCTTCAGATTGTGATAGTTTGTCAACTTGACGTTGCGTACGATTCCCGCCTGATGCCAAGTAGACCAAATGTCTGTTTTTGGTTTTCCTATCTTTAATATTAACTTTAGCTGAAAGATACTACTCAAAACTCACCCAATCCTTGAAGGTCAGACCACAGTCCTCAACGGCACAGTGGAAAGGCCTGATGTCGACGTGTATCCTCATGTGAGCCTTCAGATTGTGATAGTTGCATATGATTCCCGGCTGATGCCAACTAGACCGAATGTCTTTTTCTGGTTTTCCTATCTTTAATAGTAACTTTAGCTGAAAGATACTACTGAAAACTCACCCAATCCTTGAAGGTCAGACCACAGCCCGCAACAGTGGAAAGGCCTGATGTCACGTGTATCTTCATGTGAGCCTTAAGATTGTGATAGTTGCATATGATTCCCGGTTGATGCCAAGTAGACCGAATGTCTTTTTCTGGTTTTCCTATCTTTAATATGAACTTTAGCTGAAAGATTCTACTCAAAACTCACCCAATCCTTGAAGGTCAGGCCACAGTCCTCAACGGCACAGTGGAAAGGCCTGATATCGACGTGTATCCTCATGTGAGCCTTCAGATTGTGATAGTTCGTCAACTTGACGTTGCATAAGATTCTCGCCTGATGCCAAGTAGACCGAATGTCTTTTTCTGGTTTTCCTATCTTTAATAGTAATGTTACGGAGTGAAGACTCCTTTGTAACATAAAAACGTTTTGATTGTCATTTGTCTTTTTTCTCTGTTTGACATAAGAGTTGTCACTTCTCTTTTATTAAGCTGCGATTTGGTATGTTTCCTAATTTCATTATTACTTTGTTTTCTCCTGTTTTTATTTAATATACTTTTATTCACCTATTAATATATAGTCCACTTATTTCCGCTCCCCCTCCGTAGTAAAGCAAGCAAGTAACTTTAGCTTAAAGATAGTTTATCACTGAAAACTCACCCAATCCTTGAAGGTCAGTCCACAGCCCTCAACGACACAGTGGAAAGGCCTGATGTCGACGTGTATCCTCATGTGAGCCTTCAGATTGTGGTAGTTGCATACGATTCCCGCCTGATGCCAAGTAGACCGAATGTCTTTTTCTGGTTTTCCTATCTTTAATAGTAACTTTAGCTGAAAGATACTACTGAAAACTCACCCAATCCTTGAAGGTCAGTCCACAGCCCTCAACGACACAGTGGAAAGGCCTGATGTCGACGTGTATCCTCATGTGAGCCTTCAGATTGTGGTAGTTGCATACGATTCCCGCCTGATGCCAAGTAGACCGAATGTCTTTTTCTGGTTTTCCTATCTTTAATAGTAACTTTAGCTAAAAGATACTACTGAAAACTCACCCAATCCTTGAAGGTCAGTCCACAGCCCTCAACGGCACAGTGGAAAGGCCTGATGTCGACGTGTATCCTCATGTGAGCCTTCAGATTGTGGTAGTTGGTTAACTTGAGGTTGCATACGATTCCCGCCTGATGCCAAGTAGACTGAATGTCTTTTTCTGGTTTTCCTATCTTTAATAGTAACTTCAGCTGAAAGATACTACTGAAAACTCACCCAATCCTTGAAGGTCAGACCACAGCCCTCAACGGCACAGTGGAAAGGCCTGATGTCGACGTGTATCCTCATGTGGGCCTTCAGATTGTGGTAGTTGGTCAACTTGACGTTGCATTCGATTCCCGCCTGATGCCAAGTAGACTGAATGTCTTTTTCTGGTTTTCCTATCTTTAATAGTAATGCTATGGAGTCAAGACTCCTTTGTAACATAAAAACCGTTTTGACTGTCATTTGTCTTTTTTCTCTGTTTGACATAAGAGTTGTCGCTTCTCTTTTATTAAGCTGCGATTTCGTATGTTTCCTAATTTTATTATTACTTTGTTCCTCCTGTTTTTATTTAATATACTTTTATTCACCTATTAATATACAGTTCACTTATTTCCGCTCCCCCTCCGTAACAAAGTAACTTTAGCTGAAAGATACTACTGACAACTCACCCAATCCTTGAAGGTCAGGCCACAGCCCTCAACGGCACAGTGGAAAGGCCTGATGTCGACGTGTATCCTCATGTGAGCCTTCAGATTGTGGTAGTTGGTCAACTTGACGTTGCATATGGAGCAGACGCAGGCCTTTGAGCGGGCGTGCACTGTCTCCTGGAAGAATAATTCGGAGAAATATTATCTTTGGTCATTACTATAGATCTTAGTAAGTAAACCTATTTTGTGTACTTGCTATATGGTAGAACTAGCGACCCGCCCGGCTTCTTGTTTCATTTTTCACTATGAACTACAGCAAAAACTACTATTTTACCTGTATTTGCCAGACGTTTTGGCGACAATTGCATTTGCCGTGGTCACGAGCGGACAAATACAGGTGAAACAGTAATTTTTACCGTAGTTTAAATGTTGCAAGAAACCCGGTTATTTAGTATGTATTTTATATGTAGCAATTTCTTTCATTTATACAAGAATTAACAATCATTCAATATTACGTTCACCATAACGGCAACAATCAGTGTGCTTCTAACTGACCCGTTTGCAACATAGTAGGCGTATGTTGACGTATGCCGACGGTGCCCGTGGCGCAGTTGTGACAGTGATTGGCGACGATCGCTGTTGTAAAGCAACACGGGCCGGGTCGGGAATAGGATGGGTGACCACCCCGACAGAAATTTAGTGATGTGTATTTCGGGCATCTCCGAGCTTCGGCAGGCACGTTAAGCAGTTGGTCCAGGTTGACGTCGCTAGATGTCAGTTGTTAAATCTAGTCAGAAGCCTTAGGGCGGCTTGATAACATCTGACATCAGGGTTGCTCACTAACCTTACACCCCTCCAACAATCCGCACTGAGCCCGCGTGTTGGAGTATGGTTCGTTCCACCTAGTAGTCGAGGTGAGGCCTGTGCGCGTTAGCTATCCTAAACCTTAACCAATAAATAACTCACAATATGTTGATTGAGTACCCATTTCTTCTTGAAGGCACCGTCGCAGATTTCACACTTGTAGTTCCGGACGTCTGGCTCAATGTGCACTTCCGTCATGTGCACGCGCAGGCCGCATTTTGAGTCGAATCTATACAGCAGTGACAATAATAAAAAAATGTGTGAATCCTATTCCATTGTATTTTTAGGAATTACTATAGATTCAGTTAGCGTCCCGATGTGGGCCACACGTCACAAAACGCTCCCACTGACATAATTTCCGTAGTTTTCATACATTGACTACTCGAGAATATGGGTATACGTGGACCACCATTGGTTTGGCTCCAGGACTACCTTGCTAATAGGAGTCAAGTGGTTAGAGTGGATGGTGTCTGCAGCTCGAGTTCACTTATATCCTATGGTATACCTCAAGGTAGCACCCTTGGTCCGACGCTATTCTTGGCATACGTTAATGAGCTCTGCAATTTAAAACTTGTCCATGGTAATATTCTTGCGTTTGCTGACGACACAGCACTAGTATTTGAGGGAGAAACATGGAAAAACGTCCAAGAATCAGCAGAAAAGGGTCTAATGGAGGTTACTCAATGGCTCAACGACAATTTACTAACAATTAATGTGTCAAAAACCAAATTCATTTGCTTTAGAATCTCTTGTGCTACAAACCCGCCAACCAACTTTAGCATTAAAGCACATTCCTCCACTTGTGATCTTATAATGGACTGTGACTGTGTTTCTTTATCTCAAACAGACAATCACAAATATCTTGGAGTGATAATAGACCAGAATCTTAACTGGCGTCCGCAAATCACAGCAGTAAGCAAGAGAATTAGAAGATTGTTACCCATATTTAAGAACCTCAGAGATGCAGCGGACCTGGATCTTGTGAAAACAATTTACTACGCCCTCTGCCAATCACTGCTAACCTATTGTGTCTCCGTATGGGGTGGTGCAGCTCCTGTCATCTTCTGGAGCTTGAAAGGGCGCAAAGAGCCGTGATAAAAGTGATGACTCATAGACCCAGAAAATACTCGACTGAAAAATTATATAAGGAGACACAGCTACTCAGTGTGCGGCAGTTGTACATGACCAATGCTGTTATTCGCCAACACAAAAACATAGACCTCTCTCAGTTACCCAAATGTAAAAGACGTGTCAGGACACCCGTACCAACGGTCAAAACAATGTTTGCTAGACGCCAATTATTCCACATGGGTCCATTTTTATATAGGTATTTTAACGACTCATCTCCAATCTATAACGCAACAAGAACACAACTTAAAGCAACACTCAAAGAAAACTTAACCACGCTTAACTACTATGAAACTGAATCTATCTTGAAATTAAAACTTTAATTAATTTAGGAGGGTGTTTTTTGTTTGTTTTCAAAATGCACACTTACTCTCAAACACACACACACACACACACACACGCACACACACACACATGCGCTTATCGTAATAGTAAAATAAAAAAATTAAACAATTATTTGAAATTTGAATTATTTAAATATTAATTGAAATTGAATATCGCTGTTGAAAAGCAACACAGGGCGGGTCGGAAATGGGATCGGTGACCACCACGACCGAAATTTAGTGATGTATTTATCGGGCATCTGCGTGCTTCGGAAGGTACGTTAAGCAGTTGGTCCCGGCTGACGTCGCGTAGTTTAGCCTAATCAGAAGCCCTAGGGCGGCTTGATAACACCTGACATTAAGGTTGCTCACTAACCTTACACTCCTCCAACAGTTCCTCAGTTTCGGCCGAAACCGAAACCGAAACTCACGTGGTCAAGTATAAAATACCTACAATTACTGAATTCTAAAGCTTCTTACCCATTATTCTGATAATGACAACAAAAAAGTTACAGACTAATTTTTTAAAACAAAAGATCCCACCGCTGGACAAAGGTCTCCCTCAATTGTTTTCCATTGGCCCCTGTCTTTTGCTTAAGTCCACCATTCGCCGGAGTATTGTACCAGGTGGATACCATCTTTTTTAAGGCCTCGCCCTTCAATGACTCAGTCTTTGAGAAGCCACTGGGTTGTGATTCGGGCCGGATGCATTCTACAGACATGACCTGCCAACTCCTATTTCGGTTAGGCGACATTCTAGCCTACGTCTTGAACGCCAGTTTTAGCACGGATCGTGGTGACCATATTGTCTGTGTGTTTAATGCCTAGCGAACTTCACTCCCTTGCCCTTGAAAAAAATCGAGCTTTGACTTAGGGTGTTCCGTGAGAAACCAGGCTTGGGCACCGTTTGTTAGGATGGGCAAAATGCAAACGTCGAGAAGTTCTCGCTTGAAAGATATAGGAAGGTCGAACTTCATAAAAACCTTGACCAGTTAGCTCCTCCAGGCGATTCGAAGTACGATTTCCTTATCTTGCCTGTTTTTATACAACGACGATGGCAAACAAACACGCGGACCGCCTGATGGTGAGCGGTTACCGCAGCCTATGCACACGTGCAACTCCCGGGGATTACTTGCTCGTTGCCGACCCTGCAGGAACCTTTTCAGAACCTCTTGGATACTCCATGCTATCCATGCTATAGCTCATTGGGAAAACCTCGACAGGGAGTTCGTTCCACAATTTAAGTATCCTGGGAAGGAAACATCTCAGGAACCGAACTGCACGAGATCATGGCGGCTCCAAAGTATGTGCATGAAAACCCTGACGATGGCGGGCGGCCTGTTTTCGAACTCGAACTACTTTGTGTGCCGTTCGTCATCAGTTTCGTTCTCCTCTGGTTCATCAGCAGTCCAATACGTTAGCACACTACCGTTAGTTCTTTGAGCATTTTCAGCTCTACGTTTCTGGGTGCGTTGGCGAAAAGTAAGTCGGCAAAAGTTGGTCAATTTTTATAATTCGACATCGATTCCTTTATTAGACTAGGTATTGCGAACTGCCTCCAATACGATAGTAAATAATCTGAGTGATTCAATATTGGACTATTTACATCAATTAAAGTACAGAAACGAAACGTAAAGTTCATTGTCAGCATCAACAACCACACGACGTCCACTGCTGGACCAGGCCTCCCCCACAGATTTCCAAAGCGTCCGGTTATGACCACATTGACCGAAACCCTGCGGTCTGTACCTTTTTCTTCGCTGGTGGGAGTCCCACGCTGCGTTTGGCTTCAAATGGTATCCCACTAGCCATAAGTTTCTCATTCAATGTGCCCCGCCCACTGCCACTTCAACCTGCCAACCAGTGCAGCCTCACGTCGCGACGGCGTTTTTAGTGCCCAGCCAATGCAGATGCCGGTGCAGTAGATGCGGCGATTTACCGCTTTCTCGAAGGTGGACCTGCCTATTTAGATCATTTGGCCAAGACATACTCGTCGACAACTTCGATAATCGAGCTACCAATAGAACAGACCGATAATCAGTTCCGTCAAAACATTACCCCTGAAGAAGTTTTACGTCTGGTGATAACGCATTGACCGATTTGTTTTGCTACGGAGCCATCCGAATGTCCCACGACAATTCCCGAACATTGTGGAGGCCGCCAGGCTCTGCCATAGCGTTGCCGCGGGAAACGAAGGGAAACTAGCGAGCAAGGAAACTTCCGAAATGAGTTTCGGTTTCGGCTAAGTTTCGGCCGATTTTTGGCCGAAACCGAAACTGTGGCCGAAACTAGATTTTTTGGCCGAAACTGGCCGAAACCGAAACCGAAACCGAAAGTTCGGTCGGACACTAATGTATACTCACTGGCGAGAGCAAATGCTGCGGCAGTGATTTGACCACAATCTCACCTGATGGTAAGTGATGATGTGGTCAATGGTGGTGTCTGCCCAGCAAGTGCCTATTCACTCTTTTCTTGAAGAGACCCAAGTTATAGTGCACCGAGAACACATGCACAGGAAGCGAGTTCCACTCCTTAGCCGTTCGTATCATAAAGGGGTCTGCAAAACGCTTCGTGCGAATGGCCGGAACATCGACAACGTATGGGTGAACAGCCAACGTGCGTTTGGTAGCCCGGTGGTGGAAAGGCGCTGGCGGAACCAGCTCGTGCAAGGGCGTACCCAGGATTTCAGCTAGGGGGGGGCAGCTCAAACCTATTTCGTTTTTCGTAGAGAGAGAAATACGTTTTTAATACCCACTTGTAAGGAAAATTGACTTCTAGGGGGGGGCAGCTGCCCCCCCCTGCTCCTACCTGGGTACGCCCATGAGCTCGTGCAGTTCACTCGAACACTCTCTGAAATGCATCCTATAAAAGATCGCCAGAGTAGCAACCTTTTGCCGATGTCTAAGGTCTTGTAACTTGTGATTACCCACAAGATATCGTCAAGATGTATACTTACTGGCGAGGTGCCCGTGGCGCAGTTGTGACAGTGATCGGCGACGATCGCTGTTGTAAAGCAACACACGCTGGGTCGGAAATGGGATCGGTGACCACCCCGACCGAAATTTAGTGATGTATTTATCGGGCATCTGCGTGCTTCGGAAGGTACGTCAAGCAGTTGGTCCCGGCTGACGTCGCGTAGTTTAGCCTAATCAGAAGCCCTAGGGCGGCTTGATAACACCTGACATTAAGGTTGCTCACTAACCTTAAACCCCTCCAACAATCCGCACTGAGCCCGCGTGTTGGAGTATGGCTCGTTCCACCTCATACTTGAGGTGAGGCCTGTGCCCAGCAGTGGGACGTATATAGGCCGTTCATGTATGTATACTCACTGGCGAGAGCAGATGCTGCAAGGGTGCATCTTCAGTGTGCCCGTGTGTCGGCTCTTGTGCTTCCTCAGGGTGGAACTGTCTCTGCACGCGTAGTCGCATAAAGTGCATTTGAAGGGCATCTCATCTCCAATGTTGTGCACACGGACGTAAAAGAAAGACGGACGTCACCTCGTCTAATCATCAGTGAAGCATACTATCAGCTGCCAGTTTAGGGCTGCGGTCCGAATATCGATGAAAGTACTTTTGGCACCCATAAAAGCGTTCCGAATTGCGCCGAAAGCACTTCGAGCGCGATTTTGAAAGATAGTGCGACGTCAGAAATGACGTCACCAACTCCGCCATTTTGCACTAACAGTGCCTCTGCTTTTTGGCGTTAGCACTCTAAGCGTTAAGTCAATGTCAAACTGCGGTCCGAAATTATTTTGTGGCTGAAAGCACTTTAAGCGATAAAATCGCACTTATTAATTCGGACCGGGCGAAAGTGAAATGCAATAAATAATTGAGTATTGAGTATTGAGTATTAAGTGCTAAAAGCGCTTATAGTACTTTCAGCGATATTCGGACCGCAGCCTAGGTGTGTGCGTGACTAGCACGTGTCATTGGCGCTGCCACACGGAGTAAAATGTTGTAGTTTGTAGCACCTACTGTGTTTGTGTGAGAGTAGCAGGTCGTGTACAACAAATGAAATTGTAGCTCCTTGCATGCTTCACATTTTTTTACTGTGATGTTCCGTCCGTCTTTCTTTTACGTCCGTGGTTGTGCAATAAAGAATAAATGTATACTCACTGGCGCGAGCAGATGCTGCAAGGGTGCATCTTAATCAGAAAGTGCATTTGAAGGGCTTCTCATCTTCAATGTTGTGCACACGGACGTAAAAGAAAGACGGACGTCACCTCGTCTAATCATGAGTGAAGCATACTATCAGCTGCCAGTTTAGGTGTTTGCGTGCCAAGCACGTGTCATTGGGGCTGGCACACGGAGTAAAATGACGTTGTTTGTAGCACCTAGTGTGTTTGTGTGAGAGTAGCAGGTTGTGTACAACAAACGAAATTGTAGCTCCTTGCATGCTTCATATTTGTTTACTGTGATGTTCCGTCCGTCTTCCTTTTACGTCCGTGTAAGATGTATACTAAAGATAGGAAAACCAGAAAAATGCATTCGGTCTTGGCATCAGGCGGGACTTTTTCTGGTTTTCCTATCTTTAGTAAGATGATAATGCATTATCCCTAATGCTAAAAACAAAATAACCTAAGATGTATACTCACTGGCGAGAGCAGATGCTGCAAGGGTGCATCTTAAGTGTGCCCGTGTGTCGGCTCTTATGCTTCCTCAGGGTTGAACTGTCTCTGCAAGCGTAGTCGCAGAAAGTGCATTTGAAGGGCTTCTCATCTGTAACAAGAAGAAACAGTTTTGTCTGAAAACCAGAAAAAGACATTTGGTCGTCTTGGCATCAGGCAGGAATCGAACCCGCATCTTCGAACACCATCGAATCATCATCAGCATCGTTCTTCGAACATGTCTTTTCTGGTTATCACATCTTTAATAAAGATGCTGCATGGAAAATGCTAAAAACAATAATAACCATAAACAGTTTTGTGTTGTCTTGTCTTTTTTATTGACTACTACATTTTTACATTCAGTGTCACGTGACAGGTAGAAACGGTTGCTGAGAGAAAACTAAATTGTTGTTTTTCACTATATTCCTAGCATTTTCTCATGTTTACTCACCTTTGTAGATTCAGTGTCATCACAAATAAGTGTACCGACAGTTCTAACATTGGACAATACTCTCCCAATAAGTGAGAACTACACTAAACCACAGGTTGTTTCGAATACAATCGTGGTATCTGACGAACTAGGCACTATTGGAACCACTCCAGAAAATCATGTCAGTGATGTGGTGATGTTTAGTGATGATATTGGAAGAAACATAGGCCACCTTTTAAATAAAAGTCTGGGTAAGTCAGTTTTGAATTGCTGTTTGCCGGGTGCCTCATACACTGAAATTATAAAAAAAATTGCTGACTATAGTTTCAGCCCCAATACAACCCTCATTATTTTAATGGGAAACGGAGGTAATATGAACAAACGACAATTTATGAAATGTTGTGATATTTTAAGTTCACTTTTAAATGTTAGTAAAATTGTATTGTTCACACTACCTTACAGTAGGGGTTTGTCACAGGCCGAAATCCAAAAGAGATATAAAATTAATATGATGCTTGATACTCTGACATTTTCAAATAATTATTTATTTAATCTGATTGACATTAATCCTATTATTAATAATAATATGTACCTGACAAATGATAAATTTAATTTATCAATTTTTTATAAACGACAGATAGCTATGTCGCTATCTTACTTTTTTATGATTTCAGCCAAAAATTTGGCTAAACAATCTGCTCCTATTGAGCAGGACGTTGTAAACATTGTTCAGACTTTGGAACTCGTTCCAACTCATTTAAATTAGAGATGGAGACAAAAGAGGTTAACTCTTGCAAATACTTGACAAAAAAGAAGCCAAAACACTATATTAACTTTGTACATCAGAACATACAGGGCTTCTCTAGCAAAGAATTAGAAATAGGTTTATTCTTAGACTGTATGGACATACATGTCTTTTGTTTGACAGAACACTGGCTAAAGAAAAATGAGTGTATGATAAGCATAGATAATTATAGTGTCATTAGTTCGTTCTTGAGAAGTACTGCTATTCGTGGTGGGTCACTTATTCTAGTACACAATAAATTGAAAAGTAAAGAGCGTAAAGATGTAGTAGGACTATCAATTGAGCGAACTATTGAAATCTCATGTGTGGAGTTAGAGCAGATTATTATTGTTTGTGTGTACAAGCCCCCCTCGGCTGATTATTCTGTGTTTGAAGAGACTATGGAAGAAGTCTTAAAAAAAGTGTGCAAGTCAAACAAGAAGGTAGTTGTTTGTGGTGATTTTAATATAAATATTTTAGATGTTTCCCAGACAACAGTAAGGTTTTTAAATTTGTTTAAATCTTTCAACTTATTTAATCTTTTTAATGAACCCACTAGAATTACTGCAACATCAGCTACCTGCTTGGATAATATTTTTTGTGAAAATGTTGGAATTGAAAAATCCATTATTAACTGCTTGAAGTCAGACCACTGTGGTTTGCTTACCAGTTTCGAACACCGTCATGTCTCTCAATCAGTAGATATTACTTACAGACCTGTTACTAAAATGCGAGTAGAGAAATTTAAAAATAACTTGATTAAAAAGCTACCCTCTTTATCTCAGGAAGACCTGAACATAGATGATCAGTATAGGCAATTATCTGATTTATTACTCAATGAACATAATCATATATTTGCCAAGAAGAAAGTAACAGTGAATAATTTCAAATTTAAGTTTAGCGACTGGGCTACTCCTGGTATTCATAAAAGTAGGATTAAATTATATGAGTTATACGATTTAAAAGCTAACTTTAGTACCCCCGGTATCGTAGATTATGTTAAATCTTATTCTAAAATCTTCAAAAAGTCGTGTAGTATTGCAAAGTCCATTTTTTTGCGCGAAAAAATACAAAACGCTAAAAATAAAATCAAAGCAACATGGAACATAATAAATAAAGAAACATGTAAGACTAAGCCTCGTGATCATTCTTTCTCACTTAAAACTGAAGACAGTATTGTAGTATCCGACATTGACATAGCAAAAACATTAGAAACATTTTTCTCGAATATACCTATTGTTACTACAAGTGAACTTAACTCTAGTCCCTTACTAGCTAGGTCGCTCCTTGCATCTAGTGTTGATGAGTGCGCCATTAGTTTCAGTTTTGATTTTATAACGCCGCATATCATCCTCAAAGCGTTTAAAGAACTTAATATAAAAAACACTGAGGATATATGGGGTATATCAACAAACATTCTTAAACCTATCATAGATCTGATCGCACCTAATTTAGCTTCAATTTTTAACAACTGTGTAGACCAAGGTCAATTTCCTAATTTAATGAAATTAAGTAAAGTTATACCTCTTTTAAAATCAGGTGAAAAAAGTGACCCATCTAACTATAGACCTATTTCGATACTACCAGCATTAAGTAAAATTTTTGAAAAAATTATTATGAATCAGTTACTCTCTCATTTCTCTTTAAATAAGCTATTACATGAAAAGCAATTTGGATTTACTAAGAATAGAAGCACAACTGATGCAGGAGTTGCACTAATGAAACATATATTCGATGCGTGGGAAGGCAAGCTAGATGCAATAGGGGTTTTTTGTGATTTATCAAAAGCTTTCGATTGCGTAGACCATGAGATCCTACTGATTAAGCTGAGACATTACGGTGTGTCAAACATGTCACTTAGCCTGATAAAATCCTATCTCACAGACAGGATTCAAAAAGTGAGTGTCAACGGCACGAACTCTTCCGGTGCCACCATACGTATGGGAGTGCCCCAGGGATCAATATTAGGACCCCTGCTTTTCTTAATTTATGTAAATGACCTTCCTTTCTATGTAAAAGGAGTATGTGAGATTGTATTATTTGCTGATGACACCTCGTTGATATTTAAAGTCGGCAGAGGTACAAACGCATTTGACGACGTAAATAATACTCTTTCAAAAGTAGTGCGTTGGTTCACCAGTAATAATTTATTACTCAATGCCAAGAAAACTAAATGCATCAAATTTTCCATGCCTAATGTTAAACAGGCTGAAATTGTTGTTAATATGAACGATGAACCACTAGAAATTGCGAATTCCACTGTATTCTTAGGAGTCACTTTAGATTCCCAATTACAGTGGGGTCCGCATATTACGTCCCTGGCAGGAAGACTTAGTTCGGCTGCTTATGCAGTAAGAAAAATAAGACTGTTGACTGATGTTAAAACAGCTAGATTAGTTTATTTCAGTTATTTTCATAGTGTAATGTCGTATGGACTAATGTTGTGGGGGTCAGCGGCGGACATAAATACTATTTTTGTACTTCAAAAAAGAGCCGTTCGCTCCATATACGGCCTTAGACCACGCGACTCGCTCCGAGAAGTATTTAAGGAGATAAATATATTAACTGTACACTCTCAATACATTTATGACAACATAATGTATGTACGCAAAAATTTGCACCTTTTCAAGAAGAATTGTGATAGTCATAAATTCAATACAAGAAACAAGAACAAACTTGTAAATCCTAATCTTAGACTTCATAAAGTAGGAAAATCATTTGTGGGTCAATGTGTAAAATTCTTTAATAAAGTACCTCAAAGTCTTGTTGAACTACCCCTTCACAAGTTTAAATCGCAAATTAAAGAAAAGTTAATGAAACGAGGTTATTACAATGTAAAAGATTACTTGAACGACAAGGATTTGTGGTCATCTCAGAAATAGTCTGCTCCTCTGCACATCATGTATTTTGACTTTACTGTTGTTACTCTGTTATCGCAATTATTGTAAACAAACAAGATTAAAAAAGAGTAACTACCGAGTTTCTTGCCGGTTTCTTCTCGGTAGAATCAACACCTCCGAACCGGTGGTAGAATCACATTATTACTTTTTAATTTTTATGTTATGACTTGTCATAAGTGCTTTTTAATAAGTTTACATGAATAAAGACTATTTTTACTTTACTTACTTTACTTTACTTCTAAACCTTCTCTGGACCTTCACAAATAGTTCCAGACCAAAATTAGCAAAAATCAAGGAGTTTTAGTGAGACTAAAGAACGGCAATCCATTTTTATATATAGAGATCTGGTAGCAAACATTTTGGTTTCACATGTTTACCGGACAATCGGGTGAAGGGTGGGTGATAATATGGTCTCTAATGTGCCAGTACCTATAGTCCGTTCACGTAAAGAATACAGTGGTTTAATTCTTGCCCTTCGACCTAGCACGACGCTACCTAACCAATCAAATCGTTCCTAATTAATTCAAACGCAACGGTTTTGTACCTGAGTTTCTCCTCTGTAACGGAATTAAATAAAAAAAATAAGGCCTCCTGGTCGATTTCGACCACAGCGGCTAATCTCAACGAGATTAACCAGGTACGCAGGAGATATTATAGTGCTCAAGTGTGCGCGCAATACACAGGTGCACTCCCTATTCCATCACCTTGCTATGACCCGATGGGACGACAGTTCGACACGACCGGAGAAAGGTGAGGCGCAGGACCGACTTTTTACATGCCCATCCGACAGCATGGATCATCTTACTTTTCGGACTCGAGGTGATCGGCCTCCACTGTCCTAGCCAACTCGAAACAACAACACAAACATAACATGTTGTTGGTTCGCGTGGGATTCGAACCCACGACCTCCGGGTTGAGAGCCAAACGCTCTAACCGCTACACCACGGAGGCAGAAAAAAAAAAACTGCATTCTTAACGCGAACATACTACAGTAAAGGTTAACCTTTTACTGCATACCCATGAGGGTAATGTCACTTATGTTACCCATTAGGGGTATCCAATGGGTTAGTTAGAGGCACACTGATTGTTGCCGTTATGGTGAACGGAACATTCAGAAGCCCACATTTCGCCGAGGGGATTAGAACCCAATGTGGTAAGGGGCGAGCTTACCGCCCTTATCCGGGTTGCTTGAACACAAAGTTGATGTGTTTCGGCCATATTTGATCTCGGGACCATCGGGTTCCGAGCCAGAGTGTTTAACCACTGGGCCACGATACTCTCACCTATTTGCACATGCTGGCCACTAAATAGTAAGTACGTTACGTCGACTTTATGACGCCAATAACCCATAAAATCTCTTAATACATTAGTTCTTAATTGTTTTATAGCTATTCAGTAATAGTGATTGACTGGGCAGGTAGTTACACAATATGTGTTTTGTAGAAAAATGCTTATATTTTGTTCTGTGATTTTAACAGTTATAATCGCTTACTCAGGTGAATTAATTTATTTAATTACATTACTCATTTTTGGACATTCAATATTTATCTCCTTTGCGAGTAAGCACCAATATTAAAAGAGGTCATCAGGGAGAAATCGCTTTGTAGCGATAATCCCGCCTAAATTGTATTTTAAACCATATTCATCGACAATGGTGTGGTCTCACAGTATCTTTATAATAATCAATTTATAATTATTATGTTCAAATTAAATTTGAAACACTGCTTGTTGCACCGCTCTATGCTTTTCTGCTCAGTGTCGTGCAATAAATCTCTTTAGTAAAAATGAAGCCTCGCTAAAATTCAAGAACTACAGGACCGATTTGGCTAATTTTGGTCTTGAAGTTCAGGGAAGGCGAGAAAGGCGAGAAAACGTGAAAAAATACTATAGGAATTTAGCAAAAAACACAATTTATTTTTCTCTACTGACAAGTAATGATTAGATAGCTCATAGGGTAAAATATGTCGCCCTGTGGTCTGGGGCGTAAGAATACAGCCAAGGTCACCCCCGCCTGTCGTAAGAGGCGACTAAAGGGGGGCCCCGGGGTCGCTAGGAGAGTACACGGCGGGGGCTGTGTGCCTTCCTTGCACATGCGACCCCGAGGAGGACGGCAGTGTGGGGTGGCCTCGCACTGTCGAACACCGGCGGGTGTGTAAGAGGGGAGGTACTACTCCCCTCGAGGTGAGCCGGAACCGGCACAGCGCGCCAGGGTTTTACCGGTAGAGTGCTTCCCTGGGAGAGTCCTCGGTAAACCCTGGTCACGCGCAGAAGAAGGCCGCCCCGGTGTTTTAGTGGGTATTCTCACCCCTTGCAGGGGTGGGCGAGTCCCACACCCCCCCGCTGCCCCCCAAGCAGCGGGATGTGTGTAAAGGCATTTCACCGGGTTAAAAAAAAAAAAAAAAAAAAATAGGGTAAAATATACCAGAAAGATTCGGCCGATCTCTCAATGGTCTCGGTAGCACAGCACAGTGGTTAGTGCAGTCGCTCGGTTTGCGAAAGATGTGGGTTCGATTCCCGCCTGAAGCCAAGACCCAATGTGTTTTTCTGGTTTTCGGATCTTTCTTTACTCAACTTATATTTCCATGTTTAGACGGCAGGGTTATTTGTGGGGATACGAACGCCTCGCCGTGGATAGCGCTGGGCTATTCTTGCCCAATCAACTGCTATAACGTCTTATATGCGGCAGAGAGGTAAATCTGTTTATTCATACATGGCAACACAGGTATAGTACGATTCAAACTCAATGGCGGCTGTGAACATCGCGCGAGTCGATGCGCAGAACACAAGTTCGGCGTCAGCGGGTTGCGGGGTGAGGTCAATCTTGCGCACTCGGCGCTCGCAGCTAACTTCCGAGCCGTCATTAATGTTGAATCGTATTATACATTACATCAATCACAATAGACAAATACTAAACATAGTTTCTTCCTGATAACAATTATTTACTAATTGATTATTATGAGAAGAGTAACTGCTGAGTTTCTTACCGGTTTTTCTCAGGGGTGGCATTCCGGTTGACATCACTTCACATCTCGGTGTTGAATTAATACGCTTCACTATGAATTAGTATTTTCTCTCACTTTGTATGTAAATAATAAAAAAAAATGGCTTAGTTATTTTCTCTCAAACGACCACAGTCGCAAGTAACTGAATTTTAAAGATAACTCACCAAGACCGAAGTGAGATTTGGCGCCTGTTCACAAGTTGACGTGTGAGCCAGCCATCATCCCACTCAACCATATTTTAGGGAATGGAATGACCCGTCACACAACGCTAACACCCCAGAAACATTTTAGTGAGCATGACTAGCTCGTGTTACTCATAGTGAAACAAAAACAAAATAAGTCTAAACTGTAGGACTGGGTGTGAGACTGAGTGTGGAATGAATCTGAAATAGTAGGGTTTGTCCCTTTTTTCATATCTTTAACGGTTTCGATAAGAACGTACATCAAATGTTCACCAAAATGTCGATATTAATTCGATTTATAACGTAGGAGCGTGAACAATGAAGGTCGGTATACCTCCTGGTCACCTCCGGTTAGGGTCAACTTGGGTCCATGAACCCAAATGCTGGGTGTTTCTATGATAGATGTTTTTATTTTACGTTAATATACTCGAAATTTAAATTAAGAGCTACGACTGTAAGAAATTAACAAGGGACTCCTTTCAGGAGTTTGTATAACCCCCTTCAGTTTTCAGGGGTATTTTTGTAACACCCTGTATAATTTCCAGGTTAAAGATAATGGACTACAAACATTTCTTATCAGAAGAAGTGGGTACTAAAACCGATCTAAGCTCGTCCGAACGAATCACAAATTCGATTGAGGCACTGCAGATACAACAGACGTACAATTGGAAGAATGATAAGAGTGGGAGAAGAGGGAAGTATGGCAAGTTTAAACAGATTTATGCAGGTGAGATTGTTTACCTTCATTATTATTCTTCTACCGTACCTATTTCGGCCCATATAGTGGCGCCCCACCGAAGAAAAAATCACACTATAGAATAGAAAATAAAGATTTTTTTCTTTATTGGAACCAGGCAGTCATTTGACCATCTCACCTGATGGTAAGTGATGATGTGGTCGATGGTGGTACATGTCTGCCCAACAAGTGCCTATTCACTCTTTTCCTGAAGAGACCCAAGAATGAAGTTAAGTGAATGAGTTATGACGAAGATTTACTTACTCCTATTATTTTTACATTAGGACTCAAAATGTTTTGTAGTGTCTGTAATCTGTATTATCAGTGACTTAAAACAGATTCGACCATTCTTCATCTTTTCAACATCATTTTTCTTCATCGGACCACTAGGCGCAGACTAGCTTTAAACTCCTATGGTCCCACATCCCAGCGATACGCTCCAACGATTTTGGTAACACATGAATAATGCGAACAGCAAAGGATTGGAATGAGCTCCTTGCTGAAGTGTTTCCACAGCAATACAACTTGGTCGTGAGGCGAAAGGCACGACTAACTGAACCCCCCAGAGGTCCCCGTGATCTCTGTGCCGGTGGACTCCTGGCGCGCTCTGCTGGCATAACCGGCCCAGCTCGAGGGGAGTTATACCTCCCCTCTACACCCGCTGGTGTGTATAGCGGTATGAGGTCACTCTTACACCGCGCCCTTTCTCGGGGCCACTTAGAATGGAGGCAGACAGACCATGCCTTGTGCCTGGGAGTTCCCCTAACACTACCATTCATCCTTGTTTTATAAATAAAATCCGTAAATCTTTCCAGAATGTGAAAAACTACTCAAAAACAAAAACATCATATCTGATTTGGAAGCCCACCTCAAGAAGGCGTCACCCAAATGCCCAACCCTTCTGAAGAAGGCGTCAATGAAACCTTCACTCTTCAAGAAGGTTCTGCTGAAGTGTTCTAGAAGGTCGAACGTGGAAGAAGAGTTTATGAACACGCTCACTGATATACTCAATAAGCATATTAAGAAGTATACTTTTACTGTTTATATGACTAAGGTTAGTTCTAGTATTTGACACAAATACCGAATGATATTATGATAAAAAAGAGGTAGATAGGTTACTTGTGCTAAAAAAGAGTCACCCGAAATCAGAACGCCTTTAGTGCGCCTGAGCCAAGCATTGACAGTGTTGCCAGTTTGAGACGACACTGCGCAACATGTGTCTGTCTTGTTTACGCTATAGTAAATAATCATACTATCTTGTTCACACGTTACGACATGGTAAAATTATACAGTGTCTGGTCATCGGTGTGGGGCCCGCTAGGGTTCCTCAATATAATCAATTTATCGAAAAATCCACTGTTCAATTATTATTTTTCGTTCTATTACAAAATGGCGGCCATTTGTTTTTTTATGTCGTACGGACGTCGTATGTCGCCGGGTGTGTTCATTTATTTAGCAATATCTTCCGATGTGCAGGATCTATGAGCATGAAAAAAGATTCGATCGGCAGCTGAAAAAGTAGGCAATAAGTTGACATCAAAAGAACTGTTAAAAGCTTCCGCTAAAACCTATAATAAAACACTAGAAACGTAAAATTTAAAGTAAAAAATTAAGTTGAAAAATGAAGCCAGCCCGCTTATGTGTGTAGCTACCCTTACTAGCATCTGTTCAGATCTTGATCGGCTCAGTTCGTTTCACTCCCAAGATCACAGCCACGGCGCTACCGTAAAAAAATAATTTTGCAGAGTGCCTAAATGAAAGTCTCCCTTCGAATTCGCTCATGAAACGCTCGAATTGTTGAGAATCGTTTTCCTGATAGGTTACAGAGTTCCAGCGAAAGTAAGCAGCTTTGGAAGCCTAATAACAATGATTTCTTGCAGATACTCCTCCAAAAGATCCTCGGTCACAACATGGACCTTCGCAACGGCGTTTTCGACATCAAGAAGATTCTAGACCATCTAAAAAGCGCCATAGATAGACAGAGGGTGTATACTGATGACGTCATACCCACAGTACACCTGCAGTCCAAGCACTGCCTGAATATGTACGTTACTGGATGTTTTTGCAGAACAGGGTAGGTAATATAAATATCCCTGGACATTATCCCACACAGCGCCATTAAGCCCCCAAGATGGCTAATTATAGTCTGTTTTTATGGTATGCTAGACAACGGATAAACATACTTAAATACTTTTTTTTTGTAAATACATACTTATTATACATAGAAAACACCCAGACCAATACAAACAGACATGTTCATGCACACAAATGTTTGTACTGTGCGGGGATCGAACCCGCGACCTTTGGTGTAGTAGCCGACTTCTCAACAATTACACCAAGACGGTCGACACAGGTTGTATTTATAAATAAATATCACTGAAAACTGGACATTAGATGTCTGGAGGTGCCCGTGGCGCAGTTGTGACAGTGATCGGCGACGATCGCTGTTGTAAAGCAACACACGCCGGGTCGGAAATGGGATGGGTGATCAATCCGACCGAAATTTTGTGATGTGAATTACAGGAATCTCTGTGCTTCGGAAGGCACGTTAAGCAGTTGGTCCCGGTTGACGTCGCTAGATGTCAGTCGTAGTCAGAGGCCTTAGGGCGGCTTTATAACATCTGACACTAAGGTTGCTCACTAACCTTACACCCCTCCAACAATCCGCACTGAGCCTGCAGGTTGTAATATGGCTCAATCCACCTCATAGTTGAGGTGACGCCTTTGCCCAGCAGTGGGACGTATATAAATTATGTGTTATTATTTTACAGATACGTAGAGATGTCTGGCCGCTGCGTTACTCCCGCAAATTGCACTCTAGATGAATCACTAATGAAATATTTGACAAGAATCATTGTACACTGACGTCATAAGAGAATAAATCAAAATTAATAATAAGGATTGCCACTGCCACCGGGAGAATAAGTTAATGTTTTTATAAATCATTGTTTCTGTAACTATAGCCTTCTGTTTTACTACCCGCATCCGCTTTAAAAAAAATCGCGTCACAAAAAGTATTTACACAATATAGGTATGTATTTGTGTACAGCGCGTGATCATTACAATCAGGGCTACCCATTTCCGATTATTATCTCGCGCTTTTTCTAAAAGACAATTAGGGTAGAGGAACCATTAAATGAACGATTATGGGTTCTTTGTAACTTTGAGTATTTTTTTCTCGGCCTTTTCGAGCTGTTTACACTTGCTGTTATTTTTTCATGTTTTCAAAATATACTCAAGATTATATTACTTCAAGAAAATAATTCCTTCAATTGATCAAGGTTTAAATAAAACCGAAACCATTCAAATACAGCTGTTATTCCGTGTTTGACGTAACATTATGCTAAGGCTGGTTTTAGTGTCACGTGTACCGTCAGTACGGATCGCTCCGCACAGGCTGATCTATAGGAGCTCCATAGGAGCGTTTTAGAGTAATACGGAGGGGTCCGTACGGACGACCGTCCGCGCGGATAGTTCCGCAGCCATCCGCATAGCGCGTCCGTGCCGCGGAGCTATCCGCGCGGACCGCCGCTTGCGCGCCTCTGGCTTCAGGGTGCGTTTTAGTGTCGTGCGGAGCGCACGCGTCACCTCAGTACAGTCATGGCGAGGCGTCATCATCCCAATGTGAACACGAGCCGAGTGATCGATGAAGTTCGGCTGAGAAGATGTATGTGGGATGCTTCTGATCCGCGATATAAAAACCTAGACGCTAGAAATAAAGCTTGGAAGGATATTGCTAATGTACTCTTCGAAAATACAACGGAAGAATTAAAAAACAAAATTACAACCGTGACTATAGTTAGATAAATATGGATTGTAGTGGAGTGGATTATACACCACACTTTTTTAAAAGGGGGACATGTAGTCTCGTCCTTGTTTTTATTTTATTTTTTCTAGTGTTATAGACCAATAATGATAAAAGCCCGCCTTGGAAGCATTGCACCCGTCTGTACACCGCGGCAGTCAGGACGATACTAAAACGACACACGCGGATGATCAGCCTGTGCGGAGCGAGCCGTACTGACGGTACGCGTGACACTAAAACCAGCCTAAAGCGTGGACGCTGCTTACCTTATGTACAGAGGCGCACACATCAAGCTTTGCATAGGGGCACTTTATGCGGCTGACATTAGACCTATTTTGCAATGGTTTTGTAAAGGCTGATGTGTGCGCCTTACGTTCCCATAGAAAACTGTTTTTTGGCAGAAACATCTGGCGAAACATCCGATTGTAAGCGCGGCGTCGTTGGAAAGAAAAACTATATTACACTATACTACATAAATGAATATTGCACACAAGAAAGCAGCAATTATTTTTTCATCTAATTAGGTATTTCTGTCGAACGTTCATATATTGGGGGTCGTTCATCTTTTGGTTCCTCTACCCTATTTGCAATAGAGCAAGAAGGAATGACCGGAAATGGGTAGCTTGCCATTGACCGTACACAGTTCTCGAGAAATACAGAGTTTTACAGACTGGAGCACTTGGAAATAAGGGTAAGAACTGGTAAGTGTTTTATTAAATACGCAGTAAAACTATTTTTATCCTGTCAGACGCTTTGCTGACCATACTGAAAACCAAGTATCTAGTCAAACAACACGTGGGACGTAAATATTCAAGTAAAACTTAACGAAACCCAAAATTTCACGAATGGTAAAAAAAATTGGCCGTTTTGTGGCCGATACCGAAACTGCTACCGAAACCCATTTTTAGGCCGAAATTTTACCGAAACCGAATTTTCGGTCGTTAGCATTAACAAGTTTTCTCAATCGTATCCTTGCACGATGGCCTGCTGGAAGAAATCTCTTTTTAGAGATCAGCTCACGTGACCTTTTTTGTTACGAAAGTTTCGATACAAAATTGCGCGATACACAGAAACGCTTGTACAGTCGGGGAATGAAAGATCTGTTTTTGCTTGCTCAATGATGAGAGTGACAAGATCAAACCAATAAAAAGAATTGGTTCAACTGTTAATTGTGAAGGAACATACGTCTAATCGAATTTTGATTGTATTACCAAACAATAAAGCATACTTTTCAACATAATCTAGCCTGTTACACAGTTTAAAAAGGTAACATGTGCTTGCAACGCGTAAATGAATTTGTTTGAAAACTAGTCAACCTTTTCATTCTGAGACTCTACAAGAGAGATCTTTGTAGTAGCGACAGTGTGAACCGTGGGTGGGGTACTATGAGTTTCATTCGTTCAGAAATTGACAAAACTAACCGCTTACAATCCGAAAAATCAGTTTATTCTTATTTATTTAACTAAACATTAATTTTGAGTAGTACTTACCAGAAGCCACGTCGGTACTAACACGCCGGGTCGGAAATGGGATGGGTGACCATTCCGTAAATTACTGATGCATTTTTCGAGCATCTCCGTGCTTCAGAAGGCACGTTAAGGAAGGTTGGTCTCGGTTGACGTCGGTAGATGTCAGTCGGAAGCCTTAGGGCGCGGCGGCTTGATAACATCTGACAGTGCGGTTTCTCACTAACCTTACACCCTTCCAACAATCTGCACTGAGCCCGCGTGTATGAGTATGGCTCCACCTCATAGTTGAGGTGAGGCCTGTGCCCAGCAGTGGGACGAATATAGGCCGTTTATGTTCATGTAGTACTTACCAGTATGTATAAACTTGTGTGTGGCCAGGGAGTACGTAGCACTGAAAGACTTTCCGCACACATCACAGCTGTAGGGCTTCGCCCCTGAAAAGATGAAAGACATTGAGTATGAGTGGTTTCTACGGGGTAAGGTTTGAGGCCTGAGCCCAACGGTGGGACGTGAAAGCGGTTCAGTAGGCCTAGCACGAACCGACGTTAACGTTTAACGTTTTGGTAAACAATACGTTTTTTCTTAAAAGCGTAGATAGATGGATGAACACTTAATTGCACACAAAATAACACATTTGTAAGTAATACATGTTCTCATGAATGTACAGTTTAGGCGGTCTTATACAACATAATAGAGAAAAAAAAGTATCGTTTACTTTTCGATTACCAAAACGTTAGCGGTTCGTGCTAGGCCCACAGTTTTTGCGTCATAACTTAAGAGTATTGATTGCAATTCCACATCTCATTAAATCTAGTGAACCTGCTTTTATTGAATTCACAGGTGACACAGTGGTCGCCGGTTTGCGAAAGACGCGGGTTCGATTCCCGCCTGAAGCCAACACCAAATGTCTTTTTGTCTGGTCTCCATATCTTTAGTAAGATGATAATGCATTATCCCTAATGCTAAAAATAAAATAACCTATTGCTTTAGTTATAAGCTTACCAGTATGAACTCTCTCATGGTTGGCCAATGAAGACTTATAATGGAAAGCCTTATCGCAGTAAGAACAGCGGTGCTGGCTCGGCGGTCCACCATGGACCCTTTTGACGTGGCGGTTGAGGTACTGCTGGGTCTTGGCCTTGTATGAGCAGTGCTCGCACCAGAATGGATTGTCTTTGTTGTGGATACGCATGTGCTTGACGAGGCCGTATTTGGTTCCAAACACCTGGAGTAAAATTATCATAGTTTGAAATTCGACATTGCGTCGTTTAAGTTCTAACCTATGTCACTTTTTGGCTGTTTTGACATTTTGTTGCCATTCGCTAAAGCATAAAGTCGTTTAGTCCAATCAGAATCTAGATACGACCAATGGAATCCCTTAAAATAACGAAAAAGTAACAGCATGATAGCCAGTCTTTTTTTTTTTTCTCGATGTAAAAAATGCATTTACGCACTATCCCACCGCTCGGGGAAGCGGTGGGGGTGTGTGGGACTCGCCCACCTCTGAAGGAGGTGGGAATACCGCACTAAAAAATACACTGGTATACCTTGACCGCTTACGGGACGGCATGGCTGTGATCGATTGCCACATCGTCCCTGCGGCGGCCCGGCCTCCACGCCGGGCCTCCTCACGCCACGGGGGGCATCCTGATATACGAGGACACCCCCAGACGGGGACACCGTGCAATGGGGATTGGGCTCCCCAGCCCGCACCCCTGGTGTCACTTTTAGGGAGCAGGAATGACATAACGGTTAACCGCGGCATTCTCGCCCCCCGCCGTCTGCGTCGGAGAGGCGCCGCTAGAGGATCATCCTCACGGGCCCTCTCCGCGGCCTCCTTCTGTGACATAACGTCGTCACAGAAGGTGACCACCCCCCCCCATGCCTCATCGCTGCCTAACATCCTGTCGATGATCCTCGGCAGCGAGAGGTCTGGGCCCACCTTGGCCGTTAGAGCGCGGCGCTGTACCACCCATGCAGGACACACCTGAAGTGTGTATCCTCAGGCGCGCCGCACTCATGACACCGAGGTGTCGGCTCGCGTCTCCCGATCCTGTGCAGGTACTTTCCAAAACAGCCATGTCCGGAAAGCACCTGCACCAGCCGATATCTCAACGGCTTTCTGTCTCGCTGGACCCACGACCGGAGGACCGGGCGAATCGCGTCTATCGGCCATTGGCCGAAGAGCGGATCCGCCAAGTCCTCCTCCCAACGACGCAGGACCTCCTCATCTGCACGCCGTCTCACCGCCTCCACCTCTTCGAGACAGGGGCGCTCACCTCTTGCTTTCGCGGCTGCACGATACCTGAATTCGCTTCCAACTCCCACGGGGGCATGCCTGCAAGAAGGCAGGCAGCCCCCGCAGAAATTGTCCGGTACCCCCGGATAGCCCTCACCGCCATGGTCCTCTGCGGACCGCGCAACAGTCGTCTGTTGCGGGCGGTGAGAGCATCCGACCAGATAGGCGCCCCATATAGCGCCATGCTTCTTATTAGTTGAAGTTTGAAGTGCTCTTCAAACCGCCACCGCCCGTCGAGAATCAGGCCCAGATATTTCATCTGGGCCATCACTTTCACCTCCGCGCCATTAATACGAACCGAGGCTCCGGGCGGTGGTCCCTGCCGAGGTCCATGAAAAAGAAGGACCTCGGTCTTACTAAGAGCCACCTTTAAGCCCAGCCTCGATTCGGCCGATGACAAGGCTGGTGCTCACCTCCGCCAGCCTTTTTGCTTCGGCAAAATCCCCCCCGGTCGCTACGACTAGGGTGTCGTCCGCGTAACAGATGACACGCACCCTGGGTGGGAGCGTGCCGCGGAGCACCCAGTCGTAGCCAATGTTCCACAACAGGGGCCCGAGAACGGACCCCTGGGGAACCCCGCACGTGACCGACCGACGAACCAAAACGCCGTCGGCCCCCTCATACAATACCTCCCGGCCGCGGAGGTAATCCTCCAACAACCTTTGGAGGTAGAGCGGCACTCCGAAATAACGGAGGGCCTCTCCAATCACCCCGAAGGGCAGGCTGTTGAAGGCGTTGGCGATATCTAGAGAGATCGCCAACGACCTCTCCCCGCGACCAGAGGCAGCGACCGTCTCTTCCTTCAGGAGGGACAGGGCGTCGAGGGTCGAGTGCCTTGCCCTGAAGCCGAACTGTACGGGTGACACCCGGCCCCACCTCCTTCAGGTGTTAGATGAGACGGAAGGAAATAATTCGTTCGAACGATTTCCCCGTCTCATCCAACGAGACGATTGGATAGCCACTCCTAAGGAAACAGTAAGTAAGTCAATTCGGTTTTTTGGCTCTCCTGAAAAGTTGCTAAAAATGACATACATGGTGTTAGAACTTAAACAACGATTGGTTTTTGAAACAACGACGCACCGATACAGTCGCGATTCAGCATTACTATCGCATCGATATTGAATTACAAATTTATACATTTGAACACACGCGATTGTACATATAAGAAACACTGTGTTGCACCCAAAACATTCTTAAGTTAGAGACAACGAACACAGCAATAAGAGCCTTAGTTAGTTAGCCTATTCACTCCTAGCATTTGTTGGGCGATTTCACGGCGAGGTGATATTGCCGCGTGCTCGCAGCGTACACGCGGCGTTTAATTTATCGCGCAACTATAGCTGCGAGATCGCGGCGTGTACGCTGCACGCTCGCGGCGAGATCGCCTCCTCCTGAAATCTCCCATGAAACACCAGTGTGTGAACAGGCTCTAAAATAATAATGTTGATGCATACCTTCCCGCATTCTGGACATTTGGGTTCAACAAAGCGCACTTTCGCTACTGGTTTCCGTTTTCTCCTGGATTTCATGAGGTTCTCTCGTAAAATCTCTTGAGATGGTATATCCTCCATTTCCTCGTCTTCCTGGGAAAATTATTGAAAAAATTTATATTTCCTCTTTTTTGTATGTCGATGGTTAACATGCTCAGCGCCAAGCCTTGATATGCCAAAATTCTTCACGGTTTCTGAGAAAAAAATCAGCAATCCCTAACCCAATGCTTCAGAAAAAACCCCTAGACAAGAGGAATATTTTGGTAGTATAAAATGTATGAAAACCGTGCACTACAACGAAACACGAGGCTAAAGACCGAGATATATATCGAAAGAGATACACAAATGTTAGTACAGTATGTATCGAAAACTATACACATGGCGCTTAAAGTGTTAAGCAATATCGGGCACATCAGGCATGATAATGAAAGGTTCATAATTTGAGTGGAGGTCTTATAGTGCTAAAAGTTGGTTCTGACATAATGTGCCATGAGAGGTATGGATAATTTTCCAATCTGTGTATTTAACTGCAGATTAAGACATTTCCTGCTTGCCTGTTATCATATGACATATGAATATGAAGTATTTTTTTAACCAAAATCAATAATCTTTGTATGAGAACCTGGGGAAGGTACTACACTCTCCAAAATCTTCATTATTCCTTACAGCATACTAAAGTTTAAGTGGACAAAGTCGCGGGAATTTATGTGGGAAACACCTAGACCAGTACAAACCTACATGTTCATGCACACGAATGTTCGTACTGTGCGGGGATCGAACCCGCGACCTTTAGGGTAGTAGCCAGCTTCATAACCATTACACAAATCAGTCGTCAAATTTATTTTTTGCGCAAGTGGCGGCGTTGTGGGTTTCAATTTCAATATTATCTTGCCCTAGTAGGTGTATCTCTCTAAAGATCACCTCTTTAAAGAGATCCAAGTCGACAGACAGTGTCAACCTGCCTTTGTTATTGATTTTCATAACCTGATTGTGTGACTTCTTCATACTTGAAACTCTTCCCACAAAGCCAAACTCTGTTAGTAGGAACGGGGTGTAAGGAGGATATTACATCCAGAAGGCTCAATAAATACGGTATTTACTATTAAATTTTATTTCTAAGGTAGAAGAACCCGCTCAACATACCGTGAGAGGCTACAGCTAAAGTACTGTTCGAATAGTCTCCACTTGAGACGAAGATCAAGCAGGCTTTAAATAAGCTTACCTTGTCCGTTGTTTCCATTATTTTTATCAGCTCAGTTAGTTTTGCCAAAACAAAAACGAGTTTATTTTCCTATCCCCAATTTTTGATTTGTATTTTTGATGACCACAGAATGACAGAACCATTAAAATTTCGGGGTTCTGACAGTTTTCTATCGTCCAGAAATCAATAAATTTTTGCAGTCCGAAATACCAATAATGCCATTCTGCGTGACATCAGCTTGCCCTTACAACTTTGCTTCAAGGTGAAACCACGGAACAGAAAAAACAGTGGAAGTGCGAAGTGGGCGTGGCACGCGTGCCACAATTAAGAGTAGCTACCCATACTTGGTCCCAGTCGTGTTCTAACATCGCATCGAGTTGCTCGTCTCGCGACAACTTCATATTTCCGTTAGTTATGCCGTAATGCTCCATTTTGGAGTGCAAAAATGATAGTAGGATAAAAAAACTTGAAAATGTGGGTCTTTCCTACCATCGCTAGGTACTATTTTATTTGTTTTCTAATAAAATCTTGTTAATTTCAATAGACAGATAGATATCGACCTATAACGCAAATTTCAATCACAATGCTTGTACAATTAAATGTGTAATTGCTCCCAATAGAGAATCCCGCCATCTATGGTCGATCAACGGAATTAACTCGTCAATCATAACTAAATTGACATTAGATTAGAAAAAGTCGTAAATACTGTCAGCAGTAAAGCACAACAAATATTATCTGTAGAGTAAGGAGGTTTATTTCCGGATGTACGATCTGTGAATTAAGCTAATTTGGACTAGAATTGAAACGACCAATCAAAGCTTTGCGTTTTTCTCCCCATACGGAAACTGCAAAATCACCGTCAGCGCGGAAATCACATTACGGACCGCACAATGTCAAAACAGCTGGCCTGTCATCTGTCAACGCAACGTCAATAATCTGTCAATGCGCGAAGTCACAAGGTGTGCTCGTGTTCGATTTTTACACGATTTTATTGATTTCCTATTGGAAAACTAATATATTTGACCATTTAAAACGTTTCGTACAATCTACAGGCCAAACTGATGTTGATGTTTCATTCATTAACATAGTATTAACAGGCCAAAACCGTGTATAACCCTTGCCATTGAACTTTGTGATTAACCTTGAACAAAACGACGTTTTTTATTTATTACCGCGAGTTTTTGTGCTGTAATTTTTCTATGAGACACTTATTACGCACCGTCGTAATTGTATCTTGTTTTATAACCTGGGTGAGTGTTTTTGTTTAGTGATCTTGAGGTTATACAAGGTTATATAAATACTTATGCGATGAAGTAAGATGAATATCGTTTTTCCTCTTGAAAATAGTCATTAGTGTAGCTGATTTTATAGAATACCTCTTGCCATTAAGTACGCAATTACATTGGCAGCATTGTGGTACAATAAACCAGAGATCTACACTGAAAAATAAACAGCCTCTGTACTTTACCTCTCTGTAATTTATCTCCTTGATGATCTCATTTAAAATTCCTTTATTATGACATTTATGTAGCTTTATAGTGATATTTTATTTGAGAAATAAATATTCGAATTTCATCTTTTAATATGCAAGTAAATACTTGTATTTGTCAACAGTGGCTTTATGCTTGTTGTTTAAATTTAAGTTGTGTGTTGTGTGTATGCAGTGGTTACAGTTAGCCTCACAATTGTTTATGCTTTCAGAGTAGTCTAACATGTATTTACATGTATAACATGTATTTACAGCTTGAAAATTACTATCCAAGCCAACATAGTCATATTGTTCCATTTCCTGCATCACTTAAATCATTAACAAGTCAAATACTATTTTAATCCTAAAATATTATAGTTGCTTAAGATTTTATAGGGCACCTGAACATATTATAATGGTGATTCCAGCTCTAGCTCCAGTATCTTGTTATTGAAACGGAAGTTTCCTGCTTGGTCTAGGTGTAACCACAAATAACATCCTCATGTCTGGAAAACCCAATAACACACGGATAGACTAACTTTATTAATTTTGAAGTAGAATTGTGCAGAATATTAATAATATTAATTAATATCCTTGGATATCCACATAGCGTTATCCTCAAAGACATGTTTACACAAACAAACATTGCAAATCGTGACCTCCAGTGTTAGTAGCTTACATTTTTACCATTACCAAATAACGGTATAAAATTATGAAATAAATTCATCTTAATATTTTTATTTTCAGTAACATGATATGAAAAACAAACCACAATGTTAAACTCAACGTTGAGAAGATGCCGATCTTTGCAAGCGAAGTCGTTGAAACAGTACAATACTATAGAAGTATATTCTAGAAGAAAGTTCCTAATACCAAAGCAGTTCCACTCCTGTCTATGCAGGCATAGACAGGATTACTTCAAGAATGCTAGAACTCATTCAACACAGAGTGATCAACATAGACAAAAGGTGAGAAAAACAATGTACGCTCAATGGTATCTTGTGCACGGCCTTCATTTCTCTATCTTACCATGTGGTTGACTGGTAGAGAATGCCTTCTGGCATTAAGTCCTCCATTTGTACTTTTTTTAATGTGAATTATTTGTAATGGTCAAGGGAAGGTTTAAAAGGTGAGAAAATGCTTGGAATTTTGTGGACACAACAATTTTATTTTCCTCTTAGCAACTGTTCCTACCAGTCACGTGACACTGAATGTTTGACAACAGAACGAAGTCTGTTGGGACAGCTAGTAAAGAATAAATAAATAATGGCTTGACTGGCTACCCATTTCCGTTCAATCCAGTTTCCTCTATTGCAAAGGAATGACACTACCTATGGCAGAGCACCGATAAAAACTGAAATAGGTAACCTGATGTGCTGTTGACTGTACCTTTCTTAGATAAGACTTGTTTTTAATATGGTATCAAAAGATGATGACTCAAACTAAAAGGCATTTATTTCATGTAAACTTTTCGTTTTCGACATACATATTTCGTAAATCAAGTAAAAATTGTTGTTCTTACTATTTTCCCTCGTATTTCATACATGTTTTCTCTCCCTAAGAACCTTCCTCAGAGTTCATTAAACACACCAAGGTATAAATCTGCTAAATTGGTACAGCTGTTCTCAAGTTTTGCGGCAACACATTTAGCGACTCATTTTTATACATTCGGCCTATTTACGTCCCACTACTAGGCACAGGCCTCACCTCAGCTATGAGGTGAAATGAGCTATACTCCAACACGCGGGCTCAGTGCGAATTGTTAGAGAGGTGTAAGGTTAGTGAGCAATCTTAATGTCAGATGTTATCAAGCCGCACCAAGGCCTCTGACTAGGCTTAACGACCGACATCTAGCGACGTCAGCCGGGACCAGCTGTTTAACATGCCTTCCGAAGCACAAAGATGCCCGAAAAATACATCACTAAATTTTGATTCGGGGTGTTCACCCAGCCCATTTCCGACTCTGCGTGTGTTGCTTTACAACAGCAATCGTCGCCGATCACTGTCACAACTGCGACACGGGACCTCTTAACCTTACAGGCCTCGTTACACCTCATAGTTAAGGTGAGGCCTGTGCCCAGCAGTGGGACGAATATATGCCGTTTATGTATGTGTTTGATTATGTATATATTTATTTATTGTTTATAGGTGGTGATAGAGACAACTGAACCAAAAATAGTAATAGATAATGGAAAGGTGCTGCCGGACGAGAAGATGCTACATGAGTTGTGGAAGCAGAAGATACTGCCATATGTACACCTGGCCAGGTGGGATAGGCCTATTGGTGAGTAAATATTCACATTAATAAGATTCAGTTCACCCATTTGTAGAGGTGCAATTCCAAAACAGACCGCTGCTTTCCAGTTGGCGCCAAAACTCTTTAAAAATTCATTTCATTGTGAATGTGGTCGTTTGAGAGTAAAGAGCTTACCCAATTTTTTTTCACGTGACAATGAGACACAATGAGAGAAAATTCAAACTAATTCAATGATTTTGTTTCTTTATAACTACTTGAAGTGTATTAATCAGTAGTGAAAATTAGAAATGCCAATGTACAGTCAACAGCACATCAGGTTACCCCTTTTCCGTTTTTTCTCTCGCTCTTGCCAAATCTCATTTTTTTGCAATAAAGCAAGGAAGACTGACCGTAAAAGAGGTAGAGTAATGTGCCTCCCACCGTACTTACTAACTTTCTATAACAAGGAAAAAAATATGGAGAGCACTATAAAAAAAAACTAAAAGAACATTATGAATAATAGTTGTGTAACGGTCAATGACATAACATGCTTTCCGTTTCCGGTCAGTCCTTGCTCTATTGCAAAGAAATGTCATTTGGCCAGAGCGAGATAAAAAACGAAAATGGGTAGCCTAATGTGTCGTTGACTGTCCAATGTACAGTCAACGGCACATCAGGCTACCCATTTCCTTTGTCCAAATGGCAAAAGCTCTAACTATATATTTCACCAATTCCAGGCGTATACCTCCTCTACTGGCCGTGTTCGTGGTCGATAGCGCTGGGTTCGATTCCCGGGACGGTCCCTATATCAACTACTCTACAAATGGCGGGTTTGTTCCTGGCGGGGGCCGGACTGATGCGGGGGGCAGGGTGCACCATCAATGATATGTGGGATAAAGATGTCGATAGACAGGTAAGAATGAAAGAAAGAAAGAAAAAACGTTTATTGATCTTGGACATCGTACACATGTAGATATAAACAAAAAAAAATGGTTAGAGAAAAAATAAATAATAAAAATAAGAATAGAAAAAATAAACAAAAATTTTCACCAGATAGCAGTGTCACGATGTCCAAAATTAAATGGACCCCACTCAGAGGCTCAGCTAATGCCTGGACCTGATAGGCTCAGACGCTAATAATACATACATACGTTATATCCAGAGGCTATGATATTATTAAAAAAAGAGATGGTTATGTCAGTGCTGACGCGAAGTCGAAAATTTTCCCCTGGCGTAGATACCTATAATTTGACCGTGTGTACAAGATAGTATGATTATTTACTAGAGCGTAAACGAGACAGATACATGTTCGCAGTGTCGTCTCAACTGAATTCGGGGGTTAATCTAATGATTTTCCCATTTGAATGATTTCGTTATAGTTCGTTCGCGTGAACAAAGCAGTGATTTTTAAATAAAATTCTTTCGCACACAATAAAACTCAGATCCACAACCTTTGCGTTCGAAAGTATGCGATCAACTGGTCACTTGGCTTTCTAATTATGAACATTCCGATTGGTTAGGGGCGTGCTAAATCGAAGGACAAGTATGTAATAAGTGCATTCTTAACGCGACCGGACTATGGTTTCATTAAATCTCTCCTCATTTTCACTCCTAAATCTTTAATTTTCAGGTAGAAAGAACCAAGAACCGTCCGTTAGTAAGCGGTGCGCTATCAGATAAGCAAGCGGTGGCCTTCCTAGGGGCCCAGCTAACGGTCGCGTTGGGTATACTCTTGCAACTCAACTGTTACAGCGTTTTGTTGGGAGCTAGCAGTATGTGTGAGTACCAGCCCCGGATCTTCAACTTTTTTTAGGTGGGGCAAAAACTGAGAAATGCCGCCCCCACCCACTTATATTTATTTTTACCTTTATTATTCTTTATAATTTCACTTATTGATTATTTTATATCATAAATCCATTAATTGTTTGATATTTGAACATAGCCTACATAAAACTTTAGTAAGTAATGTGCATCCATCACTGCTTTTTCTGCGCGGATAAAAGAAAACAGGAGTTTTTACAGTACGAAATAGCGGAGTTTTGAATACAAAATTAGAAAAAATACAGTTTCTAATAGTAAAGTTGACAAATCCTGTACATCTGACAGTTAAAACTCTAAATCTTACATTTTAAAACTGCAAGTTTACAGAAATGAAAAATTTGCTAAGTTAAAAAGCATAAAATAGTTATGACTATTTAACCTTCGGTTGATCGACAATCACTAAATAGTAAACAGAAAAACAACACATAGGTACTTTTCTTTGAAACAAAACACTGCCGTGGAGAAAGATCGCCGAGGGAGTTTTCGAATATAGCGTCATCCCTTTCGCAAATCGCGGCAGCACGCGCCAGGCGCCTGCGTGCTGCGATGACCGCGATCTGCGACTCCTGTGGGTGCGTATTTTGAACTATGGCCTACGCGCCTCGCGAAATGTAGGTAATGGTCGAGTAGCACGTCTTACTCCGCGCTCTGGGTATCTGTCGAATTTATAGGGCCGTGAAGGTAAATTTTGATTAATCCATTAGTCAGTAAAGTGTGAATTTGGCCGCCCCCTGAACATGCCGCCCGGGGCATGGGCCCCGGCTTGCCCCCCCCTAGATCCTAGATCCGGGGCTGGTGAGTACTCATTACTTATTTAATTTATATATCATAACTAGCTGTCCCGACAGACTTCGTTCTATTATCAAATATCAATATCAAATATTCAGTGTCACGTGACAGGTAGGAACGGTTGCTAAGGAAAACGAAATTGTTGTTTTTTCACTATATTCCTAGCATTTTCTCATGTTTGGTCACCTTTTAAACCTTCCCTGGACCTTCACAATTATTTCAAGACCAAAATTAGCCGAATCGGTCTAGTAGTTCTCGAGTTTTAGCGAGACTAACGAACAGCAATCCATTTTTATAAATTGAAATGTAGTGATATATGTTAAGAATTTGCTGTGTTCATTAAAGAGCCTCTCCGGCACAGCAAATAATAACATATAAACGGCCTATATACGTCCCACTGCTGGGCACAGGCCTCACCTCAACTATGAGGTGGATTAAGCCATACTCCAACACGCGGGCTCAGTGCGGGTTGTTGGAGGGGTGTAAGGTTAGTGAGCAACCTTAATGTCAGATTTTATCAAGCCGCTCTAAGGCCTTTCACTAGGCTTAACGACTGACGTCTGGTGACGTCAACCGGTACCAGCTGCTTAACGTGCCTTCCGAAGCACGGAGATGCCCGAAATACACATCACTAAATTTCGGTAGGGGTGGTCGTAATCTGACGTATAATCTCATTTTATTAAAACTTGTTCCAGTATTAGTAATAACCTACCCGCTCGCCAAACGTTTCACGAACTACCCTCAGTTATTCCTCGGCGCAACTTTCAACTGGGGTGCCCTACTCGGCTACAGCGCTATGCAGGGTTCCATAGATCCGGCTGTGTGTGTGCCGTTGTATCTGGGGGCGTTGGCTTGGACTGTGGTGTATGATACCATTTACGCTCATCAGGTGAGTGGTACTTAGTTTTGCGACCATATTACTGCTGCGATAGACGGTCTGTGTTTCATATCCGGCTCGAAGGACCAAACGCTGTTGCGTGGAAAGAATTTGGGTTGCAGGACAATTGAAAGCAATTGTCCTGCAACCCAAATTATTTTCTTCTTCTCAATTGAAAGCAGAAGCAAAAGTAATTAACCCCCTTATTCATAAAAACTTTGACGAGCTGTTTAGCCCGTCAACAGCACGTAAACTTTTGTATCGCTCTGTCTCTTTCATTCTTGTTGCTGCCGTCATTTGCGAGTTAGTGACATAACACGTCAATTACTCAAACAATGCTTAAGCGTTGCGTTCGTTTTTATGAATAAAAGGGTATGTTAGCTATAAGTTATTTCAATTAAGCATAGTAGTAAAATAACACAGATATTATTGAAATGTCAAAATTAATTTTCCCCAAACCAATATACGTGAGTAAAATTGAATATTAGATATTTTTTTTCTTCTGTCGCAGCCAGTGATATAGCTGTTAATAAAAGGATAGTAATTAAATTAATTAATATGTACAGTCGGGGAATGAAAGGGTTGACCACCCCAAGATCTGTTTTTGCTTGCTCAATGATGACACTGACAAGATCAATTGGTTCAACTGTCAATCGTGAAGGAACATACATCTAATCGAATTTTAGTTTTATTGTCAGACAATAAAGCATACTTTGCGGCATCCTCTAGCCTGTTACACAGTTTAAAAAGGTAACATGTGCTTGCAACGCGTAAATGAATTTATTTGAAAACTAGTCAACCTTTTCATTCCGCGACTGTACATGGTGAACCAGGGTATGTGTAAACAAGTGAAATATAAAAATGAACTATATTGTTTCAATTTGCGAAAAATTTAAACACTAAATTTTGAAAAGCTATTCTAACTCTTATTCTAGGACAAACACGACGACGCCCGTATAGGCATGAAGTCGACCGCCCTAACCTTTGGCCGGCACACCAAGCCGGTGTTGACGGCCACGTTGGCCGGCAGTGCGGCCTTGTTGGCGTCGGCCGGCCACGCGGCGGCGCTGGACTGGCCGTACCACGCCGCTTTGGCTGCTTATGTACTACACGCGGGGAGGCAGGTAAGGATATACACTTTATTTATTTATTTATTTATCACCTCTTACAACTATCATTACAGGAAACTTGACCCAATGCGATAGTGTAACTATCCTGTACAAAAATAAAAAAAAGAAACTAAACCTCTTCAAACAAAATAAAAATCTCTAAAATACTCTTAAAAATAAAACTTATAACATAGTACAAATAGTGTCGTTCTTGTGAATTCACTCAGAGGACTTGAGAATATGTCCGTGATCTCAGCTACCGCGTTGATGGTGCGCATGGCGCTTACTTAAAACACTTACCCCCGAATTCACAAACGTCAATCAACGCTAAACACGCGCTCACGCTCATACTGTCCCCTTCAGTTCTACTGACATTTTACGGGACAGCATGAGCGTGATTAGCGTTTATTGACGTTTGTGAATTCGGGGGTTAGTCTATGTCTTAGTATTGTCATTTGTATAATTCCCTTCATGATAAGTTGAGAAAGAAGGGGGACAAGGTGGCTAGCATTATTTACGCCCACACTAGTTTTGCTGAAATGCGATTCACTTGCTATAACAGTTATTTATTTTAAGTAGAAAAATATTGAAAATAATGCATTCCAATTCTGCTGCAGTAACTACTGTGTGTGTGTGTGTATGTAATGCAGTCAAATGATAGATTAATTCAAGGATATTTTTCAAACAAATGACAGTAAGAAATTGTAATTTGACTGCAGCTAATTAAAATTTCGAATCCGAGAAAAATGAAAGTTTTTGCTAGCTCCAAATGAAAAATATACCACTACAATAGTTTCAAATACAATCGAATTACAACCTCTTTTCTTGTTACAGATATACACACTAGACATAGACAATCCAGAAGACTGCGCGAAAAAGTTCAAATCCAACTCTATGGTCGGACTCATCATACTACTAGGCATCATAGGTGGAGGCTATAGACAATATTCGGAGAATAGACAAAAGCATAGAGGGAAAGAGGACTTGAGTGTCACTAAGAGTTGTGTTTTTAGCTAAAATATGCTGAAGTCAATGATATTACAATAAAAAAGACAGTACTGACGTGAAATCAATAATTGACCACTGGATACGACGTAGTTAATTTGACCGTGTTATAACGTGTGAACAAGACAGTACGATTATTTGTTAGAGCGTAAACGAGACGGATACATGTTGGGCAGTGTCGCCTCAAACTGTCAACACTGTCAATGCTTTGCTCAGGTACTTTGCTTTTTTAGCCTAACCTATCTACCTTTTTCATTATAATATCATTGGTTAAGGTGGTGCTAAAGTCGTCCGTTACAGTAAGTCATTAATGATTTTCCTTCTCGCGCCTTTTGTCAAGAACATACTAGAACTTTTATAAAAAATAGATTATGACAGCTGCCAGTGTCATGAGAAATTAAATTTAAACCAATGCTGAAAGGGGTCAAGTGTTTTCTCAGGCTCAAAAGTCAAACCACAGCTCATGAATCGTATTTCTAAAGAATAGAAGTGCATTTTCCAATGACACTGGCAGCTGTCAAAATCTACTTGTTAGTTTGGTGGGACCGTAGACGCCCAATAAAAATCATTAATTATGAATTTAACAAACTACGGCCTTACACGTCCCACTGCTGGGCATAGGCTACACCTCAATGGAATTTCGAACTGTTGGCGGGGTCTAAAGTTAGTGAGAAACTTTGGTTCCAGATGTTATCAAGCCATATAGCTTCCAACTATGCTTAATTACTGACATTTAGCGACGTCAGTGTGAACTGTCTTTGAGTACCTTCAAAAAAACTCAATTTATGATTATGATCATGTTATGTCAAATTGACATTAACGCTTTTAAAATCGTTGGCTTTTTATTTACTATTTTAATAGCTTATTGAAGTATATGCTAGTTAACCATAGTCCAACTAATATAAGAAATACATTTTGACAGCTGTCAGTGCTACTGCAACTTTGTAATGTGAAAAGGTGAAGTGTTCTGTCAGGCTCAAAAGTCAAGCCCCAACTTATGAATCGTATTTCTAAGTTACGTTCCAAAACTAGTAGTGTAGAGTGATTTTTACCCTCGATGAGAAGAAAGAGACAGAACTATAACTAAGAAAAAGAAAACACAAGAGCGATAGCATGGTTTAGGTAGAAATCGCACTTGTCAGTGTGAAAATAACTCTTACCCAACCCGTTCCGAATTGCATCCGAAACTGTCATAGTAAACGGTCGGTTACTCTAGGTTTCACTCGGGTTGTTTTAGGAACGCGTCAGAGTGATTTTCGCACTGAGTGAATTTTACTCGTTTTAGAACGGCCCCCTATTGGATTGAAGTATACCAGGACCATGTATATTGTCAATGACACTAACAGCTGTCAAAATGTATTTTTTAGATCAGTGGGACTATAAATGTTTGTACGAAGCGTTGTGAATGTCGCCATATTTAATTGTACGATTTTGTGATAGAAACTGCTTTTTTAGTTTATGTTGTAGTATAATGTCAAATCGGAGTCTTACTGGTTTGAGAGAAATCGAACAATTCGTTCATTTTTTTCTAATTTTAGTAAGTCGTAGCCATAGCATTATGGCTTCTAGTATTTACAAAGAAAACAATCTGCAATATAAAACCCTCATCAAGAAATGGAATTAAAATTATAAGAAAATTGCCGTTTGGTTAGGAATCGCGGTTTTGAAAAACCCTCTTGAGCACTTATTTTGTGTTCCCATAATATTTTTATTTATTTGATTGTGTCAAAGGGTCCAAAATAATCGATAGGACGATACATATAAATATATAATCGTCAGTATTGTACAATTGATTTAATATCGATACTATGGTTGTGAAATCATCGATCGATCGATAATATAAATTTTATCGACACTATTCATAGTCCAATCGATTTTCAGGTTCATTAAGTGTTAACACTATAGTCCGTTCGCGTTAAAATGCAGTAATTTCATGCTAATATGTAGGGGACCTAACCAGTCAAATCGTTCCTAATTAGAAAGTCAAGTCCACAGTGACCAGTTGAACGCATACTTTCGAACGCAAAGGTTGTCTTGAGTTTTTTTGTGTGCAACAGAATTAAATTTGAAAATCACTGCATTTTTAACGCGATCGGACTATAGATCAATCAGAAACACTTAAAAACCCAGGCAAGCCGAATTACTGGTAGGCGCCAATCTCGTTGGGTTCAATTACGCTTGGTGATGTGGGCTTCTAATTGCTCCGGCTACGCCCTTTGGAAAACAGTTGAGAATATGTTATGTATGAAAATACATGTAACACCCCGGTGGCTGTGGTAGAGGTATAAATATTTATTTAATATAATTCGATAATAGGTAATCTCTTGGCTCAGTGGCTTAAGAGTTGTTACCCCAGACCCTTACCCCCTTATTCATAGAGAGGAACGCAACGCCAGAGCATAGCTTAAGCAATTGACGTGTTATGTCACTTACTCGCAAATGGCGGCAGCAACAAGAATGACAGTGACAGAGCGTTACAAAAGTTAACGTGTTGTTGAAGAGCTGTTTAATTTTTTATGAATAAGGGGGTTAGTGTGTACGTATAAAATTCAACTCTGGAATCGGAATTTTGTCCAATAATATTTAAATTTTACAGTATCAGTAATCTTAGAAATAATTTTGACAGCTGCCAGTGTAATTTTAAATTGTACTTCAATCCAATAGAAATATGATTGAGCTGTGGCTTGACTTTTGAGCCCGACAGAACACTTGAACAGCTGTCAAAATGTAGTTCTTAGATTAGTTGGACTATAAATATTGTTAAGTTTTTTACCATTTATTGTTAGTATGGCTTTGTATTTTTCGAAATTAGGTCATTAAAAATGACCCCAAAAGTAGTAGAAATGATTTTGCCAAGTCATTGCAAGCTCGTTCGAACAGTTTTGTTCGATTTATTTCCATCTCGACGAATGTTATGCGTCGAACGTTTATATTATCTATGTGTCTCGGTGTTGTCTAAACGCGATTCAGAACCACGTGATTTAACGATTCGGTAATTATTTTTCAGGTTTAGTACAGTGGACGGCACATCACTATACCTATTTGCGGTCAGTCCTCCTTGCTCTATTGCAAAGAAATGACATTTGGCGAGCGAGAGAAAAAACGTAAATGGGGTAACCTGATGTGCTGTTGACTGTACAGCTTGTTCAGCGAAATTATTTATTTTTTTCCCAAAAAAAAGGCAGTGGCCTCTATTATTCGTAAACGGAATAATACAGACATCATTCACCTTAAAAAATGGAATTAAAAATTAGAAGAAGTTTATCTACCTAGTTGAAATAACGCGGTCCGAATCCCCCTTCAAGTGGCTTGCAAACTTTTGGTTAGACAATAGTAATCTGTGCTAGAAAACCAAAAAATAAATGATAAATGTATAAAGGTATTGATGTTACTATAAATATTTGTAATTTAATGAAAATAAACTGTTGTTCTTGCCAAGATTGGTTTTATTAACGATCATTCAACTTTAAGAATAAGTTTGTAGTTATCTAGATAACTTTGAGTTCCCCTAAAAAATGCATATAAAATCTCAAGGCTCGATTTTGAGTGAAAATAACATGAGCGCCGCCTCTACGAAAAGGCTAGGAAGTTGACTATCATACCAAATGTCGCGGATTCGATTCACAGTACAAATACTAGACAGCGCTCTGTGGCATAGTACAATAAAACAAGTAGGGCAACTGGCCACCTAGCAGATAATTGCCTTAACTTGTAGGGCTGTCGCTTTTAATTTCTACGCGAGCGGCAGGGGCTCGATAGCAACGAAACATCCTGTGTGTTTCGTTGCTCCCGCGCCCTTCGCGAATTTACGTACGGTTTGGCCGCGAGTGGAATATCGCTCATCATCATCACATCAGCCGACGCCCACTGCTGAGCATAAGCCTCCCCCAAAAGACCGTTTTGATAATATCGGAATATCGTTAGAATCAAGAAATTCGTCAGTGCGAGGGACGACATTTTTTGGCAGCGTCACTAATAATGTTCAGTGATATTTGTGTATTTATTTATTTCATTTACGCGATGCTGCAAGACCCTTGCCCCCCACTGCTGGTGCCACCGTTGTTCTTGCCAGAACCAGAATGTTCATCTGCCGTGCTATTCCGGCGGTGCACATCGAACATCACTTCACATCTCGGCGCTTCACGCTCACCTCAATCATCAATACGCTTTACTTTGAATTAGTATTTTCTCTCATTTTGTATGTAAATAATTAAAAAATGATTTTTGGCTTAGTTCTTTTCTCTCAAACGACGACCGTCGCGAAGGAATGGAATTTTAAAGTTAACTCGCACAAGCGAAGTGAGTGTCGGCGACCACCGGAATAGCATAGCTGATCCGCTGTAGTCTTCACTGGACCCACCACCATTGACAGTATTCGAACCGCTGTCCTTCCCATCGGATCCACTGACTTTGTTACCCTGTATAAACGACAATAAAAATATTTTTACTCGGACTTTTAATCACTTATAATGTCAGAAATAGACAGATGGTTCAAAGATCTGTCATTTCCTATAGTGAACAGAACGGAACTCGGAATGCCGAACGTAGTCCCCAATCCTGACCATTCCTGACAGAAACATTTCTTTGTGTTCAATTTAAAACTTGCGGTTATTGAAAACACCGAAGAGAACCCAAGCAACCGGGATAAATAATACAGGGTTGCATTGCAGATAAATGCATTTTTTTTAAAATAAGGCTCTACTTATAGAACAATAAAATTCAATTAAGAATTGGGCTTATTTACGCGCACAAAATTACTTTAAAAATTGTAGTTCAACTCGTACAATAATATCGCGAATTGAATTATCTGTCTATATTGAATTGAATTAAATTAAATAAAGAATATTAGAATAGTATATTAGGTTAAAACATTTTCCTTACCAAGTGAAATGCCGTAGTCGATAACATTTTTAAGCAAAACAGTTGAAACCTATGTTGTTACAAGCTGTGTCTCAGAAACACCAAGCCCTTTTATGCAGTCGATAAATAATGTTAGCTTTTTAAACGAATATGAAAACACTGAAAGCCTTTTAACTTGATTGGTTATATAAAGTAAATGTTTATTCATTTCTTTTTCTTTTATAGCAGTTGAGCAAATATTTTTGTTTTTTAGGAAACAATTGTCTGATGCCAGTAGTGTTCAAACTAATTTATTTTATGACACATTTACTTTAGTTAGGTCACAGATGACATTCAACGTTCTATAAGTTCTTCCATTTCATAATGGCGGCTGTTGGAACTTATCCCTATAGTCCGTTCGCGTTAAGAATGCAGAAATGTCATACTTGTCCTTCGATCTAGCTCGCCCCCTTACCAATCAAATTGTTCCTAAATTAGAAAGTCAAGTCCACAGTGACCATTGCAATGGTCGCATACTTTCGAACGCAAAGGTTGTGGATCTGAGTTTTTTTGTGTGGAACAGAATTGAATTTAAAATAACTGCATTGTTAACGTGAACGGACTATAGGTATAGGTAATTTGACAAAAAAATACAGATAAGATAGGTACACGTACACCTATAAGATTATTTGATTTATTATTGAATCACGACTAGGTAAATGCGGATCTAGAAAAAACACGTTTCATTTGCCAGCCATGCCGGAAATGGGTAGCCTGTCATGTCGTTGACCGTAAAAAGTTTAACATAGGTTGTTCTTGAGCCACGGGCACCTCAAAGTTTCAAATATAAAAATTATTAAGAATCTTAAGCTAACCACTTGAGTAAACATAGATGCATATTAACCAACATATGCACAACTTCGCTGGTGACATTGTATCTGGTTAGTTAAGCAGAGTTTACTAACCTCATACACGTCATTGCCATAGTACAATAAAACAAGTAGGGCAACTTGGTCGCCGAGCGAGCGAAAATTTTTGCCTATTCAATTCAAAACGTTTATTTCAGACAGTTAAGGAAGTCCATACAGTTATTTAAAAATAAACTTACATGTAACTATGTTAGGTATCTACAATTGCATGTAAGGCTGGATCTGAGACATGGTCACTCACTATGGGCCTCATAAGAAGGCTCAAGGTCGCCCAACGGGCTGTGCTGTGTGTGAATTTCTCATAAACTTTTGAGATGTAGTTTTGTAAAACATGGGTGAGTAAAAAGAAAACCGTGTTCTTCACAAAGAAAATTTTTATTGATTGAACATAGTTTGCCGCCAAAAGCGTGCACGTGAAAAGAAGGTAATAAAAAAGTTAGGTCTTCTTTTTCATAAAAAAAGGCAGTGGACACATCAGCGTTTTCCCAAACACTCGGTGTTTCGCTACGAGATCGGATCAGAAATGGGGGAATCCGTGAGAGAACGAAGGTCGCCGACGTAGCGCAGCGTGTTAGCTAGCAGGTTGAAGTGGCAGTGGGCGGGGCACATAGCTCGAAGGACTGATGGTCGTTGAAGCCGGAAATTCCTCGATTGGAGACCATTCGAGGCCCACCCGCAAGGTGGACGGATCGCCTCATGCCCGATCGCAGGGTCTCGGTGGATGCAGGCCGCCTACAGCAGGCCGCTCTGGAAATCTATTGGGGAGGCCTATGTTCAGCAGTGGACGTCCTTTGGCTGCTGATGATGACATGTGAGGCTGTCGCTTTTAATATCTACGCGAGAGCATAGAAACACACGCGTTGGGTTCGAATTATCTCGGCAAAATGTGGGCTTCTGAATCTTCAGTTCACCATGACGGTAAGCATCAGTTTACCTCTGACTAGCCCATTAGGGATATGGTCGTGAGGGTATGTTATGTTATGACTAATCCTGACTTCGAGAAATTATTGCTCACAGGGACATGAATATTATTGAAATATTTTTTTTTCATATACCTATTTGTACATCATGTCTTGCAGTCTCTTACCCCCTTATTCATGAAAACTTAAACACCGCTTCAACAACACGATAACGCTTTGTCTCTTTCATTCTTGTTGCTGCCGCCATTGCGAGTAAGTGACAAAACACGTTAGTAGGGAATATGCAGTGTTCTTATTTTTTGACTGTTTTTTGACTGATCAATAATATTCATCACCAAAATGTTACAAATTTAAAACTTTTTCGAGCGTTTCAAACGCCGCCATTATGGCGCGCTCCGTTGTCATGGACTTGGACGTCACGCGACAAGACAACACAAATGTATAGCTTGGCAAAAAAGTCCTGAAATGGAACTAAAAAATATTAGCACTGGCAATACTGTGTTTAAAATAATAAAATTGGGAAGTTAGCACATTTTAGCTAATTGATACTTTTTTTTTATTAAGTTTAGGTTTCAATTTCAATTTTCAAGGCAGCGTTTGATCCAGCTTTTGAGAATATATCTCCCGAAGAAAGGAACAAATTATGATAACACGTCATTAAAATAGAAAAGGGTTATTACCAATGATTACAAACTTTAAATGAGCAAATCCACTAGTAATCATAAACCTGCAAGAGTAAGTTTAGTATAATGTTAGTATGAGCGACTCATCGGAACGAAGTAAAGCTTAGAATTTTGGTGAAGGGTTGAGCCAAGCCATAGATGAAGATTTTTCTGGTTTAGAATATTTAGACATCATTTTTCTACACTCTAATTATAATACATTATTAAAATTTTGCTAGTATCTTCTTACATTTCTTTACTTGGTAGTAGGAAACCATCTTGACAATGTGTTTGTATGTAATGGGAATCAACTGTGTGGTGCCATTGCCTTTCCATTTCTGCCACCTAACCTTAGTACGTGTGAACGCGAAATCAAACCCCAATGGGTTTGATCTCTCGTTCGCACGTACTAAGGTTAGGTTCAATATGATAAAGGAGTGTCCTAACTGTGGTCCGCGCGATGATTGCGTCAGGCGAATAGGTAGTGGGGAGATTGTAAAAGGACAACGAGATAGCCATTCTCTCTCTAAAAAAAGTTGAATTAGTAAACTATCAAAACTGTTTGTGTCATAGTATATGGGGTGACCACATTAACGAAAGTGGCGACCTCATTAATTTCACGACTTTTTTGCCAGGCTGTAACCTACAAACTGTTCAATTCTTCTTCTTGTCGCGCTTTTGACAGTGAAATACGCCTGGGGGCCAATTCTACTAAGCAATTTCTGCACTAATCGCAACGTAACTTATGCCAAATAACAGCGACTAACCAATTTCCTATTCTAGTAAGGCACATCGATCCAATTCTCGTTCGATTGTCGTCCAAACTCACGATCGATCGCAATTGTTGACAGTTCCATTCTGCTAACACAATCGATCAAGCACTAAACGTCAGACGTGGTCAGACGCTATTCCGCTAATGTTTTGACAGATGCGTCAATCGAACCGCGGTCGCAAATGAACCATCTGGCTGTCAAAATTAACGGCTGTGATGAAGTTGTTCTGACCCAACTTATTGTGGACCGTTCGGCGGGCGATTACTTTCAAAACACCTTTTTCAATTAAAAGCCATGAGGTTCAGTGATGAATATCTCAGGATAACGAATGCAATTGATAATTGTAGTGTTAGAAGGAAGAATTTCCCGGTGAATCTTCGTATTTCTGAATTGGAACTTATTAGCTAGTTGCGTTATAAACTTAGTTATGGCTTTCCAAAAGCCTCTTTTATCTGAAACTGAAGTAGCTAATACAAAGGTAAGTTATAACAAATCATATTATTAAAATAATTGTTACTAGTCAAACGTTGATTATAATGTTTGAACTGATGATGATATTTTTTATTTCCAGGAAAAAAAACTGGCGCTGACCTTAGGTGTCTGTTAGGGCCACTGTGCCCTTATCAAGTGACAGTAATTGTATCCAGGGGACAATTGCTCTATTTCAAAAAAAATACATTTGGCAAGAGCAAGAGAAAGAAAAAACGCAAATGGGGCGACCTGATGTGCTGTTGACTGTACTTTAAAGGCTAAAAATACTAAGGCACTTCACACAGTTGCACGAATATATTATAAGGAATATTGTGGAACGATTTACACCTATTTGCAAGGATTGTTAAGGCCCCTTAGTACTTTGTACTTGCTACATTAAATACTTAATATCAAACATCATCTCCATACTTCAAACCTCCATACTTCTACCTCTAGCTGTCTGCCTGGTGCAACTAACTATAAACTATTGCCATGCCATGTAATGGATATTAATAAGAGTGTTATAGAAAGAGGCTATTTTGATAGCTTGCTTACAAAAGGTAGTAAAAGACTTGTAATCGCCCCCAAATACCTATGTAGAACTTCTGTACAGGAAAAACTTTTTTAAATTAAAATACTTTGAAATAAAAAGGTATTTTTGTTACCATCCTAAAAAACAGGACTCGCTTCCAATTTTTAAAACACAAAAATGCATCTTTAACTTAGCACCTAATCAAAGGGTTGAGGGTCCATTACAGTGTACTGTATTGTCATGCCCACCATAAGCAGTGTAACTTAATTGAGTAAATATTACATTAATTGCTGCTGAAATTATATTCTGTAGCAGACTACTGAAAGAGAGGATGTGTAACAAGGGTCAACTCCAACAACAATCTGCATTGAGCCCATGTGTTCCATTATAGCTCCTTAGATAGTTGAGGTGGGGCCTGTGCCCAGCAGTTGGAAGTTTAAAGCAGTTTATGTAAGGACTAATCTACTTTAAACAAAGTTAGTAAATGAGAACTAATTTGGTTGAGCGTTTTTAATATTCATTTATAATCCATTAAAAAAACACATTAAATTAATACATGGATCAGTCTTAAATCTTCTCATCACATAATTGCAGGTAGGTACATTCAGGTAGCCATTCTGAAACAAAACAGAAAATATGAATAAATTATTCAAATAATGTTTTTTATTAATATTACATTCTCAAATAACTACAGGTACAATAAAGTAAGAAACCGAAAACAAGTAGAACAGGTAAATTTAATACATCCCAGACTGTGAGTTATTTGATAAAAGGTAAAATAACATTTGTTATTTATATCTACTATTTGCAGATAATCAAACTCAAATGCACTTACCGTTGGCTTGGACAATATTATTCTATTTTGGCTAGTGCCTTTCGTAGCTGGTTTGAATTGCCACAGCCTCTGCCTCATTCATTATGCTTTAAAAGATAGGCATTTGTAACAGTAATGCAATTAATATGCTATTGTCTGCTACTCCAATCAATATCAATTGGCAATTTATGACATCTGAAAGAATTAAAAGTTTAAATGGTTTTAAGAAGAGAAGATGGTCTTAAGTTTTTGTTATTCTTTCTTTTGATGAGGAAAAGCTTAAATAGAAATAAACAATTATGCTGAGTCATTATAAAATATTGTTTACAATCATTATAGATAAAAAGTTTGAGTACAAGTTTCTGAAGTTTAATTAACTCACCAAATTATGTGAATATGGTAATCAGGCAATAATTAGCAACTAGGTCTAGCGACCCTAGGTCTAGTCTAGATGCTCTCCATGAGCTCTCTAATCAACAAAGCCTCTGACCAATGCTCTAACTCTCTAACTAACAAAGCCGCTGACTGCAATGTTTTCACTTAGTGACACCAGGCCATTCAATTTATACAGAGAAGGCGTTATTCAGGAGATAGATACTTGGTCTCCCTATTTATATGTATCGTGATATTCTTTTCTTAATTTTTAGCAATGTTTATCAAACAGAACAACAATTTAATTATTTTAAACTGACATTTCTGACATTTGACCACAGATCATATAACTTATTTTTTTTAAATCAAGCACGATTTGCGATCTTTATGTTTTTATTGAAAAATAAATAACGTTTTTTACTTTCTTTCATGCCAATAATAAAGAACAAGTTATTTTATGAACTTGATTGAGCAAAACAACAATGCAATCTCAAGAAAAAGAGAAATATAGTGGGGTTATTATAATCTGACCACTGGTAGTTTTCATTAAGCATAAAATGGTAACCCACGCATCTGCTCCTCCCGTTATGCAATGGTGCAGACAAGGTGCGGCTGTGGTTTAGCTTTAGTTAAGTTTAGTTTAGAGACTTGCTTGACACGACGTTAGTAGAATAACTTTTTGACCAACGATGGAAACGTAATATGAATAGAATTGCTGCCAAAAGCGGATAGACTGCAAAATAGCAGAATTGGCCCCCTGGACTGTGACGTCACACTTGACCCACTCTGTTTCAACCACTTTGAATTTCCCACATTTTTTTGCACTTATCAATAATTATTTTAAACATCTACAACGAAATAAAATTAGGAAATATTGATAGAGACGTAATGAGAATTCAAAATAGGTACTACCTACTCAAAAAAAAAATATTATGACGCTCATCTGTTTCAAGTGTATATTCCCTATTGCTTAAGCTACGTTCGTTTTTATGAATAAGTGGGTTAGCTTGCAGACATCCATAACAAGGGTAGGAGGTGTTCGAAGAAAAGCTTAGTTAGTTAAAAAGTATTTATTTGACTAATATTAGGTATTTGCTAACGGTTAAAACAAAACAAGTATTTTTAATGTATAAAAACAAGAACAGCTTTTACAACAAAGAGATATTACCTACCTACTTACATTATATTATTTACCTATCCGAGAAAATTAAATCATCATCATACATTTGTATCAAAATGTACGGTGTTTATACGTAAACCCGAATTGTCATTTTTAGGAACAAAACTTTTATAATCAGTGAAAACAAGGCTTTTTTCTATTAATATCTTCTATACAGATTTATATTATGCTTCTGGAAATAAGAGTTCGATCCGGTTTGACTATACCTACTCCATTTATTATAACATTAGAAAAAAGAGGCTCATAGAAGCAGGGGTGCTAAACACTACCACCCACTAGGGCCCGCGCTGACTTATTTGTATAATCTGGCAAAATTTAAAAGCCCTTCCGGCACAACGTATGAAGGGACTAAGAAACATTTCGAGTATAACTCAGTGAAATGTTTTCGCGAAGTGCTCGGTCTTCATGAGTATAAGGCTGAAAATCCGAAACACATTTTTTGGGCGGCGGTGCTGGGAATCATATATTTTTCATAAGATAGAACTTTGGATTTTTTTCATGTAATAATACACAGTGGCTACTTCATGAGGACAAAATTGTTAGTGAGTTATCTATTAACAAATTGGTTGAAAAAAAATTTAAACTAAGCTTTTCTAATTTTGGTGTCATGTCCACAACCTGACTATCTGAACATATGTGTTATTTGAGCTGAAGATTATGAACGTATTTGAAAAACAATATTATTTTAAAATTATGCAATACATAGAGTGTCTAAAATGGCCCAATCAAGCAAGATTACTATGTAACTACGATTATGCCACGTCGCTAGATTTTGTCCACGAGAAACTAATAATTTTGGTGTGAATAATGAAATAGCTCGCCAGTTACTATATAAGGAACTAAACAGGGTAACATCCCCACCAATCTTAAGGTTTAGCACCACTCTCACGACCAATGACGGTAGACGTGTACGAATCCTTTGCGTCTACCCACAAAACACGTATAAATGAGGTTTTTTTTACCCGGACAACAATTTAACAATTCAGGTGTCCTGGATTTATAATTTCTCAGTTGTTACTTTCCGTTGACTTTATAGTATAGTGTAGAGACTCAGTTTTTGTATCTTATGTTAAAATGCTATTACTATGTGTGAAACAGTTTTTCAGTTATTTAGTTTTTTTAACAAAATTCAAATTTAGGTGTGCCAATTTTGGTGTATTTAAATTAGAATAAGAAGATTTGAACGACACCGTACCTTACAATTGGAAGTCTCAACTACCAGATGCGATTCTAAAACAAATGCTACTCCGAAGGGAAACACCAGAAGAAGCTTTGCTAGATCCCCAATCACCCCAAAAAAAGATCCGGAGCTTTGTGAGGCCTTAACTCTAAAGCTGGACCTCTCACCTCACACAGGAGGTAATTGAGTGAAATTAGGGGTCAAAAGACTACATAAATACACTGATAAAAAGTCTCCAGACAAAGCCGACTACCTCCAAAGGCGATACCGTCACATCGGTACGAATACTACCTTAAATTGAAGATATCTACGGAAACCTGTATGCCTCGCACACAACAAAGCCTCCACCAGACCCGAGTGATCCTACCAAACTTGAAAACCAACCTGGAGAAAAACGCTCTCCAAAAACTATTGCCAATCACACTTATGAACCAAGTGTAGAAGCTCATCCTGGTACCTATAGGGCCACTTGTTAATTCACGACCGATAGTGCGGCTTCAGACCGAAACGTCCACCTATGATTTTCTAGCGAACGTAACTCATTTAGGGGGTGGTGGCTATGGACAAACACGGCGACACACAGTAGAAACGTGTGTCATGAGTAGAGCGCCGTTTATTGGCGTTTTTTCTAGAGCTTTATTGCAAAGCGAAAGATATATTTCGAGTAGACGAGGCATTCTCTTGTTGGGTGTACGCAATCTTGTGGAGATCAATACACCAGATGTGCTCATTCTTTACCCGTCCTACTCATCAGAGCACCCCACTACCAGTGAAGGATAGCCTAAACATTCTCAGCATGGATGTTCACAGCAACATGAACCAACAGGGCTGAATCGATAGCATTATTAAAACACCATCCCGTAAGACCTAATTCTCATTCTTCACGCCTGAGTTGCTGTCTTTGTACAAGACACAAATTCACTCGTGTGCGGAATATTGCTCTCATCTCTGGACGGTACCGCCAAGCCAGGTACTTGAAGCTCTCGACAGCTTGCAATGGCGTCTATCCACATCATTGTTAACCTAGAGGCATGACCATGGAGTAATTACAACTACGTAGAGACATAGCCAGGTTGAGTGTCCTCTACCGGCTTCACAGAGGAGAAGATGTTCAGACGAGTTGTTCCAATTGATACCAACCTTACTCATCTGTTCTGTGTCAACATCCATTCACGGTCCAGTTACTATTGACTATTGCAACGTTCTTCTGTCTTGCTCTGTAGATGTGAAAGGCTCCTCCAGTATTTTTAAGAGGGGCGTGAAAAAGCATTTATGCAAGCCTTCAAAATGAGATTGACCTACCGCCTTGTCAATCCCATACAGACTTTACGGCTGCATCAGTTGTCTTTGAGAGTTGTCAGGAATCGTAGTGCATCTAGATCAAACTCCTTCCAAACACTGGAGCAGGCTTTCGTTAAGGATTCAGTAAAGTTTTAAATTCATTTAATCTCAAAAAATACATGGAGTCATTCACTTATGAATAAAGCTACATTATTTAATTGGATATTCCGATTAATACTATCAGTTTGACACATTAATGCTCACATGTTTGGCAGGTTATATAGAAGTCCGAAAAGTAAAGCCGGCCCCTGGCTTTTGTTGACTACGAGAAAACCTTCACTAAGCAAAGTTACCAAAACCTAGGCTGTTCACGAGTCTTTGAAGCGCTGCCAAGTCAAATGGCGATTTATGGGGTTGCTTTCTTAGATATAAGATCCATCCAGTTTCTATAAGGTGTAAGACCCCTTTTACGTTATACTCCTGAAACACCCGCGCTGGAAAGTCCCAATTACGTAAAGAAAACTTTAAAAGTGAATCCTTCAAAAGAGTACAGCTGGACTGAGTGGCATTTGGGAAGTGGTGTCACGTTTTAGCATCATCTTTGCCTTCAAACCAAGGTGTTTGATCAATGCGTCCTACTAGTCATGGCTTCCGGAGCAAAGACGTGGAACCTGATGGTGAAGCTAGCCAACCGAAAAGTCACTCAGAGAGCTATGGAAAGGTCTACGCTCGGGATCTCACTGTGAGACAAAGTTGGGGATGAGATAATCCGGTAGAAGACCAGATGATTCTAAAGTGTAGCAAACTGAAATGGTAAATGGCTAGCCACATCGTTCGAAAAATTGATCGTGTTGCTGAGGAAGACAGGTTCTGGAATGTAAGCCACGGTTTGCTGGCAGACTGCAAAAATGTGAAAGAAACGACTTCTGATTGTTTTAGTAACGAAAACATACGTATACATTTGACTAAAACGTTAAAGATAATGGAATATTGAGGATTTTCTAAGTTTGGAATCAGATTTAAATTTTGGTGACAGCATTTCCAATTTTGCTGTGTTAACATAAATTTTGGTGTTTCCTTAATTTTGGTGTGCGTAATATAAAAATAATTACTGGGCCAAATTTAACGCCTAAGTCAATTTAAGCACAGAATACGTTTCTGAAAAATTAGATTATAACATAAAAAAGATTAAGGTAGTAATTAAAAAACCCAGCAAAATTAGGCAAAAAATGGCACTTGTTGATATTGCCCCATAAAAAGTTCGTCCCTCAAGAGGCACATTCGGTCTTACTTGGTCTCGGATAATACATTAATATCCCCGATTTTAGCCTGTAGATTCACTAGTGATTTTACTAAAGATGTTAGTGATCCTTTTCCAGGTTCTCCTGGAGTAGGATGACCTGATGGGGCTGATCCACCTTCACTTGGTCCACTACCGTTATGCCCCTCCCCTTTTCCGCCTCCGTTCCCCCATCCTCCTGTAGGATTATGAACTGGAGGTTTTGGTTCTCCTTCGCTTGGTCCCTCTCCTGAGCCAGGTACTGAAAATTATGATTAGGTAAGTAAGCCATAAGCCTTAAATATATTAAAACTTTACAGAGCCTGTTTACACCTAGCGTTGTTAGGGCGATTTCAAGGCGATCTGGAAGCGAGCGCGCCGCTATCATGCAGTACAATTTAAAGGGGGAGGAAATATTTGAAATCATAACTGAGGCAAACTGCCAATGATATTATAACAATTAATAAAAAAGGAGGTAGATAGGTGATATTAAATATTATTAAAATAAACGCCGCGAGCTCGCCGCGATCACGCCGCGAAGCCCGCTTTGAATTTGACTGATGGTTATCTCGCGGCAAACACGCGGCGTTTATATTATTGCTGAACTGTCGCTGCGAGAGAAACCTCGCACCTCGCAGAAAAATCGCTACAAACGTTAGTGTAAAATAGAAATACTTAGAGTTTATCTATTATTTCATTGAACAGGCTCTTGCCAAATAAGGTAAAAGCACCTATTACGGAGGGATTTCGCAACATTTGAAAGTAAGACGGAAAAATAAGCATTTGTTAGTATTTTTAAAGGTGCCAAACCATTTTATCTTCAAATGTGGAATTTAAATTTTGTATTGCTGTTGACTCTTAGTTTATTTTCATGATATTTCATAATTTAAAAAAATATTTAAGTGGTCGAGTCGATTTTCCCCAATACTGAGGTATGATATTGGTCAGAGCCTATTACTGCGGTGGACGGCTCCTAATACGGAGGTTCATAAACTATATTCATTGGAGTTCCGTACAAATAATATTTATTAAATAATATAAACAAATTACTTAAGTAGTAAAGTAAATTGTAAGTTTTTCATTTATTGACCATTGATTTGATTACACATACGTTTTAAAAAGAGTTTTGGATTAATCTAATTCGGTTGATTTTGCTTTTTACATTCAGTAAAATGTAAAAATGGAGCGAAGCAACATCAGTCCGTATAGAAAGATCTTTCCGGACAGACTGACTCCGCTTCGTTTTTTAGTATTGTATTTTAACATGAGAATTGCTCAGGATTCTCTCATGTTGAAATACAATACTTCTTATCCCGGAATTCCAACAGATTCTGAAGGACTTTATGAATAAAAAAGTGGCACTTAGTGTATTTTTACACGCGCCTGTACAGCGTTAACTGATTTTATAGAAATAAAAATGCAAATTTATTTAGAAATCACCGGATTATATTTTTTTAAAATTATGGCGAACAATAATAAGAATTCACTTAAAAAGGTACAAAACCTTTTATTTATTTACGGAACCCCAAAACTTGCAATGTATTTATGTTCTATGAATAGAGTCGTAATAGGAGATCATATATAACCTAATACAGAGTTATCTAGAAAAACTACCACCGTAATAGGAAAACTACTCGTGCTTTTATTAATCCTAATTCTGACCCATCAAAATTGCGATAAACAAAAGAGTGTAAATGCTTAGTCAGAGGATAGCAAGTTTTTGGGTCAGATGTGTATAACTCAAGTCAAAGTTATACAAAATAATTCATTTGTGATAAGTTAAAATACACCTTCCTAATTTGACCATTTCTAAGAAACCAGCAATTTGTACTCAACAGTTTTCATATTTAACTAGATTTCTAATAAAGAACACATACCGCAGAATATGGTTTCTAATGTATGAGACTAATAATTAATTCAACAACACTTGGAACTAATTAATCGAGTTAATAAATTGAAAGTTATTAACAATTAAACATGCCCAGTGTTTTTCCTATTTCGGAGTTATACCACTGAATTAGGATGAAGCTATAAAATTCGTATCCTTTCACGGCGGTATTTTATTTCTTGTTTTTTAGGTAAAAAATGAGTAACAAATATGAAACAAGCTATTTAAATAGTAAGTATGACAATAGGAAAATGATATAAATAATTCATAAACAAACTTTAACGGGTTTTTAATACGAAAAACTTAGTTTATAAATATCACTGTACTTACTTTTGTCGTGGCGCGTTTGTATGAAACCACCTCTCCCGTCGACGACGTTACACAGATTGATTGATTTTGTTGTGTTGTCTATGTGTTATACTTGCAAACGTTAATTCAGTCATAGAGTGATAGATTTAGAAGAAATATTTCACATTTTGGTGTATTTTAACTGAATAGAATAGAAATAAATCTGGAAAATAAAAATACCACCGTAATAGAATACGATTTTGACTACCGCCGTATAAGGAGCCTTTACCTTAGTCCTCTTCCTGCGTCAAAAATTGATTGAATTATCTGAAATAAATGTCATTTTAAATTTTTAATTAATTTAAAAAAGGCCTCTACAAAGTCCTGCGATAGTGACAACCATACGAGGTGATTTTGCACTGCCTTGCCACATTTTTAGCACCGACTGAATCAGTAGGTCAATGGATTTACGTTAAGATGAAAAAAAAACGAATGTTTTGCATTTTTTTTCGCTGTTCAAAAATAGAACACGATAAAATAATTTAGTTAATAGACGAAGACGAAGATCGAAACGGTTCTTGAGAGGCAGTTTATTACACATGAATAAAGTGAAGTTAGCGACAGATTACGATCTCTGTGCCTTCCAAAATAGGCAATTTGCCTCACCTATGACATAGTAAATGTCCTCCGCCTCTAAATTGTACTCATAGATACCTAAATAATATAAACACTGAATTTTAATTAGTTTTGAAGCATATCTTGCTGTGAATTAACTTACTTGAGCCCCCTGGAGCTGCTGCACATTGCCACATACAGATCTGCAAATAAAAATACTATGTTTTATTCGGAAGGACCTAAAGATGGGATAACTAGAAAAGAAAGAAAGATAAATTTATTCCACACATAAAATAACATATAGGGAAAACATACAAACAATTATTGTAAAATGTGCCAAAAAGGCTCCCACTCAGCATATGCCGCAGTGGCACAAGAGCACCACGACTCTGGTTTTCAGTGGTCGCAACATTAGAACTTACTTATTACTAGGATATGTTTTTAAAACAAAACAAAAAGACAACTTAAAATGAAGAAGTTACAAGATGAAGAGTTAATAATTAGTTCCTTTTTTACAACACGTGATTAAGAGTTCCGTGATATACAACAATGATACAGATGATTTACGATAATGATACAATAATGAAAAACATGACCAACACTTTACTGCTTTTGTGTATTTAATAGATGCAATTTAAATTTATTTTAAAAGAGTTAACTGTGACTAAGATGTCACATAGCACAGACATAAAACCTTCATTATAGGTACCGAGTTTTTGAATTCGTTACGCCTATTTGTAAACATTATGACTCCACCAAATCCAAATGTTACTAAGTCCCTTCATACGCGTATACGTTGTGGCGGAAGGGCTTTTCAATTTTGCCAGGTCATACAAATCTGTCAGCCGGGAAAAGTCAGCGCAGGCCCTAATGGATTGTTATGTTTAGCACCCCTGCTTCTATAAGCCTGTTTTTTCTAATGAAAATAAATGGAGTAATATAAAAAACAATAATTTTAATAACAATGAAATAAAAACTTACCGCAGGCAGAACAATAAGATTGACGAAAGTTTTCATTTTATTTTGCAGTATTTACGGACTTTTCTTCCTTTTGAATTACTTTGGAACTGTGAATTGAGTTATTACATCAACTAACTTTATATACCTAAGTTGTTTGTTTTTATTGTGTACCTGTGAGTTCTCGATAAACGCACTTAAATTATTTACAAAAACATAATTTGTCACTTAAATGTGTTTACACATTATGAAATGTTTTATCAGCTGAAAATGCTAAGAAAAAAAGTATTTAAAAAAGTCTATCTTTTTTGCGCAAATAAATAGAAATAGATACCTAAAACTTTTACTAGCCCAAGGTTCATAGAATCTTAAGCAAACCAGCCAAGCTATTCCGGCGGACGCCAAAACTCCCTACGCTCGTGCGAGTGAACTTTAAAATTCAATTTCTTTGCAACTGTTCTTTGCAACTGTAGTCGTTTGGAAGAAAAGGACTAAGACAAATAACATTTTTAAATTATTAACATACAAAATGAGAGAAAATACTAATTCAAAGTAAAGCGTATTGATGATTGAGGTAAGCGTGAAGCACCGAGATGTGAAGTGATGTCCGATGTGCACCGCCGGAATAGCACGGCAGTTGAGTCGTAAACCTTGATGCCAATAAGTCCATTGAGACGCGTATATTTTTCTTACACCTGGAAAGAAGCTGCCGTAAAAGCTATTCCAAAAATAAGTAAGTAGTCCAGTTACACTGAAGGACCTACGCCCCATAGGTAATACCTATGCGCACTGAACGTTATTTTTTTAACTTCAAACTTCAAACTTCAAAACTTTATTGCTCACTAAGTGGATACATGGTGATGTCAACAATATAAGCACTTATAACTTAGTGACCCTTTGCGGGTACTGCAATAGTCTCTAGGACAATTTACTTAACAACTAAACAACTAGATATTTCAAAAATACAATTTGCTTAAGAGCTAAGTATTGCGGTACTTAATATACTATATACTATCTACTAAAACATCATGTTTACAGTAATGGAGTTTTTTAACAATATAACAGACTTTTCTAAACACACAATGAATCTTAAAATTTATTAAACTTTGAAAAACATTTATTTATTTAATCATTTCAATTTAAGTAGTTATTTATTTGGAATTTAGGTATTTTTATCAGCAAAATATTCGTTTAATGTGTAGTAGCATTTTATGGCTAAATGGTTTTTTAGTTTTTGGTTAAATTTGGAAAATTTCGTTTCCATAACAATATGGGATGGGAGGTTATTGAAAATTTTTATTGCCATGTAGAATGGGCTTGTGTTTAACATTTTTATCCTTGAGTGGGGAAGGTCAAGCTTATTTTTATGCCGTGTGTTGATACTATGTGTTTCATGTCTTTTTTTGAATAGGTGATTATTTTTTAAAACAAAGGAAGTTATGTCTAGTATGTATAATGATACAAGTGTAAGCAGTTTATATTTTATGAAGTATGGTCTGCAGCTTTGTCTATTATCTATTTGTACGATAATTCTTATGCATTTTTTTTGAAGAATTAACAGTTCATTTGAATCAACACTATTCCCCCAAAGCATGATCCCATATTTTAGCCATGAATGAGCATAAGCATAATAAGCTGATAGTGCTGTTTCTATGTTTGTACTATGTTTAATTTCAAAGAGTGCATAGGTGAATTTTGAGAGTTTAGATTTTATGTTTGCAATGTGAGATTTAAAATTTAATTTGTGTCAACAGTTAGTCCGAGTAAGTTATAGTTATTTACCATTTCTATTTGATAGTTGTTTAACTTAATGTCTAGATTCAAGGGTTGCTTAGTATATGAGCGGAATTGGATGATTTTAGTTTTCTCTAGGTTTATTTCCAAATTATGGTTTTATGATAGCTTAAGTATATCGTTTTAAGACTGATCAATAATATTCATCACCAAAAATGTGAAACGTAGTATATTAATAAATTGGTAAATTAACTTTCTCTCGGACTAATACATAGGTAAAAACTTCAAACTTTTTCAAGCTTTTCAAACGCCGCCATAATGGCGCGCTCGGTTGTTATGGACTCTGACACACAAGTCTATTGACAACACAAATGTAACAAACTATTAAATTCTGCTTCTTGTCGCGCTTTTGACAGTGACATGCGCGTGGACTTGGACGTCACACTCTCACGTGACTGTTTCAACCGCTTTGAATATCCCACATTTATTTGCACTTTTCAATAATTATTTTTACATTGACAAAGAAATAAAATTAGGAAATATTGATAGAGAAGTAACGAGAATTCAAAATAGTACTCAAAAAAATAATATGACCCTCATCTGTTTCAAGTGCATATTCCCTATTAGCATCTTGCCGTTATTACTTATCAAAAATAATTGAAAAGGTGATACCTACCTATGTGTAGCAAGTAAAAGTGAAGTAAAAGTAAAGTAAAAGTAAAGTAAAAGTAAAGTAAAAGTAAAGTAAAAGTAAAGTAAAAGTAAAGTAAAAGTAAAGTAAAAGTAAAGTAAAAGTAAAGTAAAAGTAAAGTAAAAGTAAAGTAAAAGTAAAGTAAAGTAAAAGTAAAGTAAAAGTAAAGTAAAAGTAAAGTAAAAGTAAAGTAAAAGTAAAGTAAAAGTAAAGTAAAAGTAAAGTAAAGTAAAAGTAAAGTAAAAGTAAAGTAAAAGTAAAGTAAAAGTAAAGTAAAAGTAAAGTAAAAGTAAAGTAAAAGTAAAGTAAAAGCAAAGTAAAGTAAAAGTCGGTAGTAACTCTTTCTTGTTTACAATAATCACCAATAATATCTAGCCCCCAAGACAATCTGGGTTTAGAGCAGATACAACACAGGTAGAGCAGGAAGTAGAGCAACGGCTCTACTGGACGTGATGGATGACATCTTCTCTGGGCAGGATCTTGGAGAAGGCGCAATTTTGGTTTTGCTTGATTTTTCCCGGGCATTCGACACTTTGGACACAAAATTACTTTTAGCCAAGCTTGAATACTATGGGGTTGACAGCGCGGCGTTTAAGGGGTGTGAAAGCTACCTGACTTTGCGATCACAAAAAGAAGAAATATGTCGTGAAAATGGTACGGCGTAGTATTCTCCTCTGGCCCACGCTAATAAAGGAGTTCCGCAGGGCTCCATACTTGGGCCTTTTCTTTTTATAATTTATAGAGCAGACTCACCCAACTGTATCCTGAACTGTAAATATCACTTATACGCCGATGATTTACAAATTCATAGATCATTTAGACCTTGTGATACGAGGAAAGCAGTCGATGAAATCAAAAGCGTCTTAATGCCAATAGATCTGTGGGCCGAAACAAATGGTCTGGTTCTGAACCCTTTAAAAACCAAGTTCCTCGTGATGTGTACCAAAAACCAAGTGGTTCGAATAGGCGACCACTGTCCATTATTGACAATAATTAAAGGTAACGTAATACAACAGGTTACCAGGGCACGTAACTTAGGAGTCGTGATGGATAGTGGTCTAAAATTTAAGAAGCTGAAATAGTCAGAAACTGTTACTACGGTTGAAAGTTATGTAACAAATTCGTCAATTTATCAATGTGGTCATACGTATTCACCTGTGCGAGTCTTTGATCCTTTCGAAGCTCAACTATACTATATTGCCGGATGTTTACATTGCCGCACTAAAAAGTCATTCAAAGAGTCTTATTCGAGGTACTGTTTGACCATTCCACGCAGAGCTCACGTAACACTAATCTTAATCAATATTGGGTCCAGGCGAGCTCTTCACTTTGCTACTGTGAGTGCCAAGTACGGCAGGCACAAACAGTTTCGAGTTACTTCACCGTCAAGTTTATCGAGCATTCACTAAACTTTGTTTTTCTTAAGTTGGCATAAGTGCAGTTAGCCGAACAAATAAAGAAGGTCATTATTTACTGGTAGATTACTCGATGTAAATGACTTTCTAACTCGTCAGGGTCTTAGGAGAAATTTCTCCTAATCGCCACTAGATGGCAGTGCTTCAATGCCATACAAATTCGCGTTTACCTACTCGGGACAGTTTAGTGAGCAAAAGTGGTGTGCCTGCCGTACTTGGCACTCTGTTCTTTGGCGTTATTAAGAATCACAACCCACCCTATCTTTTCAATAAGTTGCGCTTTACCAGCCGCAAGCCGAGATTTGCTCCGCTCCTAATACATAGTTATGTCCGAACCACAAAACGACTGCATTCCGTGGAAAGTTCCGCTGAAACTTAGTGTTGGAACAACATCCCTCCACCAATGAAGAACTCGAATTCAGTAAAATCTTTTAAAATAAAGTTCAAACTATAGGTATTTATTGGATCTCCAAAGAGGAAAATAGTAGGTAAATCAATTTATTAGGTAAGAGTAGGTCCTCACGAGTTCTCGCCTTGGCGTGGCGAGGGGGCTAAGTACTGGTGGTAGGGTAAGCCATCGGGAAGCGTAGGGGAACTCAGGCGTGGCAGTGTGGTGGACTTGCCACCCACCCGCTGCAGCCCGCAAGGGCGACACGTGGGGTTGCAGGGCCAGTGGGGCCTGGAAGCTGCAGGCAATCACCTTCACCCATTGAAGCCTGCAATCACCTTCACCCATTCTGGACCAAATTAACCAAACTTTCCATCTCAATTTTACTTATAATTTTATTCAGGATTGACAATTCGATTAATAAACTGTATTTTTACAATCAATAGGTATTATGATTTAATTTCGTAGGTGTGAATACATTTTAGGAATCCATAGCATAGAACATTTACAAACATATGAAACCTTTTTTATCTAATCCTTGGGAGAGCGTCGTGGCCCAGTGGTTAAACACTCTGGCTCGGAACCCAGTGGTCCTGAGATCTGAACACACATCTACTTCGTGTTCTTTGCACAATTTGCGACTGACTCTCCGGTGATGGAAAACACCGTTAAGAAACCCAAACAACCCGGAAAACGGCGGTAGGCTTGCCCTTTACCATGTTGGGTTCTAATTACCTCGGCGAAATGTAGGCTTCTGAATGTTCCGTTTACCGGCAAAAATCTGCCTGCCTCTGACTAATGGATAGGGATATGGTCGTGAGGGTATGTTATGTTATGTCTAATCCTGACTTCGAGAAATTATTACTCGCAGAGACATGAATATTATTGCAATAAAAAATTTATTTTTAATATATTTGTCATCCATAACCTAACAATATGTTTAATGTAAAGGAAGGAGGTGTTTGAAGAAAAGCTTATTTAGTTAGAAAGTATTTATTTGACTAAGATTAGGTAGGTATTTGCTAACGGTTAAAACAAAACAAGTACCTTTTTTTGATTTATAAAAACAAGAACAACTGTTACAACAAAAATTTGATGAACTTGTACGGTGTTTGTACGTAATAACCTCGTAAACTCGAATTATTATTATACAGAACAAAAACTTTATAATCAGTAAGAGAGAGGCTTTTTTTTCTATCAGTACCTTCTAAAAGATTTATATTTTGCTTCTGCAAAAAAGAGTTCAATTCGGTTTGTCTATACCTACTCCATTTATTATAACATTAGAAAAAAGAGGCTCATAGAAGCAGGGGTGCTAAACACTACCACCTACTAGGGCCCGCGCTGACTTTTACCGGCTGCTAAATTTGTATAATCTGGCAAAATTGAAAAGCACGGCACAACGTATGAAGGGTAGTCCCTTCATACGTAGTAACATTTAGATTTGGTAGAGTTATAATGACAGAAAAAAGAACCTTCTTTTACTTCTGTCTAATGCTATAATAAATGGAGTATAACTTAGTGAAATGTTTTCGCGAAGTGCTCGGTCTTAATTAGTAAAAAAGTTCGTTCCTCAAGAGGCATATTCGGTCTTACTTAGGACTCTTGGACTTGGATAATATATTAATATCCCCCAATAAAGCCTGTACATTCACTAGTGAATCTACAGTAGATGATAGCGATCCTTCATCACTTCCACTTCCGCTATGCTCCTCTCCTTTTCCCCCTCCGTTCCCTTCAGATCCTCCTGTAGGATAATGAGCTGGAGGTTTTGGTTCTCCTCCGCTTGGCCCCTCTCCTGAGCCAGGTACTGAAAATTATAATTAGGTAAGCCATAAGCCATAATACACTGCTCAAAAGTGTCTAGGGATATCTCAAGCATTTTCATACAAAGTACAGCTATTTGGGAGGCTGTAAAAATTAAAATATTGATACCAACATAGAAATTTTTAGAACACAGAAACTGCTATATATGCCCTTTCAGATTGTATAAAGAAATTCATTGTGGTAGCATTATTGTACAATCGTAAGGACGTTAAAAAAGACAGATTTTTCCTTTAATAGGTGTCAAAATTTTAGCGAAATCAAATGTTTTTTTTTTTGTAATATTCTTTACCTTTATCTTATGGCTCTGTCCTCGCGTTATTCTAAGATAATGCTCAACTTGTAAACAAACTTGACTTTATGAAATATTTGAAAAATGGTATCCCTATGATATCCCTAGACAGTTTTGATGTGTGTATATTAAAACTTTTAAGAGCCTGTTCACACGCTAGTGAACAGGCTCTGAGATGAGAAGCTGTGTTCTTGAGAGGCAGTTTATTTCATAAAAAGTGAAGTTACAAACAGATTACGATCTCTGTGCCTATTAGCTTTGACTTAAGAAATGTCCTTCCCCTTTATATTGCACTAAGATACCTAGATAACATAAACAAACATTGAATTTGAATTAGTTTCGAAGCATATTCTGCTGTGATTGCTGTGAATTAACTTACCTATGCCCCCTGGTGCCGCTGCACATTGCCACATACATATCTGCAAATAAAAATACTTTAGTTTTATTCAGAAGGACCTAAAGATGGGATAACTAAGTTCTATGTGAGCTTTTACCCCCTTATTCATAAAAACGAACGCAACGCTGAAGCATAATTCAAGCAATTGACGCGTTTTGTCACTTACCTAACTTAATAAGAATGAAAAAGAAAAAGCGATACAAAAGTTAACGTGTTGTTGAAGCGCTGTTCAAGTTTTTATGAATAATGGGGTTGAAATATGACGTTTATTCCATGAGAAAAACAACACTTATCTTATGGCCTTTGTACAATGCCTGTTTACCATGACAAAAATAACATATTTTTAGATTTCATTAGGTACTATGGAATTTTACACATTGTTACTATTTTCAGATTGGGCGTCGGGTTCAAAACTTCAAACAGCTGTCAAATAGCACAGATACATAAAACCTTCATTGAAGGTAGGTACCGCCTTTTTGAATTCGTTTCGCCTTTTTTTAAACAAGTTGTACCTACCTATCCATAGTTAATTTACATCTTGGTTTGTCGTTTGGACAGTAAACGCGCAGAAGTTAGTGGATTTAGTAGATAGTATATTATGTACTCACAAGATACTTAATAATTAAGTATATTGTACTTACGCAATATCTAGTTGTTAAGTTCTACCTCTACGCAATTGTAATTGTATCTACCTACTTAGTTGTTAAGTAAATTGTACTTAGGGACAAGTACATTTTGCAGTACCCGCAACAGTTTACTAAGTTAAAAGTTCTATAATTATTTATTTATTTAAGCACACCAACAGCAAGATTTAAACAAAAGTTTGTTCTTTACATCAGCTAATTACAGGTATACATAACCTTACTAAAACAGTGAAGAATAAACTAAGAGAGTTACAAAAACGTAACCTAAAAAGCTAATTTATTTTATTACATAATAATGAAGTTTTTTACAAAATGATGTCACCATCAAGGTCGACATTTAAAGGCTTCACCATGTATACAATTAATAAACTTAAAGAAACTCATAGCAAGTGGAAAGAAGTGGTCTCTGCCTACCCCGTTGGGAAAGAGGCGTGATGGTATGTATGTATGTAAGAAACTCATCTTGTATACTCCTTTATCCCATTTATTATAGCATTAGACAGAAGTAAAAAAGGTTGTTTTTAGAGTACATTTTGTGGTAAAAGTACAGTAAATAGGATTATAACTTATGAGATCTATGCCGAACTTATAAAAATATATGGCTTAAGCCAACTGTCACACTTAATTGTTCTCATTTAAAGTAAATAATTTCAGAATTTATGAGGAATGTGAAATTAAATTATTCTGTCTTACGTGAAACTATGTTGTCGATCTTAAAAACCTTAAAAAGGCAGGGATTGTCTTTTACTGTCATTATCACTCTACCTAATCTAAATGTTATGTACTTAGTCCCTTCATATATTGTGGCGGAAGGGCTCTTTAATTCTGCCAGGTTATTCGTCAGCCGGCAAAAGTCAGTGCGGGCCCTAGTGGGTGGTAGTGTTTAGCTCCCCTGCTTTAGCCTCTTTTTTCTAATGTCATAATAAATGGAGTATAAGTAAGAAAATGAAAAAACAATAATTTGAATAACTATGAAATTAAAACTTACCGCAGCCAGAACAATAAGATGAACGAAGGTTTTCATTTTTTTTGCAGTATTTAAGAACTTCTCTTCCTATTGGATTCCTTTAGAACTGTGAATGAAGTTATTTCATCAGCTAACTTTGGCCTTTTTATACCTATAGTTGTTTGTTTTCAATGTGTACTCAAAAGTTCTAGATAAACACTGAGATGCACTTAAATTATTTACAAAAACATCATTAATTACTTTAATGTGTTTATGCATAAAGAAATGTTTTATCAGCTGAAAATGTTGTTAAGAAAAATAATATAATATAAATAAACTCATTCTTTTTATTAACGTAAGTTATGGAGGTCTGTCTTCTGACGCACAAAACACTATCCCCCTTATTCATAAAAACGAATGCAACGCTAAAGCATAGCTTAAGCAATTCACGTCTTATTTGTTTATTTAAGGATTTTTTATCGCCAACAGTACATTTATGGTCACAGTTTACAAATAACATTTAGGTATAATACAATTTTCTCACAAATATAGGTACCTAAGCGTTATGTCACTTACCGCCGCACTCAGAGACGTCAATTAACGTTAATGGTTGATTAGCGTCAAAATTCCATTTTTGAAAAGAGACTTTATAACAAATTGAATAAAGAACTTTTCAGAATGTAAAATTTTGACTCTAATGAACCATTAACGTTAATTGACGTCTCTGAGTACGGCAGTTACTCGCAAATGGCGGCAGCAACAATAATGAAAAAGACAAAGCGATACAAAAGTCAGTGTGTTGTTGAAGAGTTGTTTAAGTTTTCATGAATAAATAAATCTTCAGCGAAATAGTATTTTGATATATTTCAAATTAAAATGTTCTTTAAAAAATTGGCTTAGGGCCAACCGGTTGGTGTCATGGTGAAGAAGTTGGCTACTACACCAAAAGTCGCGGGTTCGATCCCTGCTTAGTGAAACGTGAGTGCATGAACATAGGTTTGCACTGGTCTGAGTGTTTCCTATGTAGGTATACTAAGTATGTATTTACAAAAACTAGTACTCACCTATTTAAGTACCTATGTTTATTTCTTTTGTCTAGTTTCGCATACTTAGCACAAATAAATTTGATTGTCAGATTTGGCACTAGATGGCGGACACACAAGTACGGATGGCGGCACATGAGGACAATAATGTCGAGGGATATTTATTTAATAAACTTGCCTCGATTTTGAACCTCCCTTGAAACATAGTACGCTGCTAAACATTAGGGCTTCGTCATATATTTCTGGGGGGCGGCCGAAACACCCCCTAAGGTTCTGCAAAATTTTGCGAGACTTTCGCAGAATTTTGCAGAATCTTGGTGGGTTTTTATTTTAAGTACCTAACTTAGGTTTTGGCGTACTACTTGGCAACCACTTAGAGGTAACTTTCAGGCAGAGTGGCTGAGCCCATCGAAATGTGGCCATGAGATCATGTGCACTGTTTCCTACCTATTTACTACTTAGCTAGGTATTTCTATTCTAACATCTATGATAGATGAGTGAGAGTACGCGTCAAGGGTCCGGCCGTTAGGCTCCCGGTCGGGACGCCCACAATTTTTACCGAGCGCCTCGCGGGTCGAGGGCGTAACGGAATTTTAAAAATGGGCGTCCCGGCCAGATCTCGAAAACAATACCGCAGTGTAACTACAGTTATCATGATTAAGGGAATAAGTTGGCTGACCATTTCCATGGCCTCATGTTTCTTTTGTTGCATGGTGTTATTTTCTACCTAATAATCTTGACGTGGTTAGTTAGAGATCGTCTAAGCTGAAATGAACCGCTCCTTCATCTTCGCATACAAGCAAGCACTCTTGTTTGCGCATAATTTCAGATTAGACGATCTCTACCTAACCACGTCGTGTTTTTTCACAACTTGTTCATAGAAATTCGTTTATAGGTTTCCTAACAGGAAATTCAGATACATAAAACGCCTGCGGATGATGATAAATAGCGTAGGGTGGTTTGGTATTAAACTATGCTTTAGGTACCTGCCTATTCTGAAAACTCAATTAAATCTGAATTAATTCTTACCTCTACCTATCTATGTTACCGAGCACTGAGAAATGATTTTGTAAATTCAAACCCAAAGGCTTGAAATGGTTGACTGGTAGAGATAATCCGGTCAAATTAGACATTCAAAGTTACATTAATTCCCACCAAGCTGAAAATCGGTAAGATTGTTTGAAATATCATTAAAAACAAAATTTGAAAGTTCCCCATCTTTCCCCTGTAAGGAAAAAAATTTATTCAAGGTCAAAGGTAAAAAAAATGAGTTTTTCGCGCTTTTCAGCAAAACGGTAAGTTTTATCATAAAAATATTTCAGACAAAAATTGTAGATCATAAAATTATCTACAAAAAAATAATTTATACTTTTTTTTCTACGAGCCACCGTTTTTGATATATAACGATTCAAAAAGTTGTAAAAGTTGTAATCGTCATAATATGCACACGTTTCCACGCCACCTATGAGGTAGTGTACTTTTTTTTTTTTAAGTAGGGTAAATGCCTTACGCATAGCCGTCCACCGGGGGACGGACGGGTTATGTCGGACTCTCCACTGTAAAGGTGGTATACCAGTGGCCCTACACCCAAAGGACGGCTCCGCTGCCGTAACCGGCGGTACGGCCCCGCCGGACCGCGACGCAAAGGGGGGATCAGCCTCGGATCACTGGCCCCCACCAACCGGTTGTGCGTCGCGGCCCCAACCACGCGCCTCAAAGGCGCCTGCAGGCCCCACTGGCCCCGCAGCCCCACGTCGCCCTTGCGGGCCGCAGCGGGTGGGTGTCCAGTCCCCCACGCTGCCACGCCTGGGTTCTCTTCGCTTCCCGGTGGTGCCCCTACCACCGGTACTAGGCCCCCTTGCCAAGCCGAGGCGAGAACCCGTGTACTTAGCGCAACTTTTACAGCTTTTTGAATCGTTATATCTCAAAAACGGTGGCTCGTAGAAAAAAAGTATTAAGTATTTTTTTGTAGATAATTTTATGATCTACGATTTTTGTCTGAAATATTTTTATGATAAAACTTACGTTTTGCTGAAAATCGCGAAAAACACATTTTTTTTACCTTTGACCTTGAATAAAATTTTTTCCTTACAGGGGAAAGATGGGGAACTTTCAAATTTTGTTTTTAATGATATTTCAAACAATCTTACCGATTTTCAGCTTGGTGGGAATTAATGTAACTTCACTCTTATTTTTTGGTCTAATTTGACCGGACTAAGAATGCTTTAAGCATTAAGTCCGCCTTTTTTTACTATTTATAAAAATTAGATAAATAATTAATAGAGGGCGAAGGCAGGCACTGATTTCGAGTTACGGGTTCGAATACTTTTAGCGCAATGAAATGAAGGAAGTATTTGTGGGTTATACATTTATTAAATCTATAACTAATGATTTTTTCCTTGACGTCATGATTTCGGTTTATGAAATCATCAGCATGGTTTTGGTGTGGCGCAGCCTCCCCCAGAGCCACCTGAAAATTAATAAATAGCTCTCAAACATCTTCGACACTCGGAATAAAACAACTTTACGGATTCGGACGGTCTTATATTTTCTTTCATTTTCTAACCCGACGTTTCGACTACTTTATAGCAGCCGTGATCATGGGAAAACGGGGCTGCTGTAAAAAAGTCGAAACGTCGGGTTGATAACTATAATCAGCATTTACTTTAAACCACCTTGCTAGCTGTCACGTCAGATGTCAATGTCAAATGATTTATGTCCAAATTGTTCCTACCATTGAGCCCCCTTATTCATAAAAACAAACGCAACGCTAAAGCATAGTTTAAGCAATTGACGTGTTGCCACTTATGGCAAATGGCGGCAGCAACAAGAATGAAGGACACAAAGCGATACAAAAGTTAACAAGTTGATGAAGAGCTGTTTAAGTTTTTATGAACAAGGGGGTTAAACTTTAGCGCCACACTACAAACTAGGAATTGTGGCGGCGTTTTGTGGCCTGCGTGCGTTCCCACTAAGGCCACCCACCACCAGCTGTTACGCCCTCGGCCAGCGCGCCTACGAATTTTAAAAGGGCGTCGCGGACAAACATGTGGAAAATCGTATGCGTCCCGGCCGAGCTCTTCGCGGATCGAGGGCGTAGCGGCCGGGCCCATTTTGTAGCATCAGCATTGCTACTAACAGCGCGTGTCACAACATTAACATTTGCTAATACTTACAACGTTATAATCGCGCGAGTAAGCGATGCGGTCATCGTACTAATCGACGACCAAACTTATTGATCTAATCCCAATTTAGTGGATTGTATATAGGGAGATCGTGAACGCGTATTTCCGTTAAATTAAGATCCCCAGATATTGCTATAGCACAACTGATGCATTATGTTGTCGCCCGATGATCCCGTTTTCGCGTTCAATACAATGATATTACAATAAAAAAGACGTAGATAGGTTATGCCGGTACTGACGCGAAGTCAAAAATTTGTCCCCTGGCGTAAGTGCCTATAATTTGACCGTGTGTACAGGATATTATGTTTATTTGCTAGAGCGTTAACGAAACAGACACAAGTTGTGCAGTGTCGTCTCAAACTGTCAGCTGATTTCGGGTGTCACTTTTGTAGCACAAGTAACCTATCTACGTCTTTTTATTATAATACTAGCGACCCGCCCCCGCTTCGAACGGGTGCAATAGGATGTTTTAATACATATAACGAACAGCCAGAATGGATTGATTTTTTTTCATACCTCCGCCGGTGCCTGGGCATCCGCCTCCGCTGCCGCCGCCTCCGCTACCTCCGGTACCTCCGCTACCTCCTCCGCCCGAACCTCCAGATGGTTCAACTCCAGCCAAAATTTGGAATAAGGCGCCAACTGAACAATAAATGCTTATGAAATTACCACATTATTTTGAACAAAGATATGTTTATAAATTAATTCGAATTACCAGGTTTGTATATTATAACTAGCGGCCGCCCGCGACTTAGTCCGCGTGGACTTGAGTTGAAAAATTAAAAGTAGGTAACTAAACAGATGTATGATATTGTAAAGTTTCATTAAAATCCATCTAGTAATTTTTACGTGAAAGAGCAACACAGCAAATACATCCAAAAATACAAACTTCGCATTTATAATATCAAAAGGATGTTGATTGGTATGTATCTAATAACTTTTAAAAGATTTGTCTTGATTAAAAACACAATAGGGAATATGCACTGTTTTTTTTTATGATAGCTTATATCGTTTTGTGACTGATCAATAACATTAATTACCAAAAATGCGAAATTTAGGTAGTCTATTTATATTTTTTTAAAACCTTCAAACTTTTTCAATCGTTTCAAACGCCGCCATTATGGTGCGCTCGGTTGTCATAGACTCTGACGTCACACAAGCCTATGACAACACACATGTAACCTCATAACTATTGAATTCTTCTTCTTGTCGCGCTTTTGATAGTGAAATACACGTAGACTTGGACGTCACACTCACACGTGACTGTTTCAACCGCTTTGAATTTCCTAAATTTTTTTGCACTATTCAATAATTATTTTCACATTGACAAAGAAATAAAATTAAGAAATATTGATAGAGACGTAACGAGAATTCAAAATAGTACTCAAAAAAATATCATGACCCTCACCTGTTCCAAGTGCATATTCCCTATTAATTAATGGAACATAAGCAATTAACTATTGTTTCCAAAATCATGAACATGTATTTTGTATGTACATAAACATAAACATAAACGGCCTATATACGTCCCACTGCTGGGCACAGGCCTCACCTCAACTATGAGGTGGATTGAGCCATACTCCAACACGCGGGCTCAGTGCGGATTGTTGGAGGGGTGTAAGGTCAGTGAGCAACCTTAACGTCAGATGTTATCAAGCCGCCCCAAGGCCTCCGACTAGGCTTCATGACATCTAACGACGTCAGCCGGGACCAAGAATGGCCCAGTTCGAGAAATCACCAAGTCCATTTTTATGATTTTCAAGCTGGTAGCACTGATGTACGTACTTTTTTTTCTCTATGGACTGGCATTGATAATTATTTTCTTAAAAGTCTCTTTTCGTGTATTCACTGATATAATTTAACACTAAGACCATCGCTTTCAGTACAAGAAATAATTTTAAAAATAACTAAGTCCTTGAATTACTGGTTAAATGTCCCTAAGTCCATTAATTTGAGATAAGTCCAAAGGTTTAAAAGTTTAAATTTTATAGGAAGTTTTTGAGTTTTTGTTCATTTTATGACTTGTAATTAAAGAGTTTTTATGATAGTATAACATGATTTTTTATTTCATTTTTATTCCCATTATGTAGTTATATTTTATAATTGAAATTAAATGTTCAATACGCTATTTCTCAATAGTGGAAAAATGGACTTAGTGATTTCTCGAACTGGGCCATTCCTGCTTAACGTGCCTGCCGAAGCACCCGAAAAATACATCACTAAATTTCGGTTGGAATGGTCACCCACCCCTTTTCCGACCCGGCGTCTGTATAATTTTGTATGTATTTACATAAAAGTATTTACTTATGTATGTAGTCATACTTCCGTTGTCTGGTAAAAAAAATATACTTACGGCCACCACCCAACTGAGGTGCGCAGGAACCAGAGGCGATCTAAAAAAACACATAAACATCAAATGGAGGTAGTCAGAACACCGATTGCCGTTAAGGTGAAGCCCACATTTTGCCGAGCGAATTTAAACCCAAATTAGTGAGAGCAAGTTTACCGCCGAATATAATCAAATAATATAATTGTATCGAATTTACTGTTCCAAGTGCCACTGAATAAATTATTTTTTACTTTTACGTTTTACTTTCAAATCAACTAGCGGCAGACCGAGACTTTGTCCGCGTGGATTTTTGTTTTATTGATCATTTTTTTATAAATTTTATATCCAAATCCTATGTGTTGTTTTGACGAATATTTGGTCACATCTTGTCACCTTGTACGTAAATAATAAGTAAGTACATAATCGAATTAAATGTGTCAAACGTTTGAAGAAAAATAATGAAATATTTTTTTTCATTCTGCTGGTACATTCCAGCTTAATAATACGAGTATCATTAACTGGCACTTTTTTATAATTAATTTTATTTGATTTCGCAGTTGAACAGATAACTAACCAAAATACTTTTTGTATTTTGGTGGTCGATGTGACAGCAAAAACAAAAAGTCACCGAGAATAATGGGTCCGGCCCAGCCGCTATGCCCTCGGCCAGGACGCCTACAATTTTCATATGCTATCGGCGACGCCCTTTTAAAATTCGTGGGCGTCCCGGCCAAAGGCGTAGTGGCCAGACCCAAAATAATTAGTGATTTTACTTACCAGAGCCAGGAAAAGTATAACTTTGAAGTTAGCAGAAAACATTTTAATGTTTATGAAAACTAACTAATTGAACTGAAATCAGTGGAAGTAATGATGCTTAGGACAAGCCTTATACCCTTTTTATACTGGAAGTCTTCAAGTCATTCTGTGTTTGAATAAATTCAAAGGATACCTTTATTTTCATTGTTAAGGAGCTATAAATCTCCTTTAATAGACTCACATAATATAGTATGTTGATGTAAATAGTAATTGTAACTAAAACAGATGACAACATGAATGAATAACATGTTGCATTGAAACCTTTTTTTAAGACTCAACGTACTGAGAATGTGTAAGTAGTCGGCCTTTTTGATTTAAACAAAAAGAGGAAGATAGGTAAGTAACATTCACGCTTTGTGAATTCAAAAACTGGTAGGTACCTACATGGCATTGACGTATGATTTACGTGCACGCAAACGCAAAAGTGGCTGTCATATTGGCTCCTAAACAGGTCCAACAGGTGGAGCTGTTTTTGGGTGGCCACTCGTGGTACGAGGATGTCGTATTTCATATTCTCTTTTTGTTCATGTCAATGGACTTTGGCGGGTAGGTTTGCAATAAAATGACAGATTCCACTATTAAATTATTTTTACCTGATTTCGCCAGTAGTAGGGTTATGGTTTATATGTAATAGTGTTTGGCAAGCTCTGCAGCCGAAACGGCTCGATGCGATGGATTTTAGCTTTGAAAGGTGTCGGCCGACATTCGTAATTTCTGCGATAGCTAAAGAGCCCTATCCTGAAGGGATTATTTCTTTAATTTTATGGTGGTTTTATTTCATTATATCTTCAATGCACACGGGTAAACATACAACGTAGCGGACTTAACGCTCTAAGCATTCGCTATCCGTCAATCACTGCGCGAGATAATTGCTGTTGGTGGTGCACAACTTAACTAGGTATACTGCAAAACGAACATTTGACATATTAAAGAATCAATTTTTATTAAAAATATATTATTTAATGAAAAACTAAAAAAATACTCGTAGGTTTGCAAAAATACTTTTTGAACAGTTTTACTGCAACATCTAATACACTTGTTCAAATCTATGAACAATAACCACTATTGAACTCCTTAAGAATGAAACCAGATCATATTGTGATTTGTATTAACACTTATGTTCATACATTAAATGAATATCTTTGGACATTCCACAAAAGTCAAAATCAAGGCCAACGAACCCAACGAACCGCTTTGGTAACACATTCATAATGCGAACAGCAAGGGAGTGGAAGAAGCTTCCGGCTGAAGTGTTTCCACAGCAATACAACTTTGGCCTCTTCAAGATGATAGTGAAAAGACATTTGTTAGACCGGCATGTACCACCTTAGGCCACATCATCACTTACGATCAGGTGAGATTTGGGTCAAATGGGCGCCTAACTAAGCTTTAAAAAAAAGGTCAAAATTTCTTATTTTAAATTCGTGGTGAGTTACCTTTAAAATTCAATTTCTTTGCGACTGTGGTCGTTTGAGGGAAAATAACTAAGCAAAATAACATTTTTTGATCATTTACATACAAAATTTATGAGAAAAAACTAAATCAAAGTGAAGCGTATTGATGATTGAAGTAAGCGTGAAGCAACGAGATGAGAAGTGATGTCCGCCGGAATGCCACCCCAGTTAATAGGGAATATGCACTTGCAACAGATGAGCGTCATATTATTTATTTAAAATAAATACCTAGATACTTTTTTTAATTCTCATTACGTCTCTATCAATAGGTTTTTCTAAATTTTATTTCTTTGTGTAATATAAGTGTGACGTCACAGTCTACGCGTATATCACTGTCAAAAGCGCGAAAAGAAGAAGAATAGTAGAAGTTTGTAGGTTACATTCGTGTTGTCATTTGTCATCATAGACTTGCGTGACTTCAAAGTCTATGACAACCAAGCGCGCCATAATGGCGGCGTTCGAAACGCTTGAAAAAGTTTAATCTTTTTAACACTTTATAATATACCATTTTTGGTGATGAATATTATTGATCAAGATCTGAAAACCAGAAAAGGACATTTGGTCATATTGGCATCTGGCAGGACTTGAACCCGCATCTTTCGCAAACCGGGCGACTGCACTCTTCTGGTTGGTTCTGGTTTCTTTTTTCTGGTATTCAGACCTTTAGCAAGTAAAGATACTGCATGGAAAATGCTAAAACAATAATAAAAACATATTATTGATCAGTTATAAAACGATATCAGCTATCATGAAATAGTACATTGTTATCCTAGGGGTGAAAGTAACTTATTTAGTCCCGAGACGGGGTTTGGCGCCCGGAACGAAGTGAGGGCGCCAATAGTTCGAGGGACTAAATAAGTCTTTCACCCGAGGTAAACACTGTGCTTTTCATTACGAATACAAGGAAAGTAAAAATAAAACATGAATTAGCCAAAGAAAAGATATAAAAATAAATGAAGATCGAATTGGCGCTATCCCGCCTATTTTGTTTGTTTTTTTTTCTGTGGCGGGCCCACTATTCAGCCATTATTTTTTATTTTTTTCATTGGAAAAATGGTAAATATTTTGCTCTAAGCTTAGTTATTTTGAAGAAATTGTTGAAACTGAATTATAATAAAGTTATTTATAAAATATACATTCTCTAATCAATACTTAACTTTAAGTTATTTCAATTTTACATCGTGGCTGTATAGAAAGTTGGAACATGGTTCAATAGTTATGTGAAAAATAACTAAGTTTTTTTTTAATAATTTGGCAGATGTCAGTTGAAAGTGATTCTCCCTAGGGATGAAAAGTATTACTTTCAGCCCGCTTCTCAGGTCAGTAATGACCTACTTTCAGAGTATGAGTAATGAAAAAGTATAAAAAAGAACAGTGCATATTCCCTGCTTAAATAACTGCCTGCAACATGCAATATGCATTATTAAATATTAATTACCAGTCGTACTAATATTGAATCTTTCTCAATAAAACCCACGTAAGTTAATAAAACAATAATTGTAAGAAAAATAAAGAAAAAATGCAACGCTTTTGTTGGCACAACAATGAACTGATTCGAATACATTTCTTTTGAAAAGTTTCATTGAATGGTAGTCTTTTTAATATAAATAAGAAAGGGTGTGGGTTACAACTATCATTTTCCCATTGCCCGTTGCAACTTGATATACTAACCAGTAAATAAAAATGTTTTCCACTCTTTTCAAAGTTATTATCCTGCTCTGCTTGGTAAGTGTTTTCTATCTGCCTCTACTCCATTTATTATAGCATTAGACAAAACTTGACTTACGAAAACCAGAAAAAGGCATCGAACCCGCGTCTTTCGCAAACCGGGCGACTGCACTAACCACTGTGCTACCGAGACCATTATCAGACTGGCCGATTTTTTCTGGTATATTTTACCTGGCACCCAGCAGGTTCCCCTGAAGCCAAGACCAAAATGTCCTATCAGTTTACCTATCTTTAGTAAGATGATAATACATTGTCCCTAATCTCTTTAAATAAAAATGGATTACTGTTCGTTAGTCTCGCTAAAACTCGGGAATGGCTGGACCGATTTGGTCAATTTTGGTCTTAAAATTATTGTGGAGGTCCAGGGAAGGTTTAAAAGGTTAGAAAAAGTACCTAATATATTTATGTTTTCGCCAGGTCGCCACTTCGCTGGCTGTTGATGGCGGAGTCGGTAAGTGTTTTTGCACATACAAAACATATCAGAAAAGAAAGATAAGCGAAAAATAAGATAGTGGTCGTTAAACCTAGTCGGAGGCCTAAGGGCGGCGTGATAACATCTGACATTAAGATTGCTCACTTATCTTACAATCCGCACTGAGCGGGTTAGAGTATGTCTCGCGCCACCTCTTAGGTGAGGCCTGTGCCCAGCAGTGGGATTGTGGGACGTTATATAGGCCGTTTATTTATGAAGGTATGAGTATTGTGTACAAAGATAAAAGAATAAAAAAAATACATGATCCCTTTTTACTGGTGGGGTGAGTGAGTCTCTACAAGAATACGTTTTGGTGTAATGGTTGAGCAGTCGGCAACTACACCAAAAGTTGCGGGTTCGATCCCCGCACAGTACAAACATTTGTGTGATTGAACATGTTTTTTTTTGAACAACATACATACCTTTACGACCATATCCCTGATGGGTTAGTCAGAGGCACACTGATTGTTGCCGTCATGGTGAGAACATTCAGAAGCCCACATTTCGCCGAGGTATTTGAACCTAACTTGCTACGGTGTTTCCCATCACCGGAGAGTTAGCCGAAAATTGTGCGGTGGACGGCACATCACTCTACCCATTTCCGGTCAGTCCTCCTTGCTCTATTGCAAAGGAATGACATTTGGCGAGAGTGAGAGAAAAAACGGAAATGAAACCTGATGTGCTGTTGGCTGTAAAGTCGCGGAATGAAAAGGTTGACCAGTTTTCAAATAATAGTACATTGTTACCCTAGGGGTGAAAGTAAGTTATTCAGTCCCGAGACGGGGTTTGGCGCCCGGAACGAAGTGAGGGCGCCAATAGTTCGAGGGACTAAATAAGTCTTTCACCCGAGGTAAACACTGTGCTTTTCATTACGAATACGAGGAAAGTAAAAATAAAAACACGAATTAGCTAAAGAAAAAATGAGAAAAATAAATGAAGATCGAATTGCCGCTTTCCCGCCTATTTTAATTGTTTTTTTTCTGTGGCCGGCCAGCTATTCAGCCATTATTTTTTATTTTCATAAAAAATAATGGCTGAATAGCTGGCCTGCCACAGAAAAAAAAAACAAACAAAATAGGCGGGAGGGGGCAATTCGATCTTCATGAATTAATTCATGTTTTTATTCTTACTTTCCTCGTATTTGTAATGAAAAGCACAGTGTTTACCTCGGGTTAAAGACTTATTTAGTCCCTCGAACTATTGGCGCCCTCACTTCGTTACGGGCGCCAAACCCCGTCTCGGGACTAAATAAGTTACTTTCACCCCTAGGATAACAATGTACTATTACGCGTTGCAAGCACATGTTACCTTTTTAAACTGTGTTACAGGCTAGAGTATGTCGAAAAGCATGCTTTAAAAGTATGATTAATATTAAAATTCGATTAGACGTATGTTCCTTCACGATTGACAGTTGAACCAATACTTTTGTCAATGTCATCATTGAGAAGCAAAAACAGACCTTAGGGTAGTCAACCCTTTCATTCTCCGACTGTACAATGAACAAAGTAGATGTGTATGTGGTGTTTAAATTTTAATGTTAATGCTATAGTTGGTGGACTTCTTCAAACATTGCTGGGAGGACCGGGTCTCGGCGGTGGTGGTTCAGGAGGTAGCGGCGGTTCAGGAGGTACCGGAGGGTCGGGGGGAGGCTGCCCTGGCTCGGGAGGATCGGGTGGAACAGGTGAGGTCGAACAATCCAGTCAGATACGTCAGGCATATCCGCCGGGCACATCCGTACTTAGAGTAAGTTCTCTAAATATGGACTACCATAAGGATTTCTTTAAATAAAACTCAAATAATACGAGCTATCAAAGTCCTAATTATTGCAAACAGTCAAGAAACTATTATGTTACTATAAACTAGAAAAAAAAGTAACATAAGAGGAACTTCTCGTGAATTATCTAAGTTTTTTTAAAATATGACAAAAATAACCTTCTTAGAATAGGTAATTCAATATGGACCACTAGGTTTTTAATATGGACCTAGGGTGTCTTATATGGACTTAATAATTTGAGGAATTAACAATGCGCTAGATCTTTAGATAAAAGAAGAACAATTTTTGATACGAAAGCTATTTAACTAATTTTATTTAAACAATCAAATGAATCAACCTGGAATATCAACAATTTGTATAAGAATTCCAAATCTCTATACATAATTATCGTCTTCAGAAGTAGGTAGAGGCTGACCTATGTTGCTTTTGTGCAGTTTTGCTTTTCTTCTTAGCTTTTGATATTGCTTACTTCCTGCAAAGGTCTATCTCTTTTCTGGCATAAACGAATCAGAGTGTTTTTAGGTACACCATAGGTTTTGGAAGCTTTTAAATAACCCATTTTTTTTTCTTTTATAGCATGTGCAATACTTGCTATCAAAGAAAAAAAAGGGGTTATTGGCATGGTATCTTTGTCCTATTGTTTTCTTTTTCCTTTTGCACTTGTAGATGCCATATTCTTAAATTATAAAAAAATGGGTTTATTATATGGACTACATCATTTTACTATGGACCACCGGTCCATATTTGAAATCGCTGACGAGGTCCATATTAGAAGCTGAGGCCACTTTAAGGTTATAATTTTCAAAAATAAAAAGTACGTTAGATACAGCAAGTATATAAAGGAGCAAAATTTGCTAGGACAATAATGCTTTCAGAATATAAATAATTACAAAACAACTAGTATTAATATAGCTGCAATAATCTTACAAAACTTGCCGAAAAATGACATCGAACCGCGTTGAAAACTTAAAATTACTCCCACCGACAACACCGTAGTCAAAGACTCGCTGTGAATCTCTGGCGAGGTCCCGCATGCTAAAGGCATCATTTGTTGCTATGTTCACACCGCTAGCAATCCTAACAAGTGAAATATTAACGTGGTCTTATAACTTTATCAAATCTAAAATGTTACAACTGTCCCCGAATTTACAAACGACAATCGACGCTAAGCACGTGCTCACGCCCATGCTGTCCTTTTCAGTTTTATTGACATTATACTGTTAATTATTTTTTCTAGGAGGCGGTTCATGCTGCAAGGACTGACCACATAAACCATCTCATTAGGGATCAATCATGCATAAGTACATGATTATGTGATAAATATAAACAGATTATACATAAATATTGTTTTTATTCAATCAACTCATAACCTTACCCTTAAATACCACCCTTTATTTTCCTCTAACGGACTAATAGTTATGTTTATTATTTTTTTAGCATTTTCCATGCAGTGTCTTTACTAAAGATCTGAAAGGAAGAATGCTGGATGTTGAAGGTGGCCTTTAACATTGATGAAATTGATGATAGCTCATAGGGTAAAATATACCAGGAAGATTCGGCCGGTCTGTTAATGGTCTCGGTAGCACAGTGGTTAGTGCAGTCGTCCGGTTTGCGAAAGAAGCGGTTTCGATTCCTGCCTGATGCCAAGACGTAGAAATGTCTTTATCTAGTTACTACTGGCTGGCAACACCAGCTGTCAGACGTCTTGTTACGCAGCTGATTTTAATTTTAAGAATTTTTTGTAAAATAATGTGTATTTACATGTCTTAATTACTAATTTCGTTAGTATTTATACCAATAACTAAGTGAAAACGTTGGTGAACAGTATACTGTGAAGTGGACGTCTAAAGTTTGAGAAAGACTTTTCGTACGCCGGACGACCAACTGTCGTTTTGATTTCAACTGACTCAGGGGAGTATTGTTTGTTTACTCTTATTTACATAAAATACAACAGTGAAACAGCTTGAACAGGCCACAATGCATCCTAATTCCTGTTAATCAAAACTTTTTTTTCTTTACTTCGTACCATTTAAGGTTATGTTATGTATTTTTGACCCTTCAAATTTAGGATTAAAATTGTAAAATATTAAGATTATTACTCATTCATTTACATTACACACTGCACAGTGTCTCACTAATGTGAGGTTCGTCAAATTTCACTACATTTTGGCATTGTTGTTTGTCTCTTCGCTTGACAAATTGTGGAAGCAAAGTTGACGTAAACAACCTGATTGCCCCAGACAATTTACCCTTACACTTATCTATTTTACTGAGTTATCATTTAGAATGTTAAATCAAATATTCATGAAACAGTTTTGAAACACATAGGTACACACCTACCCTCCATCTTATTTTACATACATTTACTTTAAAACTTTGTTGTTAAAGCTCTTAGATACCTAGATTCACTCAATTGTTTTACTTTCATTAGTTGCCTGATTAACTTTTCATCTGTAACGAAACTGTAGTGTTAATATTACCCGTATTGTTATTTCATTATTCTGACACCACTTCTATCACATTTCAGGGTTCTGGCCCTACTTGATACTGCATTTGCTGGAGAACAACCTTAACCTACAAGATGATGACCCGCAGTAAACTTATGGAGCAGTACAAGCAAGTGTGCGATGACCTGGAGGTGCTTAGGAGTGATAACGTAGAGCTGCTTCAAGAGCGTGAAGACAGTGAATTAGAAATCAAAAACATCATCATCAAGAACACCCAACTAAAGTGTGAGCTAGCAGAATTGGACCAAAAGTACTTGGATGTGGTTGATCGCTGTACCCAGCTGCAAGATGTTGTAGACACTTTTAATACATGTAGTAACACTCATGAACAAGCATTAAATCGCATTCATGACCTAGAAACAAGTTTATATGACTCACTAAGAACAATTAAGCAGTTAGAAAGTGACAAAAGTTGTACTATTGGGGGGGGAGATCAGAGTTTATTTGATGAGCTTGCTGTGTCTGCTCCAAATGTATGTCATTCAGTTATTCCTACAGTTGATCTCACATGTGATGACTCAGTTTCTGGAACTAAATCTTATAAATTTAGTAGTACTAAAAAGTTGAAAAAATACATTAAAGTTAATAAATACATAAGTAAAACAAAAAAACTTGTTAATAAACAGTGTGATTTTAAGATTAGCAAAACTTTAAGGAAGGAAAAGTTAGATTTAAAAGCCCAATTAGAACATAGTAGTTTATTATTACAGAAAAGGCAAATCTCATATGAAAAAGAGACTTTTGATTTAGAAAACAAGATAACCAGGTTGGAGAACTCTCTCAGGGACATGAAAAACAGATATGATATCGCCCAGAAAGAGATTAAGGAACACATCTTAGCTGCCACCCAATTAGTGGAAATGTCAACCTATAATGCAGATAGGTTTGACTCACTGATAAACAAAGGCAACCCTTGCAACCAATGTTCTGAAAGAATTGAGCTGGATTCTGGGTTGTTACATGTGAGACCGACCTCAGTTGTCCTTTGTGAGCCGACAGATGTGGTTACCTGTTCTACACCACCGGCTGCTACTAGCACTACTAGCAATGCTAAGAAAACAATATTATTTTCTGACAAGATAGGTCAAGGATTAGGAATATTGCTGTCAAACGACACCAAGCAACAGGTAAAAAACTTGTGCTACCCAGGGCTGTCCTACTCCGACTTGATAGGTAACATTTCTAAAGAGGAGCTAGGGGAGAATACCACTGTGGTAGTTTTCCATGGGGACAGCCGATCAATAACAAAAAGGGGACTAGTAAAAAGCATTGAATCAATAATTGATATACAGGCAGAGTACAAGTGTAAATTTATTATGTGTGCTTTCCCATACTCAAGTACTTCATCACTTAGTCAGAACAAGGCCATACATGACCTTAATATAACTTTATATAACCTGACGTGTCGTCACAGTGACATAACTTTATTTGATACAAACTCATTTGTATCTTACTTTAGGTTAACTGAAGATACAATGTATCTTCCAATTAGGACTAAGAAAAAACTGGCTACCTTGTTAGCTTATAACATCAACGATGCCACTTTTGGCAGTACTTTTTATTCTTATTTTGACATTAGTACTAGTACTAATTTACCGGTTTTACATAATATTTCTACAGCAGGGCCCTGTTTAAACTAGGACCTAAGACAACAGCCAAGCCCAAACATCTGAATGTTTTTCATCAGAATATTCAAAGCTTGACTGGCAAAGATTTAGAAATAGAACTATTTCTAGAAAATCAGGGTATAGATATTTTATGTATAACTGAACATTGGCTAACTGAAGCCAACCATCAGTCTTTTGTAATAAATAATTTTAAATTGTCAAGCGCCTTTTTTAGGAAGACCACTATTCATGGTGGCTCAATAATTTATACAGTAAATAGCTTGAAATGTAAAGAGCGCAAAGACATAGTAGGCCTGTCAGTAGAGCGTATCGTCGAGTTGTCTTGTGTGGAGCTTGAGGGCTATGTTGTGGTTAGTGTGTACCGGCCCCCTAGAACAAACTTTGACAAATTCGAGTCAGTCATGGAGGAAGTTTTGGGAAAGTTAAACTCTAAGGCTAAGTCTATTATTGTGTGTGGTGATTTTAATGTGGATTTATTAGGTACCTCAACTGAGCGCAACAGATTAGTGTCTTTATTTAAATCGTTTGGATTAGATTATCAATTTCAGGAACCTACTAGAGTTACAGCTACCACGGCTACTTGCCTGGATAATATATTTTGTGATTGTACACCGATAAATAAATCTATTGTGTCCGTTTTAACATCAGATCATTGCGGACAAAAGATAACATTTTTAGATAAGGCTCTCACCAAGTCTAATCCTGCGAAAATCATTTGTAGACCAAAGACAGGACATCGCATAAATCGTTTTAGGGACCGTTTAAAGTGTAAGCTACCTTGCATTGTTTATAAGCCAGGTGACTCGGGAAACCTTTACAAGAATTTTTTTGAGTGTGTTGAAGGTGAGTTTGATGCTAGTTTCCCTCTAAGAAAGGTGACTCGTAAAGCTCAGTCAAAGTTTTCTGAATGGGCCACACCCGGAATTTATAAAAGTAGAAATAAAATGTACGAGTTGTATGGCTTGAAAAAATACAGCGTTGATCCAGTTTTTATTGAGTACGTTAGAAAGTACTCTAAAGCTTTTAGGAAAGTATGTGCAATGGCCAAGGCATTACACATACGTGATAAAATATCTAAGTCCCAAAACAAAATAAAAACCACTTGGGACGTGATTAATCACGAAACGGGTAAAACGAAGCATCATGATACCACATTTTCTTTGAATATTAACAGTAGAATTATTAAATCAGATGCAAACATAGCTGAAGCTTTTGAAGACTACTTTTCTAATATACCCGTGGTCACTACAGCTTCTCTGAATTCATGCCCAGCTAAAGCAGAACAGTTGTTGAAGGACAGTGTATCCAGTAAGGCTGATGTATTTAGGTTTAAACACATAGATTCACTTGATGTTTTAAAATCATTTAAATTAATTAATAAAAAGAATACCACCGATCTTTGGGGTATTTCAGTAAATATTATTAGTCATATAGTAGATGTTCTTGCTCCGTACCTAGCCATAATTTTTAATGACTGTGTTGATGAAGGAGTGTTTCCAGATTTAATGAAACACAGTAAAGTGATACCTCTTTTTAAATCAGGCAGTAAACAGGACCCTGGTAACTTTAGGCCCATATCTATCTTGCCAGCTTTAAGCAAGATTTTTGAAAAGATCATACTAGAACAACTTTTGAGTCATTTTCATGAGAATAAACTTCTACACAGGGAACAGTACGGATTCACTAGAGGTCGTTCTACTACAGATGCTGGTATTGCGCTCGTGAAACACATCTTCAGGGCTTGGGAGAGTGCTCAGAATGCTCTTGGTATCTTCTGTGACTTATCCAAAGCATTCGATTGCGTCGACCACCTCACTCTCATACGTAAGCTCGATTTTTATGGTGTTAAAGACACAGCGTTGGACTTAATTACTTCATATCTTAGTTTCAGAACTCAAAAAGTCGACGTGAATGGCACTTCATCTTCCGGATCACTGCTCAAAATGGGGGTTCCACAGGGATCAATTTTGGGCCCCTTTTTATTTTTGATATATATAAATGACCTACCTTTTTACGTTAGAGACCTTTGTGACATAGTTTTATTTGCAGATGATACATCATTAGTTTTTAATGTCGATAGAAATAAAGATAATTTTGATGACGTAAACAATGCACTTTCTAAGGTTTTGCAATGGTTTACAACCAACAACCTTCAGTTAAATGCAAACAAAACTAAATGTATTAATTTCAAGTTGCCTAATGTTAGAAATAACCACATTGATTTGAAAATAAATAGTAATGATATGGAGCTTGTAGATTCAACAGTTTTTCTTGGAATGACGATAGACTCTAAATTACAGTGGAGCCCTCACATAGACAAGCTTTCAGGCAGACTTAGCTCAGCTGCTTTTGCTATAAGAAAAATAAGATCTTTGACAGATGTAGACACAGCTCGATCGGTTTATTTCAGCTATTTCCACAGTATTATGTCATATGGTATAATACTTTGGGGCCAGGCAGCAGATATACAAACCATATTTATTCTTCAGAAGCGAGCCATCAGATCCATCTACAAGCTTCGTGCACGGACCTCGCTTAGGGATATTTTTAAGGAAGTTGGGATTCTTACTGTGGCTTCTCAATACGTTTATAATTGTATTATATTGGTGCGAGAAAATATTAACCTCTTCACTAAACATAGTGACATACATGACAAAAATACGAGGAATAGGAATAAAATTGCGCTTCCATTATTCAGGTTACAAAAGGTTTTAGGTTCCTTTATGGGGCAAGGTATACACTACTACAACAAAATTCCAGAAGCAATTTGTAAGTTACCATCACATAGGTTTAAACATCATATTAAAACTGTCTTATTAAAAAAAGGATACTATACCACAGCCGACTACCTTATGGATAGGAACGCCTGGGAGTAAGCTCTCAGCTCGACGCGGACTCCAATTAGCCATTTTGTAATAATTATACGGATTCAACATAATGATGTGAACCAACCAAACATTTTTTTCTTTGAATTGTATAACTGGATGTGAATCTCAAAACTCCTTTTTTATAATGTTAACCAGTAGTCTTTTCTAAACAATGTTGTTAATTGCTTTTAATAATTTACCATTATTTTGTGCACTAACCATTTTCTTGAAATTGTATAACTGTATGTGTATCTACTTAATAATAAATTGTAATTTACTAACGGATTATTGTACAAAACATATTGAAAAGAGTAACTGCTGAGTTTCTTGCCGGTTCTTCTCAGTACAGAAACAACTTTCCGACACCGGTAGTTGAGTCACATTATGTTTGTATACTGTGTATTTATTTATTATTTCTATTATAGTATTTAAGTCTATTATTAAGTGTATTTTTGTTTGTTTGATTAAGTTTTTGACGATTTGAAAGCACTTGTAACAGGTCTATTTAAATAAAGATATTTCTGATTCTGATTCTGATTCTACTAGTACTAGCTGTCTATAAGGTTTTTTTTTAAATAAAAATGTAATGAAAACCAGAAAGAGACTGCACTTCCAATTATGCTACCGAGACCATTTAACAGACCGGCCGAATCTTTCTGGTATATTTTACCCTATGAGTCAGGGTGATTTTATCAATGTTATAGGCATCCACCTCTAACACTCGGAAGAAATATTATTTCAAATATTTAATTTCCGACTAAGATGAAAAAGCTATTACTATTTTTGTAATTGTTTTAGCATTTTCCATACAGTATCTTTACTAAGATCTGAAAACCAGTAAAAAGACATTTGGTCATGTTGGCATCTTAGTAAAGATACTGCATGGAAAATGCTAAAACAATAATAAAAATAAAAATGTAATGGTTTGAGTGAAAAGATCTAATATTTTTCAATTATTTCTAATACAAAAATGAGGAAGTCAGTTCATGGTGAAGCGAATAGACGATCTTTTCTTGTAACCCATAGCCCGCTCGCGTTACGAATGCAATAACTTCATCCTTGTCCTTCGAACTAGCACGGCCAAACCAAACAAATCGTTCCTAATTAGATAGTCAAGTCCACAACGACCAGTTGAACGCATCCTTTGGAACGCAAAGGTTGTGGATCTGAGTTTTTTTAAGTGCCCCAGAATTAAGTTAAAAAAATCACTGCATCCTTAACATGGACGGACTATGAGTAGTTATTGAGTTTTACAGAACGCTATAATAGACTCTCACTAGGGCAGACTAGCCTTTTACCCCTTGTTGATATTCCGGCAATCCGCATCAACCGTTTTGGTAATTCCTTCATAATGCGAACAGCAAGGGAGTGGAATGAGCTTCCTGCTGAAGTGTTTCCACAGCAGTACAACTTTGGCCTCTTCAAGAAGAGAGTGAACAGCCATTTGACAGGATGGCATGTACCACCTTAGACCACATCATCAGTTAAGATCAGCTATGCTATTCCGGCGGACGCACAAAACTCCCTTCGCTCGTGTGAGTGAACTTGAAAATTCAATTACTTTGCAACTGTGGTCGTTTGACAAAAAAGGATTAAGACAAATAACATTTTTAAATTATTTACATACAAAATGAGGGAAAATACTGATTTAAAGTATAGCGTATTGATGATTGAAGTAAGCGTGAAGCACCAAAATGTGAAGTATGTCCGATGTGTACCGCCGGAATAGCACGGCAGGTGAGATTGTGGTCAAAAATTTCAAATTCAGCCGTGTGACGTTCGGTTGTTGTGTTGAGAATGCTGCCCCTGTTGTTTTTCCCCGCCCTCCTTCTCAGGTGGAGATATGCTGACCCTGATATATTTTCTCCTACATTTACTGCTACATGCAACAAAGGTTAATTGTTCCAGTAGAGTTGTTTGCAAACAGATTTTTATACAAAAACAAAAAAAAGTTTACACAAGTGCTGCGTGTATAACAATCTTGCCATTTAAGACAATATCAGCTGAAGGTGAAATTGTAATATCACAATGACCTCAGAACAATGATATTTTAATAAAAAAGAGCACCCCTAATCAGAAAGATCGTACACCTGAGTGCCAAGTACGGCAGGCACAACAAGTTTCGAGTTACTTCACCGTCAAGTAAGGGCCGGCGCCCACTATCGGCATCGGCACGCTTCAGGATTTTAAGGTGGCAAATAGCAATATACTTTAACATTATGGCAATAAAGTAGAAATTTCCGTGATGTGTTCTCGTAAAAACAAAATGCATTTGTTCTGTTTCTGTTTCGGCATTTTCTACTTTATTGCCATTATGTTAGAGTATATTACTATTTGCCACCTTAAAAGCCTGAAGCGTGCCGATGCCGATAGTGGGCGCCGGCCCTTATCGAGCATAGTGCAGCAAGCCGACCAAATAAAGAAGGTCATTATTTACTAGTAGATTACTCGATGTAGATGACTTTCAAATTCGTCAGGGTCTTAGTTAGAAGTTATTACTCCTACTAGCCACTAGATGGCGGTGCTTCAACGCCATACAAATTCGCGTTTACCGACTCGGGACAGTTTAGTGAGCAGAAGCGGTGTGCCTGCCGTACTTGGCACTCTGAGCAAAGTATTGACAGTTTGAGACGACACTGCGCAACATGTATCTCTCGTTCACACTAGTTAATAATCATACCTACTATCTTGTTCACATGGTCAGATCATATAAGTACGTACGGCAGTGGACAATTATCGACTTCGCATCAGTACTGACATAACGTATCTACCTCTTTTTTATTATAATATCATTGCCTCAGAGCTCATGAACATACGGTTTCATAGAAATAAAATGCTGAGTTGGTTCCTTCTGAACCTTTCCGCCATCAGGGCACAAGAAGCCCATTGGCTTTCCAAGTTTCCACCCTTGCGTTGTTTATATTCCAGCCATCCACACGAAACGCTTCGCTGACTCGTATGCTTTTCCATTTGGCGCCAAAACTCACTTCGCTCGTGGTGAGTTATGTTTAAAATTCATTTTCTTTGACACAACGACCACAGGGTCGTTTGAGAGAAAAGAACTCAGACAAATACCATTTTTTTATTTAATTATTTACTTACAATACGAGAGAAAATAAATACCTAGTAATTCAAAGTGAAGCCTTGTAAAGTGATGATTTTTAAGTAATTAAGAAATGATTTTAATATAAGATTTTAAGTCATCACTCAAATCATCAGTTTCTTCATGGTTTTTCACTACATAGTATAAAACAAAGTCGCTTTCTCTGTCCCTTTGTATGCTTAAATCTTTGAAACTACGCAACGGATTTTGATGCGGTTTTTTTGTAATAGATAGAGTGATTCAAGAGGAAGGTTTATAGGTATAATAATATTCAAGTTCACCCGTGCGAAGCCGGGGCGGGTCGCTAGTGTCAGATAAATGTATATTAATATTGGCGAGGATTATGGAAGAATATAGGTACATAGAAGCAACTTCCGAACCGGTGGTAGCGACATTTTGTTCTTTTAGATTTTCTGTCTTGACGTGTCATATATGCTTGTTATAAGCTTACATGAATAAATGTTTTTTTACTTTTACTTTACATATATTTGGGGTGCATTGAAGTTCTTTACTTACGAGCTCTAACCACTGCGCTCATGGGTCAGTAGGAGTGTATTCAAAAATAGCAAAATTGAAACAAATGTACTAAGAGCATTATTTAATTTATTATAATATTAACAAACGCACAAAATATGGAATCATACAGAAAAACACACTCATATAAACACATTCTTAATGCATTATATTATTAAGAAAATTTTCTTAACTAAAATTATGAACACAAAATTATTTATTATCAAAATGTATGTTATGCCCATAATTAACGAGTCCCGTATAATCAAAAACAGCATTATATATCTTGTATATTTTTAAGGCCCCTACACAAAACTTGGGAAGTTGTGGAATAAGATCTGGGAGACCAATACGCAGACATAGTGACTAGCTGGACGCCATTGCACTTTGCAGTGGTTTCAGTCATTGAAATAAACAAAAAGAGAAAGATACGGCACCACACAGGTCCAATAGACCTGCTTTCAATATGAAAGAGACTTGTTTGCGTACATTCATACGTCAATGTCATGTGCCAAATTTCGAATTCACGATGTAAGAACGTAAAGTATCTTCCTCTTTTTGTTTATATCAATGCCTTTAGTCTTGAAGCAGCATTGTATTAGATAAACGGCTTAAACATTATATTATCTCCAATAAAAACATTATTATTTGACGTCGATCCAAAGCAAATCAAAGATTTTTTTTAAATTATAGGCAATATAGAGAAACTTGAACTTAAAAGCCTCGAAATTAATGGATAAGAGTCTAACCCCCTTATTAATAAAAACTTAGACAGCTCTTCAACAACGCGTTAACTTTTGTATCCCTTTGTCACTTTCTTTCTTGTTGCTGCCGCCATTTGCGAGTAAGTGACATAACACGTCAAGTGCTTAAACTATGCTTTAGCGTTGCGTTCGTATTTTATGAATAAGGGGGTTATTTTATTTATGTAATAAAGAAATGGCAAAAACTTGTTTTAAAATCTGTACTTTTACCCCCTTATTCAGAAAAACGCACGCAACGCTAAAGCATAGTTTAAGCAGTTGACGTGTTATGTCACTTACTCGCGAATGCCGGCAGCAACAAGAATGAAAGAGACAACGCGATACAAAAGCTAACGTGTTGTTGGAGCGCTGTTTAAGTTTTTATGAATAAGGGGGTTAATCAATAGCTGTTTATGGCGATGAGAAAAACTCTTTGATAAGGTGATTAACCTCCATTGGTTTTTTATACTCCACAGTTCTTACTATCACATTCTATAAGCCACTTTGTATAATTTTAACAATTACATTACAAAAATACTAATTTTTAGAATTCATAACACTATGTTGTACAATTAATGTAACGGATTTCAGACGAAGCCATGATAGATACAATTTAGGAACGAATAGTACTATAGTCCGTTCGCGTTAAGAATACAGTGATTTTTAAATTCAATTCTGTTGCACACAAAAAAAAACCTTATCCACAACCTTTGCGTTCGAAAGTATGCGTTCAACTGATCACTGTGGACTTTACTTTCTAATTGGGAACGATTTGATTGGTTAGGGGACGTGCTAGATCGAAGGACAAGTATGAAATTACTGCATTCCTAACGCGAACAGACTATACATAGATAGCAAGAGATATTTCAGTGGCAGTAGCCAGTGTTGCCGGCTGCGACATTTAGTTAACAATATATTTATGGTAGTTTTTTGCATAAACTCGAAACATTTTTTTTCAACTCTAACGCTGATTTGTTTTATATCTTAGAAATAGTCATGATAATTTATAAACATTTCAGAAAGTGTTCATGATAATAGTGCTTTTGCTAAGGTTATTGGTAGAACCTTGCTGATCGCGTATTTTCAACGTAATTTTAGTGTTGGCTACACTGCCCGAGACGCATAATTATAACCCATTCTGTCCTTACTTAAGTAATATACTTAAAAATAAGTCCTCATGGCGTAAGATTCATTTAAACTTAAAAATAAAGTGTCAATCACAATATTGACAAATCCTTACAGATATACACAAAATTATTCATACTAGCAAAAGTAACATAATACATAAAAACTAAAGCTGCTTAATCAAATGTTGAGGTAATACATTTTATGACGATGAATTAAGTCGAAAATTAGAGCTTAAAGTATTAAAAACATCATGTAAAAAAGAATCATTTACAAAATAATACAATCAGAAATGAGTATATGACTTAAAGTTGTTAATTAAAATCGAAGCAAAGATTCAAAATTCCTGATTCGTATCGAGATGCTGAGCATATAGTGGGTGGTGATTTTGATAAATCCACTTCACTTCAATGTTTAATGAGGAAATTCACCCTTGAGTTTTGAGAATGAAGGTCCAAGTCTGTAAGTGCACTTAATTTTACAATTTTATTGTTATCAATCTTATTCATTATTCTGTACTACTATCGTATCGGTGGGTATTTGACTTTCAGTAACACTCGAATTTTGACCATCGTCGGTTTTGTCATCATCAGTGGTCGTACTGACCAACCTAGATTGTAATTTATCTATAGCGTAATATATGTTAATTGTCGGCGTCTTTTCACCTTCACGTTTTGGTAGGTACTCCTCAACCAACACTTCTTCAAGTTTAAAATCGTTTTGGTGATGTTTACGCATATGTCGCGTCAAAGACATTATTTTAAATTGCAGGCTGCACATCTTGCAAGCTATATATTCTATTGCATCCATTGGAACGTGGTTCAGAGTGTGTTTGTAACATGAATTTTGATTCAGGAAATGTACGTTGCACTGTCCACATTTATAGAGCTTGAATGAGTCTTTCTTCTTATCTTTAAGGTTAACAAACGCTTCATCTGCAACGCTATCTGACACTGAGCTGTTAATGTCTTCAACATTTTGAGATTCAATCAACTTCGATCGATCAACTGATTGGTTATCAACAGTTACAGATATACCCGCAGAGTCACATTTTTCTGACTTTGTAACAGCGCAGGCAACAATTTCATTTCCTCCTTCAGTAATTTGGTGAAGAACCGGGTCAGGAAGGCCGGAAGTAGTTGCTTTAACTGTAGAATCGCTGTTAACATTGTCTATGCCGAGCGGGAAAATCGTTTCAATTGTGAAGTCTTCCAACTTAATCTTCTTGACATGGTGAAAATGTAAATGTAATTTCATGAACACCTCATCGAAGGCTAGTCCACAAACAATACATGCTTTTTTATTGACATCTTTATGCCCCCCTTCTATGTGATTAACTAGCTGTTTAAGATAAGTGTAGTGCACGTCACATTTACCACATTTATAAACAACATATCCGTCGGTATTAAAAACATTTGTGACATCAATTACCGTGAAATCATTAATCGTCCTGTTTATTTCACCATGATGAATTTGGATATGGTTTGCTATAGAAACTCTAGTGAATCGTAGTCCGCATTGATGACAGCTAACGACGTCACAAGTTATGGTATGATTTCTATTTCTATGTGTGTCTAAAGATTGAGCCGTAGAGAAACATACTCTGCACGTCACACATCTATATACGACATGAGTTTCAACTTCCTGTTTTAATTTGAAACTTTTTGCCTCTGAAGTGTCCACTGCTGCTTCTGTTTCTTCATCCACTTCAACATTGATTTGGTCATTATCTTGTGGTAATACGCTGTCATCAAGTCTTTCTACCGAAAAAGTTACTTTAGAATCATATCCATCAGACGGTTTCCGTTCAACATCTATTTCTGAAAATGTTTTATCAATTCTATCACTGTTTTCGTGGATATTTCTAGAGTATTTAAGTACTGCTAAAGAAGTTTCAATGGAAAATTGTTTGCCAAATCCGTGGTGCATTGCTTTGTGGCGTGGCAAGACATGGGACGTAAACGCGAGACCACATTCATTACATTTCGAAGTGAAAACTGGACCTTTACCATCACATGAATCTTCTACGGCATGTATTGAGAACGATGGGGCTGAGACAAAATGTTTCGGGCAATTAAGACATCTGTATACAGTGGATCCCGCCATTTTGGAAATGGCTTGAATATCGTATATCGTGAAATCTTCTAACGATAGGTTTTTCTCGACATGATGCACAGTTCGATGGACATTGTAAACGTTTTTGGGGAAATTGATCCCGCACTGTTTACACGTATCCTTGAAACGAAGGCCTGGATGTCCATGCCTCAAATGATCAATTGCACTTCTACAAGATAAGAAATGGGCATCACAGGGCGTACATTTGAAGAGCACATTGGCATTATATTGCTTCTCAATGGCTGAAGAGTGCACTTGAATACCTTCAGGTACCTTATAATTAATTTCAGTATAGCTAGTTCTAGCGGCAACTTCTTTGCAGTTTTCAATTATCACTAAATCCTTGAGACTAAACCCCATATTCTTATGATGAGTAAACACATGTCGTGATAGTTCATCCTGGACAAACTCAAGATTACAATCCGAGCATTTCAACTTATCTTGGTCATGATTGCCAAGATTATGCCGGTTTAAGGACGCCAATTCTAGATAATGCACTTTGCAAATAGCACACCTGTATAATTTATTATTGCTCTTTTTTGTACACTTTGCATTACACTTCATTTCTTTGTGTTTCCTCAAAGACTCTTTTGTAAAATCTAATTTACATTTGTCACACGGATAACGTCGCACTGATTTGTGGTCTTTGACAGACATTTGGTGGAACATCAGAGCTCGTATGGTGAAGAAATTAATTCCACACCAGCATTCGTGGAAGTAGTCTACTCTAAATATATCCGTATCTGTCCCTTGACGAGTACTTTTTCGCTTTTCTAAACTGGCACGGGTCTGTTCAGCTGACACTATAGGCGCGCTGCAATCGCATTCCCTAGTTATTATTTTGAATGCAACATTTTTTTCAGGTCCACTGTGATGATGTAATATATGTTTTGCTAGAACCCATTTTGAGAACAGCAACCCACAAATTTTACAACTCACAATTGACCTTTTGTGTTTCAACCGATGACCAGTATTATTCTTGTGTTTGGTGAATGTTGTTAGGGTCACAAAGTGTATTTTACACTTTGCACATTTGTAAAGACAAAAGCGTTTTTTATCTTGTGCTCGTTTGGAAACTGTGTTAGTCTCATCACCTTCATCACTGTCTTTGTAGACTTCTTTATCTATTCCTTCTTCGTTGGAGACTCTTGGCTTGCCTTCTACGTTTTTGACCACAATATCGCTTTTGCCGTTACGGTGGTGTTTACAAAGATGACTGACCAGCAAATCTGCAGGGAATAATAACCCACACATGTTGCACTCTATGCTGGGTACATTGAGGTTCTCAGAGCATATCTTCCTGTGTGTTTCTACGGTTTTCTCAGAAGTGAAATGAAGACCACATGCGCATTTGAAAACCGTCCCTTTATTAACGCCTTGAACCATTTTACCTTTATTTAACAATGGTCTGTTGAAGAGTGGTTTGACATTAATCACAAGATTCTTACTGCAGGCATGCTTCGTAGCATGCTTCCAAATGTATTGGCGTGAGAATGAATGTTGGCAACGAGAACAAGTTCTAATATCGCTCTTTCTTACGCACATATGATCCTTTTTAGACTCTTGTAAAACTCCGCATTTATAGCATTTGTAATAAGTAAGCTGCAATTCTTTAGCTACGGAAGTAGTCGGTCGAACTAAAGGTATGAATATGATATTTTCATGGGTCACATGAGGGTTCTTTTCATGCCAAAGACGATGGTGATGCCTGTGCTTGTTTGTAGTAACACAACCGCATAGAGAGCATTCGCGAGTTTTTTTAGAGCAACGGTGTTTATGTTTAAATTTGCTGTTAGGAGAACAACATTTGCAATTCTGACATTGATAAAACTTGAAGATTCCTTCTCCTTTCTTCTTGTTTTGGGACTTTTGAAATTCTGTAGTATTACACTCTTTTGCTTTTGAATTAATTAATTTAGCATTGAAATCTTTATCTTTCTTTCCGTTGAAGGAGATAATTCTGTAAGAGTTTGAAGTGATATGTGTGTTTGCATGTATTTTGTGGTGTTCAGCAAGGCCGGCTGAAGAGCTGAAGGGGATTTGGCAGGAGGGGCAGGGGTATTTATTCCCGCCCCCCGCACATCTTTGTGCGTGATCTTGCACGCAATATGGCTGCACGTAGCTTCTGCACGCTTCGCATTTATACAGCGTCAGCTCCGGCGGACCATTTAGAATTTTCGTCATCTTCACAAACCGTGTCGAATACATACTCCGAGATGTGATCTGTCGCATCTCCGTCTCAGACAACGGTGAGAAGATCTTCAACCAGTTGTCAGTTAACAAATCCTCGTATTTATAATTCAATATCCTAAACGACTTTTTGGTTATTATCCTATCAGAATGCAATAGGTTGTGCCTTTTGAAACAGGACTCTTCGAAATTCATGGTACAAATACCGCAATGATTCACGGAAACGCCTAGCTTTATATTGTTCACGTGTTTCTGCGAATGTTCAACCACATGGTCGTAAGAGTCTGTCGACAAATTGCACTCGAGACAATTGTACAAAACGTTCCAAGTCGATTCGAGTGAGTCATATTTTTGCAGCAGTTTCGAAACTTCAGAATCGGATGGTCCAGATGGTTCTAGAACTTCGTGATGCATGTAATGTAGTTTATAAGCTGCATTGTCGAAGGCTTCTTGGCAAATTTCACACGTTAGACGGACATCATTACAGTCGTGTACGTCACCTTTTAACAAGTGATGCATTTTGCATTGATCACACGACGGAAATTTTGGCAGTGAAGGCGTAATCTGCTTAGCGGTAGCTATATTCACAAACTGCACATCTTTGAGGTCGAAATTGTTAGTATGGTCAGCTAAATGGATATTAAACGGAGATCCGCTACGGAAATAGAAACCACAGAGAGTACACTGCGATCTAGGATTATTTTGAGTCAAACAGTATTCATTGATGTGATATGATTTATTCTTCCAAGATTTTGAGCAGAGGCCACATGAAGTACAGTAAAAATATCTCGCGGCAAAACTTTTAACTCGCTTTGCTTCCAGTGATGGTGAGGGTAGTTTCCTTTTCAAAAAATTCTTTGTTACCTTTAATTTGATTGGTTCTAATTTATTTAAAGATGTTGTATTGAGAGCTAAACTATTTACTTTCTCGTCGCCAGTTTCTTTTACAATTTTTTGGGGATTACAATAAGTGCGTTTGGTAACGTTGCTTTTAACATCATCATGTTGAGATTGTTGGAACGCAAATGCTGTCTTATGAGAAGACGTGGCTTCTGGACCAAGCGTTCTTTTGGCAGTATTCAAATCTGGACTGGGAGAAGACTGTCTGAGTTTCTTCCTCCCAACATTTTCGTGATTAGTCATTAAGAAGTCATCAATGAAAATAAAGTCACTCTTTGTAAAATTGCTTTTAGAATGATAAATACTGTGTCTGTAATGGTTCATAACATTAACATCGCATATCAAACACTTCTCCGAAGAAGTGTTACCGAGACAACCTTCTTTACTATGCTTAATAAGAAATCTCTCTTCAAAATAAACATCACACTTCTGACATTTCAATAGAACACGTTTATAAACGTCATTACTGATAGTCACAGTTTCAATGTTACTACTTTGTTCATGTTGTAATAAGTGGAGCACACGGTTTCGAATATTGAACCGTTTCGAACATATGGTACAAGTCCAGGATGTCTGTGTTAGATTGTTACAAGTGCCAGCGTAATGAGACACAGCTCCAAGGCCGGATAGCATATGCATGGAGCAACGGCTACATCTGAATATCAGGTTTTTAGGCAGGTAGAAAAGTAGCCGGCGTGAGTCAGACATTTTGCTTGAAGCAGCCCTGACAGGGTTTGCAGGTTTAGGCCCATCGTGGACTATAGTATATTCTTTAGGATGTTTCAGCCTAACATGGCTCCTGGCAGATTTCATAGAGGAATATCTAGAATTACATTTAGTACACCTGAAAATCCCTATTTTGACTTTACCGACTATATTTTTCTCTAATATCTTTGATTTAGGTTTAACTATATCATTTTCATTAACTAAATCTTTTGTGTTTTTATTCTGAAGTTGTGAATTTTGGGCAGGAATATTGGTTGGATAATCTTTAACTATTTTGCTGACTACAGCGTAATGTTTTTTGTACATGTGTTTTGTGTGTTTTAGAACAGATGGAGTGGATGTTTTGCACAGAGTACATACGGGCACAAATGGCACTCCTTCAACGTGATCAGGGACAGTTTTATGTTTTAATATTACATGTCTTTTTAAGCCAGGTGAAGTCTTAAAACACAAGGTACAAATAGGGCAGGGATAGTATGTGAGTTCCTCACTCTTCGAAGGATAAAGTTTGTATAGATGCTCAAAAAGTTGATTATCATTAGGAAAGTAAGTGTCACAGTGGTTGCAGTACTTTCTAGTGTCTTTATCACTTTGGGGACTCGTTGGACTATCATTGTCGGGTGTTTCAGGAATATCCAAAGCTACTAAGAAGGAATGAGCAATCATGTTGTGGGCGTCTAAGGCATTTCTTGTGGCAAACAGAGTTTGGCATTCACCACAATAGCAAGAACTCCTATCAAGACGTTCAGACCAATCTTCTAGCAACACCACAGCGTCTTCCAAAACTCGTTCAGGCCTTTTTTGGGACTCCGTTACTGAAGGGGTTAATTTTGACCCTAATATAAATTTCGGAGTAAGAAATGGCATTTCTGATGTTCTCATCCCTAGAGTGTCTTCAGATGGCGTCTCAGGACTTTTTTGCATATGATTAAGTAGATTTGATTCTACTTCCGCGTTTGATTTTGTGCCTAAAATAATAGGTTTCGAGCAAGGTTTCGTACCTAATATTATTTTGTTGTTGTATGTTCCCGGTACTGGTTGGATGCCATATTCAGACATTTCTTTGTCATATGCATACTCGTTGGAAAGTTGGAAGCTAGGAGACCCGTGCTCAGTATGGTCATCGTTTTCTTTTTTATGTTCCTCGTAGGTCTCCGCAAGCTCTGGAAAATAATTGAATAAGGAAATTTAAAAAGGGTGGTAGCAAAGGCTGTTTTTGACCAACGTTTTATGAGTGGGAATAATCTTGTTCTTGGAAGACAATGATATTTTAATAAAAAAGATAGATAAGTAGGTTATGTCAGTACTAATGCGAAGTCAAAAATTGATCACTGGCGTACTTACTAGTACCTATAATTTAGAACAATCGGGCATCTCCGTGCTTCGGAAGGTACGTTAAACAGTTGGTCCCAGTTGACGTCGCTAGATGTCAGTCGTTAAGCCTAGTCAGAGACCTTAGGGCGGCTTAATAACCCTTCAAGTGTCGGAGACATACGAGCTGTCATGCGCGTCATTGCCGAATCTTATTGAACCTATCTACGCTTTTTTATTGTAATATCATTGATTCCAAACCAACAGTTAACCCTTTACCTACGGGTGTTATTAGAGGAGTTAAACTCTATGAGAGATTTTTTTTTTTCTAAACATTTCTACGTGTCTTTGGATTGAAAAAACACCGCGATAATACCATTGATTCTAGTGTCAACAACGTGTTCCGATGATGAATTCCGGATAATTCAGAGATACCTAACAGAACTAGAGCGGACTGAAAAGATCGCCTGGTTCTGTTACTCCCTCCCAGCAGAGAGGTCAGTTAAGGTAGCCATCCGAGGGCTACCGGTGAATACCCTGCCAGAGGAGATTTCGGAAGCCCTAAGCACGGAAGGATTCTCAGCCGACTAGGTGCGACAGATCAGAGCGAGGAGCGGCAGGCCCGGCTGCATCTTCTACGCCCTGATCGGAAGCACTTCTGAGGCCCCAATTCGGAACATTTACGACATCTCCGAGCTCCTGGGAATGCCAGGAGTGAAGATAGAAAACTGGCGAGGTAGGAAAGGCCCAGCGCAGTGCCACAGGTGCCAAACCTTCCGCCACTCGTCCCACAACTGCCACAGGGTGCAAGCCTGTGTACGTTGTGGTGAGGAGCACGCCGCCCGTGACTGTCCACGCCCCCTGGAGGACCCGCCGACCTGCGCCAATTGCCATGGCCAGCACACGGCGAACAACGTCCGATGCCCGGTATTCCGCAAGGAATTCCGGCACAAAGCTGCTGGGACCATGGCGCGGACCATAGCAGCTCCACCACCACCACAGCGAATCCGCCACTCCGACGAGGCCAACGCCCCGAACTCGCTTATGGCTGCGGCCAATGAAGGACTCGGACCTTCAAAGGCAAGCAGACGCCGTAAGCGAAGACGGATGGCCAAAGTTGCGGCCGCCAAGTCAGCCGCACCGTCCGCCAAGCCTACCATCACGGCCACCAAGACCTCTGCGACATCCAAGACCGCGACAACCAAGACCACCTTGACCTCCGACACCACCACTGACTCCGCCCCGCAGATCACTCCTGTGGACAAGCCATCTGCCGGCGCACCGGTACCAGCCGCACCCGAGGCCCCTGAAGGGGCCAAGGCGAGGTTGGATGGTGCAGGCCGTCAAACAGAGCGCCAGGAGGTGATCGTGGAGTGCATCAAAGTACTCCAGGGGATACTCGAGGCCATTCAATCGGGACAGAACCCTGTCCCGGTTATTCTCCGGGGTCTAGCCGACCTTTACGGGTCTGGCTAGGCCTCCCACCAACGCCAGGCGACCAACAGCCTGGCCCGTCTCTGCTCAGCCGCCAGCTAGAAGGCATCGCCTCGCTGGCGGTCAAACAACCACCGCTCAGCTGCACGGCTGGTAGGCTCACAGCCTCGCCATGCCGCACGACCACACCGCTGGCTCGGGATTCGAAGGGCCATTCCGCCAGCGGCACCCCACCGCCCCATCCGTATTTCCGGATGGCGACCGCAACCACCCGCTAGTGACCGTGGTCACGTACGGTTTCCCCGACCTAACCCGTCGAGATGACAACCCTTCTTCAACAACGTGTTGCAGAGGCATCATTCTAAGTAACCAACATGGCGTACTGCTAGTGAGGAGGGATGATAGAAGTGGGTATATCGATATATTGTATTTTAGATGTATTGAAGGTATTTTACAAAAAAACGTTTCTGCAGATCTATGTGCATCTAACAGGCGCAAACCAAGAAAAACAACATTCATATGATGCGAATTTAGTGTTAGTTTTTGTGCACATCATTTTTTCAATTCGTTTTATACTTTATTAAATCATTAACTATTCTTTTCATGTTAATAAATGATACACAACGATACAAAAACATTAAATTACTAGTTTTTGAAAATAAATAAATAAAATTTATTTATTTAATATAATTTTCAATATAACCAACACTAGGTTGTCACAATATCGATAAAATATCGATCGAAGTGGCATCACTGAAATGCAGCAGCAAATATTGTGATTTTTCAATATGCGTTTTAACGTTTTCTAGATGTTTTTTTATAATATATTACATTAGAGTTATAAATTGTAAAATAACATACCTAGTTAACTAATTAATTTTTACGTTGAAACAGTGTTTTGATTGATAGTTACAGCACTATCTAGTTTGTGTGACAAATCTTTTTTTTTCTCTAATTTCTGCAGATAATTTGTGAAATATGTGTGTGATTATGAGAATCTTCATTAGTTCTTCTATATATCCTCAAAGTTTGAAAACGGTAAGTCACTTAGTATTTAAGATATCATCAAGTAAAGTTACGCAAAATTTTAGACCATGCGAAAAATTACCCGTATTGGGTGGTGACATAAGTTAAAAGCACCCTGTAGGGAAAAGGCTAAACAGACACAATGTGTCTTGTTTGTCTCAAGCAGGCATTGAACCCACATCCTCTGGTGTAGTTAGTCGCAAACATTTTATTAATTAAACACAAGATTTTAATAAAATTACCTTCATGATCTTCATCCAGCTCCTCAGGCTCAGTCTTGATGTCAAAATGAGGTAGAATATCTTTGATGCGGGGGTTCTCCAGGATGTCATGTTCCTCAATGTCAATGTCATCGGCCATCTTTGTGTTATTACTCTGAAACATATGTATGTTGCATGTACAACATAGGGTATATGTCATGACCATATCCTAGTGGGTTAGTCAGAAGCCCACATTTCACCACAGGAATTGGAAAACAACTTGGTAAGGGGCGAGCCTACCGCCGTTAATCAAGGTTGCTTGGGTTTTATATCGGTGTTTTCCATCACAGGAGAGTTGGCCGCAAATTGTACAATGAACCATAGTTGGTGTGTTCCAGCCAGATTTGATCTTGGGACCACCAGGTTTAGAGCCAGAGTGTTTAACCACGGGGCCACAACACTCTTTTGCTCTGAAAGCAGTACTGAGCAACCAACTGAGAAACTTCTCAGTAAGTAAATTACGTTCAAAATCTTGTAAGAACAAAAGCCTCATCCCAATCCCTATACCACCTGTGCATTGAAAAGAATGAAAGAAAAAACAATAGAAATCAATATATGATTTCGGAGATCGTAATATACACATAAAATCAATCAAAACAAGAGTAAACTAAACGAAAATTTCCACCAGACAGCAGTGTCAAGATGTCCAAAATGAAATGGACCACATTCAGCTAATGCCTGGACTGAAAGGCTCAGCCACTTATTTACAGTGAATAAAATAGTAAAATAGAACTTGGTCTTAGCTAATTTTTAGGTGCCTAGGTGTTTCTTATTTAGTATTATCTATTTGAGTATGTTTTCAATAAGATTAACAAGTAAGATTGGAGACAAACTTCATCATAATCAGCTGCATGGTTTCCACTGCTGAACATAGGCCTCAACAATTTATAGAGCAGTCAAATGCAGGTGGCCTGCATCCATCATACTCCCTATAAATACTCAAATTCTTCACATTAATTTCTAGGACTAAATATGGATTGGAACACCTTTGGTGGGGTATGCAGGCCCATTACCAACCAACCCCCAACTCCCATTGCACCATTGAGCCAGTCAGATATTGTTCAAATTCTATAGGTAATGCAGCTAAAAGCATAAAATGGGTCAAAGAGAAATGGCTTGGTTTACTTTAGTACTATTTACACTTCACTACATTTTGATCAGTGAGTGAATACATTTTAATGCGTTTTTCATTCAATGTTACTTGGACTAAATACGGTGTTTTTGCATGTCCCTCTCTCAATACACATCAGGGTAAATAATTTGCTGACTGCAAGTACCGTCCTGTTTTTAGGTTAATAAATAACAATAATAAATCTTCAAACAATTCTTACTTACTTACCAAACGGATGCTCACGGTATCCTCATAGGTGGAGTTATTTTATTGTTAGTTTCTCATAAACCAATAAACGGTAAACTTAAAAAAACGGTGCAAATCCAAAGCTCACAAATGGAACCAAAAATTTAAATGACATTTATGATGTGACAGATCGACTTTTTAAAGTGTATACTTTTTTATTTTTATAAGCTTTGGCCAGCTTTGGCGTAGAGCTCTTTTAGTATAGACAACTCTTGAAGAACCATGAAGAACGCATCATCGACCGATCGATCTTTGTAGTATTTGCCGACCATGCAACAGCCTCACAGCCTCTATGATTTTAACATGTCATTTTAACGGTCAGAAAGGTAAGTGGTTGTATCGTAAGGCCTCGAATCCCAGCCGCACATAGAAGGAATCTAAGGTCAGAAAGGGAACCTAACTCACTAGAAAGCCTAGAGCCCCGTTGCGCCGAGACGCTAGATTGCTAGCGTAACAATAAATACATAGATAGATAGTGAGGGGTGCCTGTGGTAGTAGTGGGGAGATTTAGGACAGTAGGATTGTGAGGTAGAAACCACTTCGAGTAGCGCCGGCACACGCTACTGATTATGATATTGACGGCTATTTTGAAGGAATGTCATTTGGCAAGAGCAAGATACAAAACGGAAATGGGAAACCAGGTGTGCCGTTTACTGTACACAATTATATGCGCGTTTGTTCGTAAGTTTTGGGTGTAGAGTGCCAACCTTGACCTACGCTGGCTGTGGGTCCAGCCAGCGTAGGTCAGGTACAAGTAAGCAGGCTGCTTATGACGGCTGCTCCATGTGCAACCTAACTGGTTCAAATTATGTCCACTCTGCATAGCAGTCACTTTTGATAACTTTCGTCAGTTGCTAATATACGTCCTAGAAGTCGGCGCATTATTAAACATTATTTTTTTGTGAACAATGAGGTTGGCTATTACGGTAGTCGCCAAAGACAAAATAGGGAAAAAAAACAGAATAAAAAGTAGAAAGTCATTTTTAACGTCAAACAGAAATGTCAAATACTTTGTTGACGTGCCGCCGGTCGTCTTCGTCTACCTACAGCTGGGTTTTCTTAAAAATGTCTGGACTCCGGTGTTTTTATACAATTTGAATAGTTTCTGTGGCTCTGCTCAGTAATACTAACAACAACATTATGTAATACATGTTTATTTTGGATAACTAACACGCAAGAAACCTGATACAAGCGGCCATATGCTGCACACAGCGCGACAGAAAATGTTATAGAAAAGGAATGTCCACTGAAAGTTGCACTTTAGATTTTTTTGTTTGCAAATGGTGTGATAGTAACTTCATCAGCGCGTCAGCATTGGTCCACCACTCATTGTCGATTCACGGGAACGGTGTTCCAGCTAAGAGCGATGAAACTAACAGCCAACAGCAATTGCCATCAAAGAACAAGAAGAAAAAGAGTAGTCTCAATAAAAAGGCCTTAAAATGCCAAAATTGCGACCGAAAGTTCAGAAAGAAGATTACCTTTGTTGCTCATTTAAAATTATGTAACACAGACTTGGCAGATTCTAAAAATAATGTGAATAACAATATTTTACCAAACACTCATCAAAGTGATAGTATTACGAGGTACATATTATATTCCATTCTATTTTCTCAATATTGTGTTCTTTATTGCACAAAAACATAACATAAATGGCCTATATATGTCCCACTGCTGGGCACAGGCCTCACCTCAGCTATGAGGTGGAACAAGCCATACTCCAACACATAGGCTCAGTGCGGATTGTTGAGGGGTGTAAGGTTGGTGAGCAACCTAAATGTCTGGTGTTATCAAGCCGCCCTAAGGCTTCAGACTAAGCTTAACAATGTCAACCGGGACCAACTGCTTAATGTGCCTTCCGAAGCACGGAGATGCCCAAAAGACACTTCACTCAATTTTGGTTTTGTCGGTCCCCTATCCCATTTCTGACTCAAACAACAACAAATTGTTTAAAAGGCAGACTTATTGCCAATAAGGCATTCTACACCAGTCAACCAAAAGGCAAGGCAGTATAGTACTTAGATGGTGCCACCAGAATAAGTTACCATACACTCATTGTGCGTTGTTTGGAAGAGATTGCTTTTTAGTGATAAAGCTGCCCAAATTGTACATTAACGTTATCCTGTGTTTTTTTGCTGTTGATTTCTGTTGTTTTGCTGTGCAATAAAGAAAATGTCTATCTATCTGTCATTGCCACAGTGGTCATAAGCCATTGAGTTGGTACTTTGTCTGATTTTGGGAGATGGCATTTTCAGTCTTTTTGGTATTTTAGCCAACAAGACGTTTATGCAAGTGGGTCTCTATCCCATTGGAGACTGGAACGTAATAGGTCCATTGAATTTTCCACCTTTTGTTTTAATTAAAGATCTAACCTTCCAGCAGCCAACACGCTCCAATAAAATGCAACGTCTGCTGTCAGCCGTTCTCTGTGGTAGCCAAACTGCGTTTCCACATCAGGCGGCACCACTTCAACCTTAAAGCTAAACTTCCCTACTGTTTGCAGAAGAAAGTCAACCAGGTAAGGGGTTCATGTTTCATTTACTACATTTCATTTGTCACATCTAAGGATCTGCACAAATTATGATACAGGCCCTCGAATTAACAAACACAAATCAATGTTGAGCATCCGTTAGAAGTAAAGCTGTCCCTCTCAGTCTATTGACATTTTATGGAATAGCATGAGCGTGAGCACTAAGCACGCGTTCTTAGCGTTGATTGACGTTTGTGAATTCGGGGAAGGGGGTCCCAGAGTTTCTGCTATGTCTGGTCATATAGCTGAAGTTGCCAGTTGTTGCGCTTCTATTGTTCCCTAGCGGATATAACTTTAGTTAATGATATTATAATAAAAAGAGGTAGAAAGGATATGTCAGTATTGATGTGAAGTCGAAAATTCGGTTCCGGCCGAAACGGCCTCGCCCCGCGAGGCACACGGCGGCCTCGCGGACAAACATATGATGAAAATCGTGGGCGTTCCGGCCGAGCGCTTCGCGAATCGAGGGCCTAGCTGCTAAACCCCTAAACATCCACTAGCGAATGTAACTTTATTTTGACCGTGTTGTAACGCGTGAACAAGATAGTATGATTATTTACTAGAGCGTAAATGAGACAGTAAAAGTTGCGCAGTATCGTCTCAAACTGGCAATTTCTGGTGCCACTTTTTAAGCACAAGTATTCTATCTACCTCTTCTTATCACAATATCACTGACTTTAGTAATTTATATTTGATTACATTTGCTTCCAGGTTTGGTTTGAAAATGTCCTGAACTGCAAGAATGTGATGGAAATAAAGAAAGCTGGACCCAACAAGTTGGTGATGAGGAAGTTGGATGAGAAGTCTGCCATTAAAGTGATTGATAACAAGACCGAAGAAGTGGATGTGTCAGACTTGTACCCAGTGCGGAAGAGGTATGTTTCGATGACCTAATGCGGAACTTCAATATTACACTGGATATTACTCCACACAGCTTCATCTAGTCCCAACTTAAGGAAAGCTTGTAGAGATCGTCTAAACTGAAATGACGCGCCCCTCTACCTCGTCTACCCATACAAGAGTGCTTGCTTCTAAGCGTAGACGCAGTGGAGCGGCGCGTCATTTCAGATTAGACGATCAAATAGGCAGTAGGTTCACCTCATACAAGTGTTTTCATTTTTACTTTTATTTGTGGAAATAAATGTGAGAATCGCCATACAGGTCTCAAAAAAAACTTTTTACTTAATTTTTTTTTTCTTTTTCAGCTACCAGAAAATAAAATGCGTAGAGTGTTTCAAAGAAATCGCAGTAAAATCCTTCAAAAAACACGTAGAGAATGAGCACAAACTGCTCATTTCTGCCAAAAATACACATCACTGCAGCAAATGTGATGAAGAATTCGAAGAAGAATACAAATTCTTACAGCATGCATGCCACAGAGTAATGAGATAAGTATTTAAAGTTAGTATTTAATTTTATATAGTCCGTTCGCGTTAAGAATGCAGTGATTTCATTCTTGTCCTTCGACCTAGCACGCCCCCTAACCAATCAAATCGTTCCTAATTAGAAAGCAAAGTTCACAGTGCCCAGTTGGACGTATTCTTTCAAACGAAAAAATACTGCATTTTTAACGCGAACATGCTATAGTTATATATTATTTGATATTTAATTTTACGCGAAGTGTTGAAAGCTGTATGTGTATAAAAACGATTGGTATTATTTGCTTTAACAACTTGATATTTTACAGTAAGGAAATCGTATTTATTCTTTATTGCACATTTAAAAAATACTTATTGCAAAGGTAATGCCAAGAAGTGTTACAAGTCGACCACACGGTCAGCCACAAAACATATGGCTTTGATTAGAATGTTAAAGTATAAATCATCATAACATAACTATATTATATCGATTGATAAAGCGCATCGTTATTTCTAATAATTATGAATTAGTAAAACTATTTGGAATCGTACCAAGTACGACATGCCAAACGAGGCAAGGAAGTACCGCGTTTGGTCTATGCATGACGTACAGTCGCGGAACGAAAAGGTTGACCAGGGCCCTGTTCAATAAACATTACAATTCTACAAATATGTAAAAAACTTACAGGCTACAATTCTACAAGTTTCTGTTCAATAAAACTTACAAGTTACAATTTTACCATGGTGGAAAATCTACAAATTTGTAGAATTGTAGCTACAATTTTACAAGTTTCTGTTCAATAAAAATTTTCTTTCTACAGGTGACAATTTACATATTTGTAGGGAAAACTGGTTTATTGAACGCATAATTGTAGTTACAAGTCTACATTTTATGTAAATTGTAGTGAAATTCCGACAGGTGGGCTTACCCTGTGTCAGAACTTTACAATTTTGTGCCTCAACCTAAAAAGGAAAGGAAATTGGATGAAATTAAAGAAATATTCCTAACAACTAGTAGTGTAAGTAAAGACAGAAGTAATTAATGGTTATAAAAAATGCAGCGGCGTTTTGAGTAAACAGATAAACTTTACTTTTAATGTATAAGAATAAACATTTCACCAAAAATTCGGGTCAGCAAAATACCGTCGAATATTTTTTGGTCAAAAAGATTGTACATGATCTTTAATACGACTCCACTCAGAAAATCTCCTAATACTCTCCTTATTGCTTTGAGCCACATTTTTTTAAGTTGCCCATCTCGGGAAACCAGTTTCTTTGCATTTGGGTACATACCATGCTGGCATTAGTGTGTTATCAAGAATTCTCTACAAATTTCATACAAAAACGTCTGTGTTTTTGGTATTTGCTCTACTAGCGCCACTTTGACAGTTGCACGCCCCATTGTCTGGAAATCCCTAGATTTGAAGAAATTTAATTATCAGGCATTAAAGGTGGTTCGCTAATCACTGTAAATGAATGAAAAAAACAAATCCGCTTAAAGCAACAAAATCTTACATTTTATGTAAATTGTAACTTACAAATTTGTAAGTACAATTCTACAGGCGTTTTCTACATAATTGTAGTGTTTATTAAACAGCATTTGGAGTTACATATTTGTAAGGTTTTCACTTGTAGATTTTTTACATAATTGTAGTGTTTATTAAACAGCACTTGTAGCAAAACTTTACAAATATGTAAGTTTTTTACATAATTGTAGAATTGTAATGTTTATTGAACAGGGCCCAGTTTTCAAATAAATTGATTTACGCGTTGCAAGAACATGTTACCTTTTTAAACTGTGTAACAGGCTAGTGTTGTCGTTGTGTCGAAAAGTATGCTTTACTGTTCATGTTTATCTTTTCATTGTATTGTGGTCACTAATAAATTATTTTTCTTTCTTTCTTTCAATAAAATCAAGATTCGACTTGACATATGTTCTTTCAGGATTGACAGTTGAACCAATTATTTTTATTGGTTTGATCTTGCCATTACGCCGTGCCACGTTTGATAAATGGATTTTTTACATCCTCTTTGCTTTGAAAGATCAAAACTTCTAATTTGATTAGCAGTTTCTGTCTATGTCATCACTGAGCAAGCAAAAACAGATATTAAGGTGGTCAACCTTTTTGTTCCGCAACTGTACTTAGCACTCAGAGCTTAAGTAGTTTATTTTTATCAATATTTATTTATCGTATGTCTTATACACTGTAACTTAACTAATAATACAATCTTACTTTGTGTGTCAACTAAAAATGTCTATTGCATTTATTGTAAGGGTTGAAATGAGTAATGCTGTAATTATGTATTAATGCATTTTTCTTTATTCCACACAGCAATTATCTCACTTATACGAAAACAAGCGATTGCGAATTTCTGATTTATTGCTATATTCCGTTCGCGTTAAGAATGCATTAATTTCATACTTGTCCCCCAACCAATCAAATCGTTCCTAATTAGAGAGTCAAGTTCACGGTGACCAGCTGATTGCATACTTTCGAAAGCAAGGGTTGTGGATCTGAGTTTTCTTGTGTTCAACATAAAATTAAAAAAAAAACTGCATTCTTAATGCGAACGGACTTTAATGATTTTTGAAGTCATAACTTTATTAATATACTTTGTTGTTTTTGATATAATAATTATTAGTTATAAGAACAGCTGTACTGTACCTGTACTTTATGCCAAATAATAATAAATAATACATATATATTATGAAAACCATTGTAGTATATTTCCCGAGCAGACTGCAAACTGCAACCGTAGGCCGTAGTTTGCAATGATAGGCAATATAATTTAAACCAAGCCAGTGTAAAACTAAAAGAGTTAGGGAAACCAAGTATTATTAGACGAAATGTTGAGTTAAAAACTTCATAGATAAATTCAAATTTAAATGTATGTAGTGTCGCGGAAATCAAGGTGTATTGCATTGATAAACAAAAAGAGGAAAATACGGCATCCGCCAACCAATCATGGTCACAAAAAACATGTCCGATGGACCTGTTTTCGAGCCAATATGACAGCGACATGTTTGCGTGCACGTCATTCATACGTCAATGTCATGTGCCAGTTTTTGAATTCGCGAAGTATGAACGTAACGTATCTTCCTCTTTTTGTTTATATCAATGGTGTATTTATTAATGGTGTAACCAAAAAAGTACCTTAATATCAAACCAAATGTGTAATTTAATGTGTGTAAATATTAAGTAGGTAGTAAGGTAAAATTAATGTGACGCTTTTTTCTAAGCGCAAGCACGGTAAAGTAATATAACAGTAATATGACTCGGCCCCGTCCTTGAGTTAAGTGCCTACTGCCGCGCGGTCCGTCGCCACGCGATAGGGCCGCCGCCTGTAGTATTTGAAAACATCCGGATACTTGTTTCTTTCTTGTTTTGAAATTGTTTTTTGTGATGGTAAATATTGTATTTGTATTTAAAGAAATGAAATTCGTACAGCCTGGCAAAAAAGTCGTGAAATTAATAGGGGCGCCACCATCGTTAATGTGGTCACCCAGTATACTACGACACAAACAGTTATGATAGTTTACTAATTCGTGAGCCGTTAGGTGGCAGAAATGGAAAGGTAATGGCACCGAACAGTTGATTCCCATTACATACAAACACATTGTCAGGATGGTTTCCGATACTAAGTGAAGAAATTGAAAGAAGAAAGTGCCAAAATTTCAATAATGTATTATAATTAGGGTATAGAAAAATGTTGTCTAAATATTCGAAACCAGACAAATCTTCATCTATGGCTTAGCTCTCAACCCTTGTCGAAAATCCTAAGCTTTACTTCGTTCCAATGTTTCGCTCATGCTAATATTATACTGTCATCATCTTATAGGTGTATGATTACTAGTCGATTTGCTTATTTAAAGTTTGTCCTCGTTGGTTATAACCCTAATCACGTGTTATCATGATTTTCTCCTTTCATCGGGAGATATATTCTTGAAGCTGGCTCGGACACTGCCTTAAAAATTGAAATTAAAATTAAAACCTAAAATCAATAAAAAAAGTATCAATTAGCTAAAAGGCGCTAACTTCCCAATATGCTTTTTTTAAACACAGTATTGCCAGTGATAATATTTTTTAGTTCCGTTTCAGGACTTTTTTGCCAAGCTATATGTGAATGGAAACAGGATATATTCCATAAAGCACGCTAAGTTGGTTTAAAATTTTGTATTTAAAAAGCGAAGTTATAACTTTGACACATTAAATATTGACTATTTTATCTTAATACCTACCTGCAATCAACCAAATTTTGCGGCGGACTAGCTATATAAGAAAACTATTGCGTGAGCTAAAACTACCCTTTAAGTACTCGAAGAGTAGATATTATGTAGGTAGGTACATAACCTCACTACCAATTGATACGTATCGTGCGCACAATGAAACTCCGACTTAAGGACATTCATTCACCCGGTGTTGAATTAAACTATAAACTCGCAATTTTAATGCAAGCGTGAAGTATCACGAATTACCTACTTACTTATCTAACCTGCTTATTTAATCTTCCACGGAACCATCTATTTCACTTGTCTGTCCCTATCCTTCATAATCCAGGTGTAGGTATTACTTAGAGGAAAAAACGAAATACCTGTCTTTACAAAAAAAAAAAAACAAATTACGTGCTATTATGTAGGTACGTAACGAAACATTTTAAACTTACCTTTCGGAGTTTCCAGGTAATTTAAAGAATGATATCTCTGGGTGCGTTCTTGATGAATTTAAACAATCAAAACCCAGCACAATAAACTCTTTTACCCTGCTCTGACATAGTACATTTACAATATTATGTTTCCAAATTGCACAAAACACACAAAACTGTCCGTCCGATACTGCACGGCGCGCGGCGCATTCGCGACTGAATCAGCCTAAGATCAGCCTAGCGCCGGGGCGCGTAGGTATAACTCCCGCTCCGCCCGCTTGTATGTAGTCATGTTACTGTTATATTACTTTACCGTGGCGCAAGTCAAGAGTTTTCTATAGAATGTTACTTCCCAGAAAATGATCCTTATAAGCGATACTAAGAGATGTATAATATTACAGGGTGACCTTTTTTTTCAAAACCATCAGGTTCGATTCCCTGCTTGGATGAAAGTTTATTGTAAATTTTGAGTAGGTATGCAGTTTTAGGTTTAGCTAAAATCGGCCTCGAGACTCCTTTCATCATTTTGCGATATTCCTCAGGCTTAGGATTTTTATATTCTTTTTATATTATTATATTCGCAAGGGCTCCAGGTTTGAGGTCGACAATGTAGACTTTTTCTGCTGAAAATTGTCTGAAATTCTGCTTGCGTAATACTTGAATGGATGTATTTAATAACCGCTATAGCGCCTATACCTGTAAATACATCCCAGCTTACTTTAATTAAATCGTAATTTATTGTAATATTATACAATTAATAGATAGATAATCTTAAAGTAGTGTTACTTTGCTCACAACTTGAAATCACAATGACTTTGTAATTCGATTACATTAAACGTATTGTAAATAAAAATGATATTTATATTTAGTTTGAAGTTATTTATAATTACAGGCTGTTCCAAATTTTCAAGGGAGGTTCATAAATTCATAATGCAGTTTGGATCACATTGTAATAAGAGTAATAACTTACAGCTTAGACAATATAATTAGTTATTAATAAACCCCCTTATTCATAAAAACGAACGCAACGCTAAAGCATAGTTTAAGCTATTGACGTGTTTGACGGTGAAAATGGCTGCAGCAACAAGAATGAAAGAGACAAAGCGATACAAAAGTTAACGTGTTGTTGAAGCGCCGTTTAAGTTTTTATGAATAAGGGGGTAAGACTTACAGAGATCCAGTTAAGAACGTCAACGTTTGTATTTGCTCCTGCCCTGAAAAATTTGATGTTTTAGAAACACAGCCTGTATACACTTAAGAGACTGTAGTGAGTTTGAAACTGCATTTCCTAAGTGCTTCTGTGCATTTATAATATTTTCAACACACTTGCTCATAAAGTGGCTCTTATTTCACTGCAATTAGGCACATAATGACACCTATAATCAAACTGTGACTTTTTCATTACTATTACTCACTAGTGAGTTATAGAGTTTTTTTTAACTGGTTCAATTGCTTTGTTCTTAAAAAAAGTTTCGATACAAAAAAAAACGTGCTTAATAATACAATTAAAAATATTTATTTCAAATTGAATTAATAAGGGAAACATTAAGTATGTGCAAAGGTAAATTACTTACATTCAATTTATCAGCATAGCTATTTGAGCGGTTGGCGCCTTTTTTCTTTTACTGTCGTTTATTTTCTAAGACAATATTACAAGAATGCTCCAAGTCTATTTTATTAGTGGCCAGTTCGACATTCGAATGAATCGTCTTTGGTGAAAAGCTTTCATGTTTTTTTTAATATGCAAAGAAAACGATAACATACAGCCTACCTCAGAATAAAATCTCATTGCACCTAAACATTTTTGACTACACGGCCTTGCATTCCAAATTCAAATCACTTTATGTCCTAGGGCATAATGAAATCCAATACTTACAACATTATGTCCCGGCTTTTTATTTACTAAATAAAATGAGTTTCTAACATTATTTTATTCACAATTGTGTTGAAAAACGTCGTATGATACACGTGTGTATTGATGATTACCGTCCTCGGCTCTCTTAAGACCCTCGCCTACGGCTCGGGTCTCAATAGCGCCTCAGCGGTAATCACCAACATTACACACTTGTACCATAATGTACTATTATCTAGGTGTCACCTATAAGAATAAATGGATGTTTGATGATGAAATAAAAGTGTCTTTCCTTCAATATCCAACTCCCTGTTGTAGTAAATTCCTTAGTTGCTTTTTCCACTGTATGCTGTTGCTATCGTAAATGTGCTGTTTTTTCGTTTTATTTTTAGTTAAGTGAATGGAGGTGCCCGTGGCGCAGTTATGATAGTGATCGGCGACGATCGCTGTTGTAAAGCAACACACGCCGCGCCGGGTCGGAAACGGGATGGGTGACCCGACCGAAACTTAGTGATGTGTATTTCGGGCATCTCTTCGGAAGGCACGTTAAGCAGTTGGTCCCGGTTGCCGTCGCCAGATGTCAGTCGTTAAGCTTAGTCAGAGGCCCTAGGGCGGCTTGATAACATCTGACATTAAGGTTGCTCACTAACCTCACACCCCTCCAAAAATCCGCACTGAGCCCGCGTGTTGGGGGTATGGCTCATTCCACCTCAAGTTGAGGTGAGGCCTGTGCCCAGCAGTGGGACGTATATAGGCCGTTTACGTTAAGTGAATGGGTTTTTATATTTTCTGAACTTGTCTGTCTTTATAGTGTTTGGGACCAATTAATATCACTGCACATTATTCCAAACAGCGGCGTCTAGCTACATACATACTATAGTCTGTTCTCGTTAAGAATAGTGATTTTTAAATTTAATTCTGTCCCACACAAAAACTGCAGATCCACAACCTTTGGGTTCGAAAGTATGCGTTCAGCAGGTCACTGTGGACTTGGCTTTCTAATTAGGAACGATTTGATTGGTTAGGGGTCGTGCTAGGTCGAAGGACAAGTATGAAATTACTGCATTATAACGCGAACGGACTATACATACGAGACACCCAGAGACAGACAGACATACTCATGTTAGTACTCCGGGATCGAATCCGCGACCTCTTGTGTAATAAATAACGAACTTCTTCATATTAAAACAAATGTATTCAGTAGGTACTATCATTTATTTCATAATAATAAAACTTAATTTACAACAACCAAACACCGGTAAATTTTAACAAAAATACTTTTTTACAATACTAACTAAAAAAACATTGAATACCTATTCGTCAAAATAGCGCAACGTGACAAAATTTTCTCACTTGTTATCTCGTAGCGAGATTTGTCGCGTGAAATAGCGCGACATACCCTCGAATTCACAAACGTCAGTCACGCGCTCATACTGTCCCGTAAAATGTCAATAGAACAGAACGGGACAGCTATACTCCTGAGGGATACTCAACCTTGATTTGCGTTTGTGAATTAGATGGTAAGTGTTTTCGATTTAGGCCACAGAGGCTAATCTCAATGAGATTTTTTGACAAAGTACACAAGGGGAATGATATTATGTTAAAAAGAGGTAGATAGGTTATGTCAGTACTGATGCGAAGTCAAAAATTGTCCACGGGGTACGACTTGGTTAATTTGACCGTGCTATAACGAGTGAACAAGATGGTATGATTATTTACTAGAGCGTAAACGAGACGGATACATGTTGCGCAGTGTCGTCTCAAACTGTCAATGCTTTGCTCAGGTGCACTAAAAGTTCTGATTTCGGGTGCCACATTTCTAGCACAAGAAACCTACCTACCTTTTTTTATTTCATCTTGATTTTCGGACAAGAGGTGATTGTTATGTCATTTCAATAATATTGTATAAAAAGTGTTGCATTGTGTAAACAGGATTTGCTTCTAACTTTAACATAATATGCCTCATGTTCATTATTTTCACAGCACTGTAAGATTCTTAAAACTAAACTATTCAAATATTTCAATTCACTTTCACTTTCTTATTAAATCTTGGACTTTCTTCTTCAGAAGTGACTTGTTCTAAATCCCTTTTCGAGTTTCTCCTTTCATTATTGACATTCACGTTTTCTTTACCTTTCGTTTTTTTACCTTTACCCTTACCCTTGGAGTTTTTTGAGTAATATTCTTCTATTTTATGGCTATCTTCTCCATTTAGAGGTTCTAGTTCTATCGTTTCGTCTAGAACACGGTTGGTTGCCTTTTGGTCAGATTCTTCATTCGTTGAAGTGCTGGCAGTTTTTTGGTTGACTTCACCGTTCCTCACTACAGATTTTTGGTCTGTTTCTCCGTTGGTTGATGTTTGGTCATTTTTGTCATCAGTCACAGGATTATTGCTCATTTGGTCTTCTTCTTCACTGTCAGATTGTATTATGTTGCGTTTAGTTTTAGATTTTGAACTGCCTGCTGTGAAATTAGAAATTTGAATTTAGGAAAAAGTAAAGGAGACTGACGCCCTTATTCATAAAAACGAACGCAACGCTAAAACTTAGTTAATGCAATTGACGTGTTATGTCACTTACTCGCAAATGAATCGCAACAAGAATGAAAGGGACAAAGTGATAAAAAGTTAATGTGGTGTTGAATTGCTGAAGTTTTCATGAATAAGGGGGTTAGTAAACGTGGGTTAGCCAGTTAAGTAGCAACACGTGGAATGTGTCACTGAAATAGGACCTATACTAGGATTTTTAATTGTAGTCAGTGAAATGACATTTTCAGTGTGGCAGGTTTTCAGTCCCAAATAAATAGTGATGTGGTAAATCGAGATTTTACAATGAAAAGTTAGTCGACATTACAGCCTGGCATAAAAGACGTACCTAGTCAATGACCACGTCTCACTTCCATATGTCATTACTGGCAACACACACTGGTCATACTTTCGTTTTGAGACATATCTAGAGGTATTTCGGTAAACTGTATTTAGTAAATAGGTTTCCAGTTTCAAAATGTTTTGTTTCTGTATTATATTATTTACAGGTTTAAGAATTTCGTTTATTAACAGGTCATACAACTGGAAAAGTTTGGGAGGATACAGAAGTAGAATCTTCCAAACAAGCGTTTTCTAAAGGTTTGACTACAGGCCTAAAGGGCCCAACCGGCAAAGGACGACGCCTTATAATTCACATAAAGGCAGTGATGAAGGTTTTGTAGATTCCGGTTTACTTATTTTTGAATCGAAGAAAAATAGTATGGAATATTATGAAGAGATGAATTCAAAGTGTTTTGAGAAATGGCTTAAAAGTATTTTGTAAAAATTAAAACCAAATGCGGTGCTGGTATTAGATAACGCACCGTACCATTCAAGAAAAGTCGAGCGTACCCTTACTTCAAACTGGCGGAAGGCTGATATTGTTCAGTGGTTACCTAGATGAAAAACAAATTAAATATCAACTTACAATGATAAAGGCGCAATTAATTGAAATAGTAAAATTACAAAAATCAAATTACGAACGCTATGCTGTGGAAGAGTTGGCCACTGAATACGGTGTCACAATCCTGCGTCTGCCACCTTTTCACTGTGAGCTCAACCCAATAGAGTTAGTTTGGGCTCAAGCAAAGGGGTACGTTGCCAGGAACAATTAAAACTTTTAAAATAAAAGAGGCAATTAAATTTTTTGAAGAAGGCCTAAAAGAGGTGACGCCTGATAATTGGAGACAGTGCAAACACCATGCCATAAAAGTCGGAGACAAAATGTGTCAACTCGACTACATTATATACCAATATGTGGATTCCTTCGTTATAAATGTAACTGATTCCGATTCCGATTCTGAATCGGAGTCGGAATCAATAGCAACCGTAACGAATGAAAACGTATATAATTACTTGTATTTTCCTGACTTTAGACCTGAGAAATATGGAGATGGGGTCTATATTTCTTAAATCGTATTATTTAATTCTTTGTGTACCTATTAAATATTTACAATTTAAAAAAGGCTTCTATACCTAATAAAATAATGCATGACCAAATGTCTAAGTCTAGTGATTGCCGAACGTGTAGCAGGTCACCCTTTTTTGTATCAGTCCCTGTTGAAGTCGTCATTTTGCTGACTACAATTATTAATCGTACTATAGCAGTTTTGACTTTGAAGACAAAAGAATTAACAATACATTATACTTGTACAGAAAATAACATCAATAAAAATGAGACCTGGCGTTCACCTGCCGTGATACCGCCCGCGCGAGTGCGCAGCGATCTCGCGGCGACATCCCCTCGCCGTGAAATCGTCCAACAAACGCATGAAATGTCTACTCGTTACATAGATGAGTAACAAGTAGATATTACATGGATATTCTTGACTTCAACTCACCAGTTGCTCCATCTTCAGCATCCGACCCATCAGACTGACTAGGCTTGCTGATGAAGAAGTTGGTGATCGGTCGCTGCCACTTTGGTGTCTCTCTGTGACACATCGGGTTCCCTCCGGAGTGGTTCCGGGAACTCTTGTCACTACTGCCTGTGGAAGTTTATCATTATACATTGGCTCTTGCCAGAAAGCCACTGTATTCAGAGACGTAAGTAACCAATGTAAAGTTTGTTAGCATGGCTTAATAATTTAACTAACGGCCGCCAGCCAGTAACAACTTCGTCTGCTTTGATTTAGGATAAAATAGTGATATTTATCTTTATAAATTGTAGCCTATGTGTTATTCAGATGCATAAGCTATATTCTTGTAAAGTTTCCTTAAAATCCATCCAGTAGTTTATATGTGAAAGAGCACATCCAAACTTTCACATTTATTACATTAGTAGGAACTTACTGGAAGATCCTCCGCTGCTTGCTGGTGGGGCTACAGCGCATCTAGCCTTGCTACTTTTGCCTGAAGACACTGAAAATTTAATGAATCATTATTTTTACACCCAAATTTCACACAAAATATATTTTACGTAAGTCATATAGATAGGTCAAACAACAGTGTGCTGAAGCAAATTTTTAACCTCTTTCCTTAAACAGGTAACTGCATAAAATACCGTGTAAATAAACAGATGGAGTATGTTCATAACTCTTGAAAATCCCTCTAGGCTAACGACTGACATCTAGCAACGTCGATCGGGGTCTGGGACCAACTGCTTAACATGCCTATTTCAGTCAGTGGTTGCTTGACAATAGCGATCGTCGCCGATCACTGTCACAACTGCGCTACGGGCACATCAACACTACATATCAAGCTTATATACATACATAAACGGCCTGTATACGTCGAGGAAGGTTTATTTGTATAATAAATAACATCCTATTGCATTGTAGTTTTTATTACTAGGAACTAACCTTTAGCACCTACTGAAGCTTTTGTTCGCGCCATTTTCAAAGATGATTACTATGTTTTATTCTACTGTGCACATCAGTATAACAAGCATTTATTGCTATTAAATTGAATAACACCTAGCTTAACACGAAAAATACAAATTGAAATATCAGTAAACACGGTCGAAAAAAATTTGCGAAGCAAATGTCAGATTTTGGCGCGTAATATTTCTTTTAAATTACTTTCACAGCTTTGGACTCCAGCACAAAACAATGTACCGTAAAACGGGGTAACTCACAACAGCGAGGTGTATCACAAATCACAACAGAAATGACGGAAACAAACAGCTTGTGTTTACATTGTGTATTTTTATTTTTATCTTTTGAAAGGAGCCCCAAGGGAAAACGTTATTTCTATTAATATTTATTTGTGAGTCATTCGCATCGACAATAGACTCTCGCCTCTGCTCTCGCCTCTCGCCTGTCTAGGAGTCTATTTGTTATGAGGTCGATGTCAGGAGTCTATTGGCTATGAGTTCGATGTATTTTTCCTATCGTACTGTCTGTCTCTTCTTCCACCGAAGCCGTTGCCGTAACCCCCTAATTTAAAAAGTTACAAAATATTCCTTCCTGTCAAATTTTATAAAGCTAACCTAAAAAAGTATCCTTTCAAATTTTGTACAGTGTTTTACCGTAATAAACTCTGTTGTCGTTAATATTTCCATCAACGAAAACTATACCATCGTTGGACCTAATCAAAACCGCACGAACCAATCATGTAAGTTGTTTCAATGCACGTTAAAAGTTGTCTTCTTTGGTCGTATTTGCATAGCTAAAATTGTTTGTGATGCTGGGCGAATCAAAACAGCTGATTTAATCTAATAAGGACTTTGTTTTTTAATGAATACAGGTATGTTTTGTTAATATTTATAAGCAACGCGAAATAACACCTTCTAGTTGAGAAGCAAATGTTTGTGGGTTCAAATCCCATCCATCTCAGAACTTCGTTGATGGAGCAGTCTGTGAAATGTCTTTGTAATTTCTGGCTCTACAAGTTAAAATTTACTTGACTTGCCATTGACCTGGTGTATCATATTTGTTTATTAGCAACTGCATATCCTGTTGTTTGAGATAATGTGATGATGTTTTAAATATTTGCTAGGATTGTTTTAAATTTTTTGCTGTTTTTCCTGCCCCATCCCATCTTGAAGCAGCATACATATTTTCCATAATTTATTCTGTCACAATTAAAAACAATGAAAATCAGTTACCATAGTGGTAAAAAAAAAGAGGTTTTATTCTATTCTCCACTATACCATTTCAGACCTATGGCCTGCTGTGAACTAATAAAGGATGATTTAGCATTTATACATAAAAAATAATGTTTTCCTTTAAACCAACTTTGAACCCAACCAAAATTTTTTTTACAAAATAAAATATTTCGGTTTTTGTTTCTCGTATACCTTCTCTCTTTTTTCTGTATTTATTTCGTAATCACTTGAAAAATTCAACTTGTGTAGTAGCTGTACAGGTTTATTACGATTCCAACTTAATGGCGGCTGTGATCACCGTGCGAGTCAATGCACAGAACACAAATTGAGGTGTCAGCGGTGAGGTAAATCTTGCAGTCACAGCATCAATCTCACAGCTAACTTCAGAGCCACCATTAATTTTGAATTGTACTATACTTATTTTGTTTTTAATCTAATGCTATTGTGATTTGATTTTATATGTCCTTTCCTAATGTTTTCCACCATCTATGACTTTTTTGCTTGGGTGAGGTAGGTAACTTAAGAGTGGTGCATTGCTCTCTCCTAATATCTACAGTTAAAAAAACCTCTATGTTGTATATTATTTAGAGTCCGACCGAAACTGGTTTTCCGGCCGAAACCGAAACCGAAACCGAATGTTCGGCCTGGGCTTCAGTTTCGGCCGAAACCGAAACCGAAACCGAAACTCACGTGGTCAAGTATAAAATACCTACAAATACCAAATTCTGAAGTTTTTTACTTATTATTCTGCTAATAACAACAAAACTAAGTTACAGACTCATTATTTTTCAACACAAGATCCCACCGCTGGGCAAAGGTATCCCCCAAATTTTTCGATATACCCCTCTCTTTTGCTCAAGTCAGCCATTCTCCAGAGTAATGTACCAGGTGGTCGAACCATCGTTTTTTAGGCCTTGTGATATCAGTCTTTGACTTTCTGGCTTACGTCTTGAACGTCAGTTTTGGCACGGATCTTGGTGACCATTTTCTGTCTGTGTGTTTAATGCCTAACACACTCCACTCCATTACCCTTAGACCATTTCCGAGCTTTGACTTAGGGTGTTTCATGAGCAACCAAGATTTTCCACCGTTAGTGAGGATGGGCACAATGCAAACGTCGAAGTTCTCGCTTTAAAGATATAGGAAGGTGGCACTTTATTTATTTTGATATTTTGAACTTTTCAAGGCATAAGCCTTGAAAAGTTAACTCCTCTAGGTGATTCGGCATCCGATTTCCTCATTCTGCCTGTTTGCGAAGAAGGCTATCTTTTTTTTTCGGGGGGAATCCGTTTATGGACTGGACTGGTTATGGACGATACAGAGGGTGGGACTCTGGGGGAAGGCCGCGGGGGTGTGAGGCGCGCCTGCCGTGAGGCGGCAGATATTACTAACTAAACCCACCGGATACCCACTCTGCTTCAGTGCGTATCCAGAGGTTCGCGTGATCTCTGGTCAAGAACTCTGTGCCGGTGGACCCCTGGCGCGCTATGCTAACCAGCCCACCTTGGTAACTCCCCTCTTCACCCGACAGTGTCTACGGTGGTGTTAGGTCACTCTTACACCGCCGCCCTTCCTCGGGGCCACTTGGAATGGAGGCACACAGCCCCCGCCGTGTGCACTCCCAGTGACCCCGAAAGCCCCCCTTTTAGTCATCTTTTACGACAGGCGGGAGGGAACCGTGCCAGAATTCTAACGCCCCATACCACAAGGCAAACGGAGACAACCTGGCCCAAGTCAATATACTCATCAAAGTTGCATTGTCTGCCGTATACCACTTCCTTACTTTGTGTGCCGTTTGTCGTCAGTTTTGTTTTCGTCTGGTTCATCACCAGTCTAATGCGATAGCACACTACACTTAGTTCTTTGAACATTGTCTGCCCTACTACTCGGCGGACGTGTTTTCGAAAAGCACGATGTCGTCGGCATAACGATCGGTCGATTTCTATAATTCGACATCGAGACTTTTACGACTAGGGTCTTGCCAGCTGCCTAAAAACTTCCTCCAATGCGATAGTGCCTAAATAATCTGAGTTACCAGTATTGAACTATTTACCTACATCATTCATGTACAGAAACGAAACGAAAACTTCATCAATAACCACACGCACGACGTCCAATTCAGCATATCAGGACTCCCCCTTAGATTTCCAGAGCGGCTGGTAATGGGCGGCCCACATCCACCCAAACCCTGCGATCTCTATCAGGTCATTCTGCTTTTTTGCTGGTGGGAGTACCACGCTGCGTTTGGCTTCAAACGATATCCCCTCGAGAACTTTTCGACCCCAAACTGATGGCCTAGTTTCGTTTTCTTTCGTGCCCAGCCGTGTTGGATGCAATGATTAACCCCTTTCTCGAAGATGGACCTGTCTACTTGAATCATTTGGCCAAGACATAATCGTCGATAACTTCAGGAATCGAGCAGAACAGAACAGTCTCAACGAAAACTTACATGTAAGCAGTACCGTCAAAACATTACCTCTAAAGAAGTTTTGCGCCTGGCGATTACGCACTGACCAATTTTGGTGTTGCTACGGAGCCATCCGAATGTCCCACGACCATTCCCGAAGACTGTGGACGTCGCCAGGCTCTGCCATAACGTTGCCGCGAGAAAGGATGTTGTCCGAGCGCGCGCGATATCTTCCGTAATGAGTTTCGGTTTCGGCAAAAGTTTCGGCCGATTTTGGCCGAAACCGAAACTGCGGCCGAAACTCGAATTTTTGGCCGAAACTGGCCGAAACCGAAACCGAAACCGAAAGTTCGGTCGGACACTAATATTATTGTTCGATAGAGTGGACTGTACTAATTACGAAACGGTACGAAACGAATCGCGCGAAATACGACAACGATAAAAAATATGCAAGGAAGACGAATCAAGTGTAAGGGCACTAACCTGGGTGTATGCGACGGTGTCTGAACCTTCGGTGGTCGGCGATTGGGTTGGATCCCAGGAACTGTTGGGTTCGAACTTACCTCCAGGACTGGTTACCTTCCACAATACCTATACCGAGTTGTTGCTGCGGCAGCGCTCCTTCCAATCGATCAGCCTTTTCCTTGCTTATACACACGAATACAAACTAACGTAATGGTGTAATTTCAAACTTTAAGGATAAATACGAAATATGTGCTTTGCACCGACAATAGTTCTACGAATTTTCAACGATGAATGCGCGCCGTTAAGGTTCGCTACTGGGGTCGGCCGGAGAGAAAATCTGTCAAATTTGAAAGCGATCGTGACAGCTATGGTCACACAGTGGTTGGGCCGTGCAATCCGTGCATAAATGCAATGCATAAATCCGGACGACCGTCTTGGTGTAATTGTTTAGAAGTCGGCTACTACACCAAAGGTCGCGGGTTCGATCCCCGCACAGTACAAACATTTGTGTGCATGAACATGTCTGTTTGTATTGGTCTGGGTGTTTCCTATGTATAATAAGTATGTATTTACAAAAGAAAAAGTATTTGAGTATGTTTATCCGTTGTCTAGTATCCCATAAAAACGGAGTATAATTAACTCACTTGGGGCTAGATGGCGCTGTGTGAAATAATGTCCAGGGATATTTATTTATTTATTATTATTATAAATCGCGGCATGATAATCATTTGATGCGTTCACCAAAGATATTTTTATTTCGCCACCCAATATATTTCAAGATATAGGGCAAACAAAAGAAACTAACCAAAAATTTTATTTTATTAAACGTACTAACAAGCGGTTTTGCCAATTATTTTTTTACACTATTATTTGCAATCTATTCTCGTGACCACGTTATTTGCACAATGTTATATCTGGTACTTGACGATTCCATCGAGATTTAGTTGTAACTTGGTTTATCCGTTCGATCATCATCAACACAAAATATTTCTTACATCCAATGCATATGATATAGCAATACACGGAGCCATTTCTAGTAACATGCAGAAGAACCCACTAATTAATTGGTCTTACTTGTAATGAAAAGCTGCAAGAAGCATTAAACGGAGCTATCTTGTTACTAACTAAAACGAGGAATTTAACAGTTGTCAACAGTTGATACACTTTTAGTGGATAATTTATTTTAGATAATAACACTTGAGTAATACCTTTAGTCTCCTGTAGAGGCCATCGCGCTGAATTTAATACAGAATCCACCGTGATCTTCATCTTACTGGAATTGATCTACGAGTAGAGCATAGTATAAAAGGAAGTCACCCTCCGCGTTTTTCTGTCTGTTTTTACATAAGCTTTCACTATCTAAATGATAGTTAATGCTAATTATATTTTCTAGAACGTTTGTCTGTATAGTTCATTCAAATTACTACAGTGAAAAGCTGTGTGCAAATAGCCAGTTAGAGATAAAAATGCTTGCACTGCCATTTTTCCATGGCTGACGTAAATATGATAATTCATATTTATATCAAAGTTCTATCTGATCCATTTTTTTTTAAATTTAAAATTGTTTTGCGTTTGACATCAGTCTTGCCAGCCACGCTTACCCAAAAAATGCCTATTCACTCTTGCCTTGAAGACACCAAGGTTGTATGTATCCGGAAACACAGACGCAGGGAGGGCGTTCCACTCCTTAGCGGTGCGGACCAGAAAGGAAGCACCAAACCGCTTAGTTCGGACCGCTGGAAAGTCGACCACATGGAGATGAAAGCCCTCGCGGCGTCTTGTGGTCCGGTAGTAGAAAGTAGAGGGTGGTATCAGGTCATGAAGTTCTTGCGCACACTCTCCGAAATACACCTTATAAAAAACCGACAGACAGGCAACTCTACGCCGATGCTCCAAACTCGAGTTTGGTTCCAACGAGCGTCTCGTCACCTATCAGTCTCCTGGCTCTTCGGTCTACTGAGTCCAGTGCATCCAGCTGATACTTGGCAGAGCCATCCCAGAGGTGGCAGAAGTACTCCATACACAACCGAATTTGTGCTTGGTACAATTGTAAAAGCTGTTCCGGTGTGAAGTGTGTTTCCATTTCGAATAACTTGTCATTATGTTCTATTGCAATAACTATTTCTGTTTCGTATAAGCAAACGCAAACTTTTAATTTTTTTTGCTCGAGATCTCCATCCTAATACTATGGAACGAGTGAAGATTCTTTGACAGCCGTCTGCGCAGTCCCGCAAGTCAGTCTTCCACATGACGCCGGGTGAGTGCACGTCACTGCGTAAAGAATAGGAAAATGAAATGGCAACTAGTACGAAATTGTCAAACCCAAGAGAGCTTTTAATCAAGTGTACTTATGAATATAAACCTGCCATATAACTCTCATGGTGAATCATGATAAAATCATACGTTTGATAAATTATGCATAATGCATATGAACAAACAGTACGGAGGAAAAAAAATAAAGTTGTACTATTTTCAACAAAAGACCCTATGTGCGCCTATTTCGTGTAAATTATCCGCGTAATTATAAATGTCATTTTCGTCAAAAGCGACGTGCGCTCACCTTGGGGACATGGGGGGGAGTGAGCTGCGACGGTGCGCGGACAGCTATCAAAGAAACTTCACTCACTCCATAGTAATTTGTATGGAGATTTCAAGCGAAAAATGCGGAATGTTTGGGAATTTTTTGCACAAAACTGAAATAAAGCAATGAAAAACAACTGATTGGCAATGCTTCTTTGATATCTGATCTTTACACGTTATTTAAAACACGTAAGTTGTTAGTTTATATGATGCCTAAACTTTTGAAATACGGGAGTGCGTTTTGCACGTTTTTAGCGATATTCTGATTTTTTTTCACATTAATCTAGTAAGTTGATCCATATACTGGAAGTTTGAGCTGATTGTGCAACTCTTTGACTACTATGACGATTTTTTTCGTGCCTCATACTTCATATTTTCTATATAAAACTTTAGTTTTCCCGAGAGCCGTTTTCCTGGTATCGCCCCTTAAACGTTTGTATGGCGTTTTATACCAAATTTGAATTTTCGCACCCGATAGTGCTGCCAGGCGTAAACATTGCGTTTCGTTCAGAAATCGACTCGATAATTTTTTAATGACAATCCTGAACAATTATATTTGTGTGCAAGAATTTCAAGTTATGCTGGTTTGCCACTTTTTCATAGACAAAATTAGGAGTAGATAATTATGATTGGTGCAAAGTAAAAAGGAAATAGTGTTAAGGATGTAGTTGATATGGTTACCACAATAGTTAAAAATAAATGTGTTGGTTTGCAAACTGATAGTTGTTCCCAACTTCCCAAGTGTAATACAGTATTAAGGAGTGTTATCATAATTCTATGTTGACATTCGTTTGGAGTTATTTATCAAGTTTAGTTTTTTGTTTAGTGGTCTATATTTGGCTGTTGTAATGTCAATGTGTTGAGGAAGAGTGGCTACTTCTGGCACGGGTGCTTAACGCACTTGAAAGAGGAAGTCGACTCTTGCTCATTTTGTAACCCTGGTCCTATGAAAGTCTTATGCTATTGCGATTTCATTTTATATGTCCTTCCCTATTGTTTTCTTGCAATACAATAAGGATACGTACACCTAAAACATCTGACAGTAAAGAAGAAGCCTCAATAGCGCGTTGTGTTGCAGTGCGTTACTTGATTTGTTGATAGCATTAGGAATTTAAATGTAAAACAATGCAGTACCTAATTGCAACCTTTTTTCACTGATGCCTCTCTCCTATCAGTCTCACGCCCGAATTCACACACGTCAATCAACGTTAAGCAAGTTCTCACGCTCATGCTGCTGTGCCAATAAAACTGAAAGGGATTGCATTTGTGAATTCGGGAGGTAGTGTGTTGATTTCCTCGATGAATGGACAATCCAACACTTTTGTTTTTCAATTCAAACCGCTATTTCCATAATGTTTTCTAATATTTACGCGAACACTATACATCGAAATAAAACAACTTTACGGATTCTACTCGCGGTGTTATATTTTCTTTCATTTTCTAACCCGACGTTTTGTCTCCTTTACTGTACCTACACTGCGATGCGTTATCGCAGTGTAGGTACCGCGTGCTGGGGAGTCACTTGCTTGCTCCCCAGGACGCCAAGAACATCGCTCCCGGGAAGATAGTACAGTTTATGAAGGCTGCTGGCCTGGAGAGCGATCTCTAAAGGGATGATGGCCACAATAGATCAGCAATGGTCGCAGTGGCCTATCGCTCAGGCGACATCCCCATCCACAACGAATACGAATACGAATTCGTCTCCTTTACAGCAGTCGTGATCACGGGATGACAAAGATGTTCTATGTCACAAAACAGTACAAATTTTTAGCAACCCTCACTTTACTACTGTCATTTCCACTAACACTATTGGAAATGTTCCAATCCACGCAGTACGAACTAACTGTACGAATTTTTAAGACCTGTTAAGTGTAATATTCCTCTTCAAACAGCGGGTGTATACAAGCTTGATTGTGACTGTGGGCTCTCGTATATAGGTCAAACCAAAAGAAGCATAGGGACGCGTATCAAAGAACACATAGGTGATATTAAGAATAGGAGATCTACAAAATCAGCAGTTTGTGAACATACCCTTGATAAGCCCAACCATTTCATACGATTTGATAAACCGCAGGTCCTTGCTAGGGAGAATCGTTACTTACCAAGGATGCTGCGAGAGGCTATTGAAATTAAAAAACATCCGAATTTCAATCGTGAGGATGGTTGGAATTTACCACCAGCTTGGGAGCCTGTTATACGCTTGATCAATCCCAGAGGGCAGCACAATACTGTGAGGTCTCAAGATACGGTTAGTTCGTACTGCGTGGATAGGAACATTTCCAATAGTGTTAGTGGAAATGACGGTAGTTAAGTGAGGGTTGCTAAAAATTTGTACTGTTTTGTGACATAGAACATCTTTGTCATCCCGTGATCACGACTGCTGTAAAGGAGTCGAAAGGTCGGGTGAGAAATTGAAAGAAAATATAACACTGCGAGTAGAATCCGTGAAGTTGTTTTATTTCGACGCTATTTCCATATTGACTTGAAATGAATTTTAAAGTTGAAGTGGATATAAGCTGTGCACAAATGAATAAATGTTACTTTCTTTTCTTCTAAATGTCCTTTACTAACTTACAGTGCTGAAGCAAAATGGCTGATGACATAGACATTGAAGAACATGACATTCTGCAGAACCCACTGATCAAAGACATCAAAGCAGAACCTACCGAACGGGCTGGAGGTAATCCAATCTACTATCAAAATAGAATGTTATATATTCATCAACTAAGTTATACATCGTTACAGCATACTGTACTGTACACTGTTAACCTGTTGTTGTGTCAAGTCTATTTAAATGAAGTTATTTTCGATTGGTTAAATTTAAGTCGAAAATTGTCTCCTGGCGTACGTACCTATATAACCTGACAGTGTGAACAAGATAGTATGATTATTTACTAGAGCTTATACGAGATAGATACATGTTGCGCAGTGTCGTCTCAAACCGTGAACACTATCAATGCTTTGCTCAGGTGCAAGGTCATTCTGATTTCGGGATCCACTTTTTTAGCACAAGCACCTCTACCTTTTTTCTTATTAAATTATCATTATTCCTGTGCATGTTTTCGCATGTGTGCGTGTTTCATAGTACATTAAGTAAATCCATATATATATTTTAACTATTCAGAAGCTCTTCCACTGGTTAGGAACCAGTAAATATAAAAAAATAAAAATTGCAATTTGTCTTCTCTGTATTCTATTAAACCCAAACCTTGATAAATCTTTACAGGTAATGAAGACGATGATGATGAATCAATGGACACTTTACTCTATTCAGATGATGTACCTAAATCTGACAGCGAATGTGACGCAGAAAGAGATGTTAATGGTGGAAAGAAAAACTCTCATGAAAAGACTCAAGACTCAACAGTAAAAGATGGTAAAAAAACAGCAGGTACAGAGAAAGGCTTAGATACTGTAGTCATTCTCGAAGATTGGGGTGAGAGACTAAATAATAGCCCTTGTTATTGTAAGCAATGTAAAACACTTTTTGCAACCCGTAACGCTTTAGACTCACATAATATGACAGCCCATTCCTTTCTCATGGCTATTGACTCCCCTGGTAGTCCAGACAAATCACAAGAAGAAACGAAATTTTGCGATCATTGCAAAAAATACTTCAATGACACTGACTTCATACAACATCTTTACGACTTATTATCAGCAAGAAAGAAACAGAAAGAAGGAAAAGAAGAGTTTTATTCTTGTTCCATTTGTTCTTATTTGTTCCAAAATGAAAAAAACTTACACGAGCATATGCTAAAAAATCATGACAATACTTCAAGCATATACAACAAAGTCCATTTTCAAAGTAAATGTAAAATTTGCGATAAAAATGTAACAACTGCTGTATTGCATAATGAACACGTTAAGACTTGTCATAAAGAACATTATCAAAAGAAAGTACAAGCTACTATTACCAAATTCGACTTAAGTATTTCTAAAAAATCCGATGGGGATGATGAAAACACTAGAAATAAGGAGTGCCATTATAAGTGTTCTGCTTGTAAAACTAATTTTAAGAATCCAAATTCGGCTAGAGTCCACAATAAGACATACCATCCTGACGAACGTACTATATTTTATACAGGACCAGCCGATAGGCAAACTTATAACACCCGTCCTCAGTATCAATCTTCGCTACCAAAAAACGTCATATTCAAATGTAGCGAATGCCCTGTACACTTTCTATCATGTATCGTTGCTATAGCTCATAATATTCAAAAACCTTGTTCGCTATTAAACACATGGACTTGTCCTAAATGTAAAAAAGATTTCAGAACCGTTGACAAAGAATATCATGAGCTACAACATGAAGCTGCTAGTAAAATAAGGTCGTTCACGTTCATCGACAATATTTACGCTCGAGTTGCGTGTAAATGCTTCGAATGTGGGGTTTTCTTTGAAGAAAGGGGGTTTTTAAAACACCGTAAAGACGGTTGTACCGGAGACTCAGCATCGAAACATTGTACCATATGTAATGTAAAATTTAGCAACATGAAAAGACATTCGATGAAGCATAATAATAATAAATTTGAGAAGAAAGATTTTATCTTTATCAATGAATTTCTTTCTCCAATGCAGAATGAAAAAGCAGACAAGCGTAAACTGCAAGAACATGCTAATACACCACTGGCTAAGAAGAAGAAAAATCTATCAGACATCAGCGATAAAATCAGTTTATATTATTGCGAAGTATGCGACATGGTAATAAAACCTAGTGCTTCTTTTAATAAGACTTTGGAAAAACTTCATTTAGGCGGTTGTAAAAATGAGGGTGGATTACATTGTGGAAAATGTGGTCTATTGTACCCTTCTCGTGAAGCACTAGAGAGTCACAAGGTAGATCATACGGACAGAAATTTGGAGTTGAAGGATATCATATTCTTCAGTATGTTTCATTTACAACTTACTGTGCCTCGGGTACCTCGATTCCCAAAATGCTCGTTCGGAGTGCAGCACCTATCAGCGAAACCTTCAGGACATCAATGCGATGATCCTATTTTAAACTGCGACCTTTGCCAGCAACGTTTCGATGATTTCACTTATGAACTCCATCTTAAACACCACGACCACTTCGATCATCCACTTCCCGACTCTGAAATTTCTGAATATATACAAACATGTCAATCCGTCAAAAAGACTGGGAATATTCTATACACCTGCAAATCCTGTGATCTGTCTTCAGACTCCTATGATTATGTAGTGGAGCATTGCCAACACCATCTGAACAAGATAGAACGTGATATCGCTATTCAGGAGTGTCTCACTTGTTCCTTAAAATTTGACGTGTTTTCACTTCAAAAACATCAAGATTTACATTTAGTGAGAAAGATTAATAAGAATTCATTCAAAATACTCAGATACGACTACAGCACATTGCCCAGCGATGACTGGTTTGAAATCTTCTCTACGCTATCGGAGGCGGAGGTACGTCAGATAATGTGTCAGAGTTTGTATGTCTCGCGGCTTGTGAAGATGGCACTAATCTTGGACGGTCCACCGGAGTTAACACTTTATAAATGCGAGGCTTGCAAGTGCTACGTACAGCGGGATGGTGTCAGTACACACGTTCAGCGATGCTCGGGACCCTGCACCACCTTCCGCTGTTCCTCCTGTAGTATACCCTTTAGTTCCGCCGCTGGACTTGAAAGACACCGGACCTTACACGACGGAAAAGACATCAGCACCAATTCTTATAGAATTATCTCATTTAATAACAAAGAAGATAAAGATTTTAATAATAAACTTCAAGTCCATGCAAGAGCTTCTGAAAAAAAAGTCAGAGGAAATGATGAATTAGAAGCAAATAGAAGTAAAATAATTAATTGTGGTGAAACTGAACAAGACTCTGGGAATGATACTACGGAAGATTCCGAAGAAGATGCAGATGGTATGGAAGAAGGGAGCCATGATGAGAAGATACATCATAGTAGCGGTAGACCTAGACGTGAAACTCGAAAATCAATAAAAGCATCAGAAGCGTCTGAACAAGGCTCCCAAGACACTGATGATGAATCTGATGATTTTTCTAGTTCAGATGACTTTGAGCAGCCATCTACCAGTAAAGCCAAGCAATCAAAAGAGTTTTCTCAATGTGGAGATGAATTCAGAGTCTTTGAATGTTCGTGCGGTCTGCATTTTAATACGACTAAAACTCTAGAGACACATTTGAAAGTTTGTTCAAAAGAAGACGAAGAAAGCAAAGAATGCAGAAAATGTGGGTTGCTGTTCTCTACAAACCTCCTACAAAAGCATATATGCAGGAATTGTAGCCACGGAAAGAGCTTGGATAGAAATATTCCCACAATTCCTTTACACAATTGTGCTGAGTGCGAGTGTATGTTTTTGAGCAGAAAGTCTATCTCAGAGCACAATATTTCAGGAACGTGCAATTCCGAATTTGGCTCGAGATGTCCCTATTGCGGTTTGCGGTTTCACAAAAAAGGACTGAAACTTCATAGAAAGAGACATAAAAAATACGATTCGATGGGACTAAAGTATAAAATTATTACGCTTAAGAACACGAAACCGAATATTTATAAATGTGTGCCGTGTGATTTGCATTTTATAGATACTGAGACATTTCATAGGCATACTTTGGACAATAAGACGGAAAGTAGCAAGTGTAACCTATGTGGTTTGAAATTCCTTAATTACGCGTTGGAAGCCCACCAATTTCGACACCATAAAATTGGCCAAAAATATGAAATTGACGATTTTAACATTAATATATTGTCTAAATCACACACTCAAGTTTTAGACGAAGGTAAAGCAACTAAGTCAAAGGGTAAACCAGAAAATGTTAAGAAAATGTCTTTCACTTATAAATCTGTTAATTATGATAACCAATTATACAAATGTGCGTGTGGCGTTTGTTTCACAAACTTCCATACGTTCAATCGCCATCGACACACCAAATGTAAAAAGGGAAAAACGGAAAAAAGTCGTAAGTGTCCTATGTGTGGTTACTTGTTCTGCGAAAGTTTGGTAGTGAAGCACATGTTGGTTCATCACCAACTTATGAATTTATCTAAAAATGATTTCGTTATAAGAGGTTATCATCTAAAACCTCTCTCGAGGAAGTGCAAGAAACTTGTACAAAAAGGGAAATCAAAAGCCTTGGAAATGAACACTTTATACAAATGCGAAACATGTAACATGCATTTTATAGCTGAAAAATCAATTCTCAAGCATTTGTATGCCAAACATAAGGTTAGTTATGAACGTCAAGGTTGCTTGAAGTGTGGTTTGAGATTTTCACCAAAGTCGCTGAAGAAGCATATGATAATTCATCACGAGAAACGCAAGTATAGATTAAACGATTTTCACATTTATTCTGTTGATTTGATTAAAAAAGCGGTTGATAAATATGATGCTAAGAGTCTAACCACAGAGACAGAAACTGACGAAGATGAAAAACAATTCAAAAAAGTTTGCAAGAATAAAACATCTTCCAGAAATAGCGAAAATAAAACACCACTGCCTGAAAACTGTAATGCACTAGTTCAGAACGCCGATAAAGATATACCTCAGTCTGTTAACGAAACTGAGAATACAAAAGCAAAGTTTTTCAACCGTGTCGTATACAGGTGTTCTGTATGTGACCTTCACTTTGTAACATTGCACGCTATTACTTGGCACCTCGAGAATAACCATCCGGCGAAAATGGAAATCGTTAATTGCGATTGCGGTCTTAGATTCACCAAATTATCTTTGAAAACCCATCAGATAATGCATCACGGTAGAGCAGGCTTTTCTGTGGACGATTTAATAATTAAGGACATGGAAAAATCGGCACGTTTACAAGATTTCAACTATAAAATGCTCTACAAATGTGTCATTTGCGGCTTACATTACATGTCGCCTTTGACTTTGCTTGATCACATTCAGAAAGGTATACATAGAATGACGGGCAGGGTGAACTGTCCCGACTGCGGTCTAGTTTTTACTAAACTGTCCTTATGTAAACATAGAGTGTTGCAACATGAACAAAATTCAATGAAACTCGAAGATTTTATAATCAATACTACGCTCTTCGTTGATAAAAACACTACTGTTGAAAATAAAACATCCCCAGATAAAAATAACCTTTTAGATCAAAGTGTGTCAGAAAAAACCGATCTTAATAATCTGGCTACGGATTCAGACACATCGAAGGAAATTAATAGTGGAGTATTGCGTGCAAATGAAGTTAATCCTGAAAATAGGTCTGAAATTGAAAATAGGTCCGACGCAGGAAATAGAACTGACGCAGAAAATAAACTTGGTGATGATAATGAATTAGATCCTGTTATCGATTCAGTTCAGACAGATTCTGATGATATCACAACCGAGAAACGCGACACAGAAAAGTCGAATGATAACAAAAATGAAAACCATAAAGAATGTTCAAACCATGAGTTAAGTATTTCTGAGAAAATATCAGTTGAAAACAAGGAAGCGGAAGATGTAGATGCAGAGACATTGCCAGAAAAAGAGTCAAGTGAACTAACTGTAGAAAACGAAAAAGAATGTTCAACATCGCCCAGCAGTAAAGATTTGAATAAGTCCGTTGGTGAGCTTAGTAATGAAAATGTGGATAAAAAAAGCCCTGTGAAACTTTTCAAATGTGGAGAATGCAATGTACACTTTTTGAAACAAAACTCTTGCCTTAAACATGTGCAGAATCATAAACCTATGGACCCGAGAGAGTATATAGAGTGCAAACTTTGCAATTTGCAGTTCAAAATTGAGTCTTTTGCGAAGCACATTAGAATACATCATACTGACGACTTTGATTTGGCTAAAGTGTTAGTTGAGGAGTATCAGCGTAAAGAAGGGCAGACGCCAAGCATCGAGCTCTATTACGTTAAAGATAAAGTCGATTCTGTGCTGGTTAGTACTACAACTGACGACGATAAAGTGTCTGAAAATATAGAAAAAAGTGAAAGTCAAATAAGCGGATCAACTTCAGTTGAAACAGCTGGTGTTTCAAACATAAAACAAAACACGGAAACTATAAATTTAGACAGCGATGAGGATACTCAATTAGACAATGAACACATCTCAGAAATTAAAAATGAAATCTGTAATGATTGGGGTGAAGAAACAGGAGTTGATGAGTTAGACGCAAACGTGACAGATGATGGAAAGTCCAGAAATGGCGAAAGAGGGACATTTAAAATGTTAGAAATTAAACAAGAGTCGCCAGAAAAGATATACACCTGCAAATTCTGCACGGAATCTTTCGGCAGTAATAGGGCGAAAGAATTCCACGAAAGTTTGGACCACTTAGATGCTGCGAAAGACTGTCCTATTTGCAAAACTAACTTCAACGCCTCAATACTAAATGAACTACATTTGAGCATCAAAAATGACGTGTTTGTATGTTGTCTTTGCGATTGTAAATTGCCAGTTTACAAGTTATACGAGCATTCTGATTCACATCAAACTCAAAACAATTGAGATACAGTTTCTTTTTACAAAGTGCCAAATTGATCCAGTTGAAATAAAAGTATGAACCGTTAGATACGATAAAATAGTCCATAACCATAATTTTTTCATAACCGACCAGTTTTGGTGTAAGTAATAGTTAAGAATTTGCTTCTACACCAGTGATCCAGAGGCATTATTTTGAGTTGCATATTTACCGCCACAAGTCGTGTTTTGTGTGAAAAATATGCAGTGTCAAACAAATCCTTAATTTTTCTTTTTTTCTGTAGTAACTTATTTTGCATGGTTTAGTCAAATTTCATTGAATGAAAAGAGGCAAACTGAGCTAAAACTGAGCTGTAAAAAGATCGTTATTAGGCCCCAGGTATGCGAATGTTGCCATCAGAATTATTAAAGTTGACAAGGTGCCTAAATACTTCTGATCGGTTTCGCAGTCAATAAGTTAAATACACCCAAGTTGCCATAAATATCTGAACATTTAACACTTCATTAATATCTGAACTGATGCTAGCTCAAGTCTCTTTCTTTAATACACACGTGACAAGAGGTCACCTGTCATGTTCAGAGGTGCTATTCCGGCGGACATCAACTCACATCTCGGTGCTTCACGCTTACCTCAATCATCAATACGCTTTACTTTGAATAAGTATTTTCTCTCGTTTTGTATGTAAATAATTTAAAAATGTTATTTGTCTTAGTCCTTTTTTTTCTAACGACCACAGTTACAAAGAAATTTTAAAGTTCACTCACACGAGCGAAGGGAGTCGTCCGCCGGAATAGCATATTTATGGCAATATATGAACTAGACAACGGGTACAAAATACTCAGATATTTTTCTTTTTGTAAATTGTAAATACATAATATAGATACATAGGATACACTTATGCTAATACAGACATGATTAACGATTATCCATAAGGCCTCATGAATGAAAAAATACTCTCCCTCTTCTGCAGATTTCGACACCCTCAAGAAAAGGGCCATTTTTGATTATTTATCGTGAAATTTATAAATATACAGGGTGAATTTGCAAGTACTTGCCAAATTTTAGGGGCGACTTGGAATCACGAATTCCGGTTTTTTTGAAATTTTTTTTGGACTAATAAATATTTTTAGAATTTATTTTAGTCATACGTTACGATATGATTTCGCGAGTCGAAAGTGCAAAGTATTTTTTGTAATAAGCCCAATCCTTTGTTGACTAACATATATCTCACATTCACAACTTTTGAATCTCACATAATAATGTGATGTAATGAGATATTTTTTGTGTTTTTTATCTCCCAGATAGATTTGTCCGCATAACAATAATAATATAAGTATTTGTATAAAGACCACGATATTTTTAACCCTAACCACCAATAAATAATTAAACTTTAAAATTTAACTTGATTTTGCAATTCAGTGATTGTATGTTTTATACTCATTTTTTTAAGAACAAGTATAATAATTATGGATGTTTCTACTGTCTGTCTTGATTATTTAATGGATTTATAAAAGTTTAAGTAGGTTAATAAATATGTTAGATTGTATTTCTTCAAACTTAGAAATATTTAAAATTTCATAATTTTTTTTTATGTGTTGACTGAGTCAGTTCTACCTATACCTAAGTATAATTATTAAGAATATTATTGGAACGTAACTAATAAAGATTACTTATTAGAAAACGTTTTTTACTTATGACTAGCTGTCCCGACAGACTTCATTCGTAATTGAGTCTCAATTGTTGAATTAGACGCATTATTCTATGAAAAATGCGTCTAACCGATTGAGACTCAATTATGATTCAATGGAAGCGTTCTAAAATTAGAAGACTTGGGACCCTGTTGTCAAACATTCATTGTTACGTGTCAGGTAGAAAAGTGTGCTAAGAGAAAACTTATATGTGGTTTTTACATAGTAAAAAGCATTTTTACATGTTTATTCGCTTTTCCCACCTTCCATGAACTGCCACAGAGATCTTAAAACCAAAATACTTATATTTTGACGACCGTCTTGGTGTAATTGTTGAGATGTCGGCTACTACACCAAAGGTCGCGGGTTCGATCCCCGCACAGTAAAAACATTTGTGTGCATGAACATGTCTGTTTGTATTGGTCTGGGTGGTCCTATGTATATTAAGTATGTATTTACAAAAGAAAAAGTATTTAAGTATGTTTATCCGTTGTCTAGTACCCCATAAAAACGGACTATAATTAGCTCACTTGGGGCAGGATGGCGCTGTGTGGAATAATGTCCAGGGATATTTAAAATTAGCCAAATCAATCCAGCCGTTCCAGAGTTTGTTAAAAGTCAACGACCGTCTTGGTGTAATTAATAAATAAATAAATAAAACACAAAAAAAACTCCATACCGCCGTCCATAAGAAACCACATAACGTGAACATAAATAGCCTACGTCCCACTGCTGGAGACAGGCCTCACCTCAACTATGAACAAACATGCGCTCAGGTGCTGATTGTAGGAGGGCTCTAAGGTTAGTGATGAACATTTCAGATGTTATCAAGCCCCTTCTAACCCTTCGTTGGTTGGGTAACGACCAATTTAGTGTAATAGTTCAGGAGTGGGCTATTACGCTAGAGGTCGCGGGTTTGATCCCAGCACAATAGAAAAATTTGTGTGCATGATTTGTTTGTATTGGTTGGGTGCTTCCTATGTAGGAATTGGTCAATATTCTACAATTATAATAGTTATTATTGTTTTTAGCATTTTTCATGCAGTATCTTTACTATACTACGCACGCCGAATGATGATCCCTATGACAGTTCGCTAGCGCTTAACATTATTGTACTAACGTCCTGTCACAACAAATCCTTCAGAAGTCCATTAAAAAATCGAAAAAAACATATTTGTGTACATTTGCAAATTATAAAAATGAATAGATATTAAGAAATTATTACGTATTGTTCGTAAATAATGTCAAAAAACTCAATGCAAATGTACATGGTACGTGCTGCAAAAGTTACGTCGTCAAGCTATTATCGACTAAGAAGGGGCACATCGATAAACAAAAAATCAATAATTTGTTGGAAAAATTTAACAAATGCTTTGAGTTTGTATTTTAATTAAATCAATCTGAATCTGATACAGGGTCAAGCGGGTCTTCAAAAATCTGAGTCTGAAATGCAGCTGTCGGTGACGTTTAATATTAACGGTTGGTCAATGATATTGTCGTATTGTACATATCGATCCCAGTCTTGTAAATGAATTTTCTTCGTTCTTTCGACCACTTTTCGTTTTATTCAAATTATGCAATTTGAATAAAAATTAAAGAATAGTAAAATAAAATAAGACTTACTTTTTTATCTAGTGTTTTATGTCCATCAATGCGCGTAATCTTTTTTTCAAAATAAATAGAAATTGCTTTTTATGTTGAATGACATGACATTTGCCTAAAAAATAATATTTTATCGAAATTGTTTGAAATCACTAAAACAACTGTCAGTTGAAACGTCATAGGGATCATCATTCGGCGTGCGAACTATAAAGATCTGAAAACCAGAAAAAGACACAAAGTTAATGGTCTCTGTAGCACAGTGGTTAGTGCAGTAGTCCGGTTTGCGAAAGATGCGGGTTCGATTCCCTCCTGATGCCAAGATGACCAAATATGTCTTTTTCTGGTTTTCAGATCTACAATTATTGTTGTATTAAATATGCAGCTTTCGCGGTATTTTGTTAATGATAACTTAGGAAGGAACAATAATGAAAAACAAATATCTCTGTATACACTTTTATTATTTAACTAAAGTACAATGTTTAAAATTTTCTGTAGAAAATTGAAAAATTCACACTAACCGATACATGATTCTAAACTAAGATGATTTTGATACGTGCTTAAATATTGTATAAATACAACTTAATATTAAAGTTATGTTATTGTTAAATATTTTATTGTCCTTACAAATATATTTATGACAAAATTGCAGTATTAACAAACGACATAACAAACTCCTAGGAAACGAAAACTTCTGAATGTTCCGTTCTCCATGACATCAGAACTCACTAATCTTTGACTTATTTATTTTAGGTTTAGTCAATATTGCATGTTACATAAAATCATTTTTGTTGGACTTAAATATTCAAAAGCAATTATTCAATTATATCGTGTTATTGTGTACAGTAAACGGCTCATCACGCTACCCTTTTCCGTTTTTTACGTCGCTCTTCTTACCAAATGAATATTATTTCGTGTAGATCAAGTAATGACCGGAAATGGGTAGCCTGTCATGCAGTTGACCGTACATTTTAAGTTTCAGAAATCTATGGGGCATTTTAATTTAATTGTAAGGACAACAATACAAGTTGAATACAATTTGCCAAAAATGTAGTGTATAGGAGCATCAGGGCCCCAAGTCTGCTAATTTTAGAACACTTCAATTGAATCGTAATTGTGTCTAAATAGTCAAATTCGTTCTCGTATTTCTATTGGATTGAGAGTTCAACTTCCAATGACACTAGCGGCTTTTGAAACGTATTTCTTAAGTAAGTGGGACTGTTGGCAACGTGTCTAAGGCCCAGACTCCACCAGGGCTGAGCGGAGATGTGCGGCGTCGAGCTGTGTTTTCAACAACCAATGGCATTGCGTTATTCACACATGGAGATGTGGAGATGTGATTCTATTGGTTGTTGAAAACACAGCTCGACGCCGCACATCTCCGCTCAGCTCTGGTGGAGTCTGGGCCTAAGGGTGCCCCCAGATGGGAATTGGTTGTACATTTCTATTCTATTTCTATGTTGTATATGCATTTGTGGTATTGCCTCTGTTGGCGAAAGAAAGTTAAGTTCGAAAAGACCTCTTCTGACAACACTGATAATTTTAAAAGGTGTTTAAACTTTAGGTATTTACAATTTTGGCAAATGTGTACTTTTATTTAAATATTTCATAAAACAGTTTATCTATAGATATACATTGTTTTCAAGCAAGTCTTACCCCCTTATACATGAAAGCTCAAACAGCACTACAACACCTGTAAAGATTTTTCTCTTTTTCACACTCAACGCTGCAGCACTGAATTTACTTCGATGAATAAGGAAGTAAGCTGTAAGAAAACCTGACCAAAAATAAAGTTACTTCATTGAGAAAAATGTTTTCGTTTAACTCGATTTATAAAATTCACACCAACTAATATTTTAAATGCGAAAGTGAGTGTCTGTGTATAACGTTTTCACACCTAAAAACTACTGAACTGATTTTAATGAAATTTAGTAATTAAAAAAAAAAGAGAACAAACCATAGGATAGTTATTTAAAATGATGCTTTCCAGCATTTTCAAGGATATTTCAAGTACCCAATACCAAACTGACAGATGTTTTCGGAGGTCCTAATGCTTCTAGCGACATCAGGAGGGACCAACTGCTTAGCGAGCCTTACAAAGCACGAAGATGCTCCCCAACAATAGATCATTAAATTTCGGGCAGAATTCTAATAATAGTCTAAGGCTTGATTTTACGTTTTTTGATTTGTTTAACACAATTAGCAATTACATTGAATGTAGAACAACGGGGGTTTAAGTAACTTACTGGTATAAAAATAAATACCAAATTGCAGAAATGATAGTACAATTTAGTAAACTTATTTTTCGTCAGGTTTTTCAATACCAAATTTAAATTCATATATAAATAGTTTCCTAAAGTGTATGCTAGTTATGATTGTATATATTTTTAATTAAATTACATTACCTAATCTAATAAAATTGAGTACAAAGTACAAACTCCTTTCACAGTTCTGCTGTTCTTGTAAAATTTGAGAAAATAAAATAGTTATTTTTATTATTTTAATGTCAATTAATGTAGAGACTTTGACTGGATTAAGTCAAAAGTGGTTTTTCCAGTACCAAGACATACAGTCAGCCTGTAATTTTCTGTAGGCAGGCACATTCACGGAATTTACAAGTCTGAAATGTGTGTCAAATTAATTGCATATTTTATTTTTTTCAAAAAGACGTTTAGAGCGCGAAGCCTATAGTAATAACCCCCAAATTCACAAACGTCAATCAACGCTAAGCACGCGCTCACGCTTATGCTGTCCCGTAAAATGTCCCGAAAAAAACTTCAATACTTTTTAATTATTTCTTAAATTGAACTCGTTTTTTTAGCTTGGGATAATACTGTTTGTAACACGGTGATCACATGTGAAATCGAAATAGTTTTTCGGCGACCTCAATTGCATAGATCTAACTTTTATTTTTGTTTGATATCTTTTATAATTGTAAACTCAGAGGAAAGGCTGGAAATTTAGATTTAGATCTTAGTTTTTTTTTAAATTTAACCTGCTGTGTCCCACTGCTGGGCAAAGGTCTTCCCCAAAGCTCTCCAACTGTGCCGGTCATAAGCCAATACTTGCCAGTCGTTGGAGTAATGGCTCGTGTTTAGATAATCTTCTCAAAATTATAAGCCAAATTGACCTAACTGCATTTAATTTATAGACATTGTAGTACGGTCAGTGCCCTAAGATATGTGTATCCAGGCCCATTTGCTAATTTAAAGCTCTACTAGGCCAAAAACCATTCGAAAAAAAATTATTTCATTTTGTATTGATGTCATTATGTTAATAAATCATATTAAATGAAATTCTATTTTTTCGAATGGTTTGTGGCCTAGCAAAACTTATAATTAGCGAATGTGCATGGATACATATCTTAGGGCACTGATTGTACACTTTAAAGACATAATTTAAACTAAAACAAGAACAGCTTATTTCTTCCCTACAATACAAATGTTTAGTTAATACTTTTCAATACTAGTCTAATTAACGTGAACAAGTAATGTATTGGAGATACAACATACTATAAAATTGTAGATCTTTTTGCCAGTAGAAAGTGTTAAAAAATGTATAAGCTGATTGGAGAAGTCGCCGAATCAGCTAAAAGTGAAAATGACATTCCGAAATGCGTAAAAAAATATTCAAACGCGTTCAAATTCATTCCGAATTGATGAAAGCGCGCCAATGTCATTCATTATGTAGTTTAATAAGCATAATAATGTTACTGGGTTGAGCTCGTAAAAAGGGTAAAAATACCATTTCTGAAATGAATCTAGCAATGTTATATCTCCAATTCACCACTCGCAACAGATCTTAAATACTAAGTTATTGTAAAATGCATTAAATACGTACTTCTATTAAAATTTGGCTGCCTTTATTGTATATGCTTTTAAACACTTTCTAAGTACACTTGAACACGTTAGAAATTACACAAAAGAGATACATACATATTACGCATACGACTATTACCCAAACGGAATTGTTAAGGTGGTCATTTGTGTACCATTAACGGCTCTTCAGGCTACCCGTAGGCGTTCTTTATCTCGCTTTTGCTGAAAGACAGTTCTTTGCTATAGAGCGAGAAAGTATGACTGAAAATGGCTAGCCTGTCATGCTGTTGACCGTTCCTCACTTTAGGTGGTGGTAGCCTTTAGGCGTAGGCTATAATGTAGTTACCTATTTTTATCTAATTGTGTCCAAATGCACTTTCAATCCCACCACACGCTAACATTCCACCATACATATTAATTTGTTTGACTTCAAAGAGGCTGTAACTACACTGCTCAAAAGTGTCTAGGGATATCTCAAGCATTTTCATACAAAGTATAGCTATTTGGGAGGCTGTAAAAATTAAAATATTGATACCAACGTAGAAATTTTTAGAACACAGAAACTGCTATATCTGCCCTTTTTGATTGTATAAAGAAATTCATTGTAGTAGCATTATTTTACAATCGTAAGGACGTTAAAAAAAGACAGATTTTTCTTTTAAAAGGTGTAAAAATTTTAGCAAAATCAAACGTTTTTTTTTGTAATATTCTTAACCCCTCAGGCGTCGTAATTGCAAATCGATTTTTGCCTTATTTGTCGTGGCCGTTATTTTTGCAACGCGCCGTAACACATGGTTGAATTAAAATCAAGATATCTCAGGTTTCGCGAGATGGACATCGAATCTGACTATATGTTTAGAAAGCCAATGAAATTTGCTTCCTATTTATTACAATTTTTAATACAATTGATTGTTTTCAAATTCTTAAATAACGTGAAGAAAGTGGAGAAAGTAAAACTTTCTCTTTTTGTGCTATTTCCCATTCTAATTCGAAAATTAAATCGATAACTACCATATTTTAATATTATTTTCATTAGGTCATAGCCTTATCTAGACGATATAATAATAATTTGTTCCTATTTGAAGCAGAAAAATTACAACGAGACCTGACGTACAACAATAAAAAGGTGTCAAATTTCCAAACTAACTTCCACAGGCTAAACTCACTTTTTTTTAATGGAAGGTATGTGTCTACTTGTAAACAAACTTAACTTTATGAAATATTTGAAAAATGATATCCCTATGATATCCCTAGACAGTTTTGATGTGTGATCCTTATACAGGAAAATTAATTTTTTGATCTAGTTTTTTGAGTGGATGTGGTAGGCCAAATTTTTAACTATTAAGAATATCGAAAAATGCTGAAAATAGTCTGGAGGCAGATTTTGACAGAAACGACATACTCTGATTAAAAAAGTTGCTAATCAGCCTGTGATTTTGCGTCATCTTGTTGTGGCAAAAGGATGAAATTCTAGGAAAAAGTAGGATTTCAGATTTGATATCTATCAGTGATATTTTTTCTGATCACGTGTTTGAAAACACCTCTTTGAAGTCATTCAAATATTTGTGATTTTCTATCATAATATCTAAGTATGATTACAATACAACGTCCTAACTATTTAATTATTTTAAATTATACTTATCAAAGACGAAAATGTTTAAGAAATGTCATGTTTGAAAAATATTCAAAATGTTTAAAGGTTATTCAAGGAATATTGTCAGTTTTATTTTAATTTTAACATTTAATATCCTGAAAAAAACCGAGCATGAAAACATAGGTAGAGAGCTACCAAATAGTTGCAGTCTTGACATCGTTTCATCATGTTGTTTTCATACAAAGGTTTAAAAATGAGTGAAAATCCCTTATTTTGAATTCATAGACTACGAGGTCATATAAAACTGTTTACTACGACCGTAACATAACATAGCTAAAGTAAGGTCAACTAAACGAGATAAAGAATGTAAAACGTTAATGAAGAATGTTATGCACCCCTGAAACTATCAGTGGTCCATAACATTTTTTCTTAGGCTTTTAAATCACACTGTTGGGCAATTATAAAAAACAATTATAAAAGTACATGAAATTAATGCTTTTGAGTTTAGTTGAGTTTGAGTTATAAAACATCTAAACGTATAAAAGTTTGAATGCTATAGGTACGATACGAACATTACGAACATATCTCGTAGGTCATTCAACATCTTTTTTCGTTGGCCTTACTTTATTCAAAAGTGGTTTCAACAATATTTACTTGCACATTACAAGTTAGCGTATTTCGTTGCTATACTCCGCACGCCGAATGATGATCCCTATGACAGTTCGCTGGCGCTTAACTTTGTACTGACGTCCTGTGACAACAAATCCTTTAGAGGTCCATTAAAAAATCGAAAAAATCATAATTGTGTACATTTTGAACTTATAAAAATGAATATTACGAAATGATTACGTAATGTTCGTAAATAATGGAAAAAAACTCAATGCAAATGTACATGGTACGTGCTGCAAAAGTTACGTCGTCAAGCTGTTATCGACTAAGAAGAGACACATCGATAAACAAAATATCGATAATTAGTTGTAAAAATTTAACAAATGCTTTAAGTTTGTATTTTATTTATATCAATTTGAATAAGATACAGGGTCAAGCGGATCTTCAAAATCTGAGTCTGAACTGCAGCTATCCGTGACGTTTAATATGAACGGTTGGTCAATGATATTGTCGTATTGTACATCTCGATCCCAGTCTGGCAAACAAATTTTCTTCGTTCTTTTGACCACTTTTCGTTTTATTCAAATTATGCAATTTAAATAAAAAATAAAGAAATGTAAAATAAAATAAGACTCTTACTTTTTTATCTAGTGTTTTATGTCCATGAATGCGCGTCAGCTTTTTTTCAAAATAAATAGAAATTGCTTTTTATGTTGAATGACCTGGCTGAAAGACAAGACATTTGCCTAAAAAAATAATATTTTATCGAAATTGTTTGAAATTGTTTCGCATCACTAATCCAGCTGTCAGTTGAAACGTCATAGGGATCATCATTCGGCGTGCGAACTATAGTAAAACTGAAATTGTTTCTAAAAATGTTTTTTTAATGTTATAACAGTAGGTGTATCGTTAGTTATATTTAACATTATAAAAGGTTGAAAATTGACTTATTTCAATAAATATATTCAAAGCATTGAATATTAAATCTATAAAATAATATTATTGCCAATGAACCTTATGCATCTATTTTTTTATAAATACTGAGTAAGGGCAAACATTATACGCGAAATTCTAAAGTGAAAATCATATATATATTTCCGCTTAAACATAAAATATAGAAAAAAAAACATTTTTCTAACAAAAAACACACAACACAAAATAGAAAAAAATAAGTACTTTTACAGAAATAAAGAGCACTAAATAATAATAATATGAAATGGCTAACATTTCGGCGGCATGACGTGTCAAAATAATTTTGGCAAAAATAGCAGAACGATAATATAGCATCTCTAATTCTAACATAATAATCACATGACATTGGAATTTCGATAAAAAATAAATATGAGCTTTTACTAGTGTAAAACACCTCCCAAACCTTATTTATTTTGGTTAATACCTGTAAACAAACAAAAATAACAAGATCTTATATGAAAAAATCTTGAGTCACAGTGTTTTTTGTCAAACTCCTACTTAACGGCTTGACCGATTTTGATGAAATTTTATATGTATATTTGTTAGGTCTGAGAATAGGTCGTAATCAATTTTTTTCAAACTTAAGTCCACGCAGACAAAATCCCGGATAGCTGCTAGTTATTTAGTTCATTTATTTTTCTTCGGTTAATTTTACAATTTGAATCAACATATTTTTGATTTGTAGTTAAGAGTTTGTGGGTTATTGATTCAACGAGAGCGCCACTCGAATATTATTGTTACTATACTTATTAGAGCTTTCTTCTTATTTGATTATACACGGTGACTTTTTAATAACAAACAAAAATGTTGTTTTATGGAACTGGAAAGAAACTGCGCAAATTGAATCATTCGTATCCCTTCCTTGAGTAGATATTCTGCGACAAAATTAAGTTGGATCGTGTGTCATTCATGTTGCAATAATAATGATATCTTTCTGAATTACCTATAGTCCGTTCGCGTTAAGAATGCAATGATTTTTAAATTTAATTCTGTTGCACATAAAACAACTCAGATCCACAACCTTTGCGTCCGAAAGTATGCGTTCTACTGGTCACTGTGGACTTGACTTTCTAATTAGGAACGATTTGATTGGTTAGGGGGCGTGCTAGATCGAAGGACAAGTATGAAATTAATGCATTCTTAACGCGAACAGACTATAGGTTTATTATTGCAAAATTATGTGTTTTTTAAGATGTAGAAAATTTTAATAAACGATGTCGAAGTAAGTAAGTAAGGCCTTTGCCCTGCAGTGGGACGGAACGGGCTGATTTAGATTTAGATATCGAAGTGTCAAGGGTTTACAGTGAACACTATATCATTGATAGACACAGAATCTGTCATTATTAGTAGAATCAGTTCTAGGTAAAACAGGGTGTCAAAACTAGCATCTAACTAATGTAGACTAAACGAAGAAAAAGTTTTTCTTCACGAATTGGACGTTCATCGATTGAAAATGAATAGTGTTTCAAGCACTCACCCTAGACGCTATCAGCCGGGCTCTGGAACTCAGCCAGTGCGTGTATGGGGCTGGGCTGTTTCTTCTGGCTCCCACGACGCACCTTCGCGCGGACTTCCTCAGGCTTCTCGGGGCGGATGAGCGGCTTCTTCTCAGGGGCCTTCATGCGCCAGACTACTATCGGCGACTGGAGGGAGAGGGTTTTGTCAATATCTTGATGTGATATACAGGGTGTTCCGTAATGAGTGGTTTAACCGAAATCCACCAATCCACCATCCAATAGTTCATTTAATTACCGACAGGTATTTTAAACAGTTTTTGGAAATTCCTCAGGGTTGCCGTAAAAAAAAAAGAGTATTTTTTCATATTTTCTGCATTAGAATGGTTTTTTTATGCCATGATATGGGTGCAAGTATTATTCAAAAACTGTTCAAATTGGTTGTAGGTAATCGAATGAACTATTTAAGATTTGCGGTTGAACCACTCGTTACTCAATACCCTGTATACAAAAAGAGGAAGATACGTTACGTTCATACTTCGTGAATTCGAAAAATGAACAGTCACAACAGCTACAAACTCACTGTGGCGTGTGCATGTTGCCAACAAACAGGGATAGAAAGATGTAATCCGCACGAGTGCAAACGAGAGCGGTAACATTGCACCGAAAGCTATAGTCGTCAGGCGTCACCGATGTGCACCGATCATTTACGATGCCAAACGTGTCGCTCTCGTTTTTGTATTTTTTGTTTTGCTCATTTACAAACAGGTCCATTAGACCTGTTTTTTTGTGGCCACTTTTGGTACGCGGAGGTCGTATACTCCTTTTTTTTGGTTTAAATCAATGTGTCATTCCTACTACAACTATTATTATTCCAAGTTGCAAGCAAGGATGCTTTGGGGAAAACATGGAATAAAAATAGGCAGTTTTTTTAAGAGTTTGTGTAAGGTCAAGTTGGGTAACAAATCGCTGAAAAATGGGAAAATGGGAAAATCGATTTGAAAAAAATTGAGATGTTGCATTGAAGAACTAACGAATGGTGGTGTGTTCAACAAACCAATGTGTCAACCAACTGGACATTATTCCACACAGCGCCATCTAGCCCCAAACTAAGCAACTAAATGCTTGTGCTATGTGATACTAGACAACGGATAAACATACTGCAAAACATATTACCTACATAGGAAACACACAGACCAGTACAAACAGACATGTTCATGCACACAAATGTTTGCACTGTGCGGAGATCGAACCGGCGACCACTGGTGTAATTGTTGAAAAGTGGGCATTTGCTTAGTTTGAGGCTAGATCGCGCTGTGTGGAATAATGTCCAGTAATATTCAACGTAACTGTGTACACAGTTGTTGGTTGAAAAGAGAAGTGATGGTGGTTTAGTGGCGGTATGTTATATTATACGCAATAATATGGCCGAATGGATGCATTTTTTATTACAAATATACCTACTAATCATGAAAGTTGAGATCGATGAGAATTAGAAAATGAATATAAACACTGAATAAAAAATGCAACAAGAAAGTTTAAAAACCTAGAAAATGAATGGTGAAAGTTTCTATCAAAAAAAAACGACATGTGCACACAACATCTAGTCATAGTACAATGAAACAAGTAGGGCAACTTAGCCCCCGAGTGAGGGATAATTGCCAAAACACGTAGGGCCTGCCGCTACGCCAGCGGCAGTGGGGCGGAACACACAGGTGTGCGAACTTAAGTACGGTTCGGCCACGACTGGAGTATCGTCAGAATTAAGGAAATCGTCAGTGTGTGCGTGGGACGACACGTACAGTAAGTGCGCTAAGAGATGTTTTCAGGCACATTCGCTTATTTAAATGATAAAGGTAATGGCTTGTGGTCTAGTAGAACTTTAAATTGGCGAATGTGCCTGGATACATTTCTTAGGGCAATGACTGTACGAATATGACGGCTCGGCCGCGCTTGCAAACAAGCTGCGCTCGCCGCGTTTGTATGGAAGATGACATACTGGGTATACTGTGATCTAGTGAGTGATGATGAACAAGTGATCCATGCATGTGTGATCTAACAGGCACATCTAGACTTACGTAGTTCTGCTCCAGCGTGTGACAGCGTAATATACAAATACGGATTATATACACAGCTCTTGTTGCCATACAAGCTAATTAACTTGACGACGGTTGAGAATCAAAATGCCTTTTTCAAAATAGTTAAGTTTTGACCCTTGAAACCGGGTTTTCTGCAACATTTTATCTAAACGGTAAAGCTAATACTTGTTTTTGAGCGACGTCACCGGTATACCGGTTTTTAGTCTTAAATTAGTTAAATAATGAAACAAGAAAGTTTAAAAACCTTAGTTAAATTTTGGACAAAAATATAGACCTTTTTTTAGTTTCCCAATGTTACTTCCCAGAACTTAATCCTTACTAGCGACACTACGAGATGGCACAAAGAAGGCAAGTTTTTTTTTAAAACCAACAGATTGAATTTCTGTCTAGGGAAATAGTGTTAAGTAAGTTTTTGTCAAAATTTGTCTGGAGACCTCTTGAATTTTTTCAAAATTGCTCATAGTTTAGGATTTGGCCTACTACTACAAACAAAAACGTTTTTTTTCTAGATTTACGTTGAGTAGATTGAGATTGAATTATTGATTCTTAACCGTCGATTTCATGCTCGCTAATAAGCTTATTATTATTTTTTCAAGCGACCTTTATATGTATAACCTTACTGTATTTGAACTTATACTATACAGGCTGTTGATTTCAAAATCTGCTTTATTTTCGAGACAGGTACAATTTTATTAGCAATAACAAAAAAAACGATTTACAGGTATCAAGTTCCATAAAAAGTTAAAATTATAAATTAGCAGTTTCTGAAATAAAATTCTGTATGACCGGTTTAGCGCTTCATACGCAAAAGGTAGCAGGTTTTAATTCTTGTACTCGGTTTACAGCTCTATTAAATGAGACGTTGCAATGTCGATTCCCTCAAAAAACGCAAGGGTTACAAACTTATTCAAAAAAATATACAGGATGGCCCACTTACAGTGGACCTAAAATTTTTCACGTGTAGAGAAGAACAACTGACTAAAAAAGCTCTGCGAAAATCAATACTTTAGAAGTTTTTGTAAAAAAACTGGGTCTTCAAAGATCCTTTTTGTAAGAAACTGTACATACGATTCTTTAATCTTTATTTTTCATTTAAAGAGGACGCTACTATGCGGTTCAATAGGCCTTACATTACTAAGCAAGTATCTTAACTAAACGCAGATTATGCTAAAATTAGCAAGTTAAACTGAGGATGAGGAGTAAAGCCATATACAGGTTGTTCAATCTTAAACCGGTTTAGAATTTAACCAGCAATTATTCTATTAACAGCTTTCTAAATGAGCTATAAAAATGTTGTACGGAGTAAAGAGTTCTGAACGTCGCGGGTCGGTTTTTCATTTTTATTTAAACGTTTAGAGATATTCGTAAATTCTCGCTCGAAATCGCCTTAGAAAAAAATTACAAGTTTAAAAAACAACCTCCTGTATAGTCCAGATTACGTCAAAAATCAAAATGGCGGACCTGGCGGCCATTTTGTAAAAACGAATACCAACACGAAATAATTAAAATAAATACTCACAGCAATGGTTCCCTGTCTGGTGTATTTGGTGGAGGCCACGTAAGAGGCCTTGACGGTCAAGACGACAGCGTTCATGAGGTTCTTAGCGGCCTGGATGAGGGAGGTGGCGCTGTCCAGCTGAAAGGGAGCCGAGAGAAAGAGACGGCTGTTATTGGGACGGCACGGCACACGGACAATATTTACAGGAAAGAGACAGAAAATACAAAAAAAGCAGCGATACCCACCTAACATGATACGATTGTTCAACGAAATTATTTAAAAAACACTTCATCAAAGTCTTATAAGATATAGTATATTGTTTTTTTAAAAAAATTTGGATAAGTAAAAGACTGGTGTCAAAACTGTTTGTTAGCCAGTTTATACAAAAATACAAAAAAATATTTCAGTTTCTTTCAATTTGCTTTACATCTTCTTTATATTTATAAAAGGTTTCAATTTATAAAAGGCTTAAATGTTATTAATCAGTGAAAATAAATTCTAAACAAATATTTACCTTGTCTAATCAATAGATAGTTTACCACTATAACTGTAATTAAGTATATTTGATGTAATACTATTTCTTTGGTTCATAAGATTTTACGTTGTGCCAGTACTTGGTATCTTGAAATAAGACACCTGAATGTGAAATGTACCAGATTTTTATTCAACATCGATCTGACACAGACCCAAGCAAGCCCAGACCCCACCGCGGCCCAAGAACTCCTGAAACCCAACATAAAACTCATAGAAATAACACTTTTTTCGGTAACTTTGCAGAAGAATATTACACACCACTACCTTTCTCCAAACATGTCGTGAATTCAGGACGTCTTTAACATTAAAATTAACACAAGCGTTTGCGTTTTAAGTGACGTTCGAAACATGATCCAGCTCGAAGGACCATGCATACATAGGAAGGTTTTATTTTTTGAAAAATTATAGATTTAGAAATAGAGTTAGCATTTTGTTATAAAGTATTTTTCTTCGCCTACTGCTAAAAAAACGCCTCAAACTGTATAGTCTGCAAGACTCTTGGACATCCTAAGACTGCTATCTAAAGGAATAATATATTTTTTTGTGTTTTTTTCTGTTGTGTTGTCCTAATCATTTTGTCTCATTTGTTTCTTACTTGGTAAGTTGCGATTTTCGAAATCAATCAATCAAAGTTTTTCTTCCTACTTTTTGCTTATTAGGGATTTTTAAGACAAGTTTGGTTTTTTGTTTGGAAATTAGATTTGACTATTTGGAAGTACTTTGTAACAGGTCTATTTAAATAAAGTAATTTTTGTTTGTTTGTTTTGAAGTCATAAAAAAGTAGTGGTGTACACAAGATGATTTCCCCAGCCCAGTTACCTCTCCCCCACTTACCCCACTGACGATGAGCTCCCCGGAGATGTTCTGGACGTCGGCCTTCACCTTGCTGGTGATCTGGATCTGGTGGCAGTAGAGGGCTATGCGCTGCAGGTACGCGAGGAGGTCCTGCTTCGTCGACGACTCGGGGCACTGAGAGGTTGGTATTTTGGTTCATTTTTCATAAGATAAGATTCACTTCAATGCACACAACACACAAAATTGAAGAACAATAATTATCTATAAAAGCGATCCCTTTCAGACAACCTTCAGGTAGCAAGATAAAATAAAATCGTTACATATTAATTTATTTGTTTATTCCATATTGCACAAAAAACTAAGTACAATTCGCGATTATAATGTTTATAGGGATTCTCTACTAGTCAACCACCGGGCTAAGCAAAAAATCTTGTTGGCGAAATATACACTCACAAAAAACATATCTGATCTGCAATAGACATTACTATGCACATAATGTGATCGATATAAAACGTGTTAATGAAAATTCGCAAAACCTTTTAGGGGCTGATTCTGGTGCTTAATAAAAGATACACTATCCGCCGCACTCAGAGACGTCACATAACTTTAATGGTTGATTAGCGTCAAAATTTGACATTCTGAAAAGTTCTTTATTTAATTTGTTATAAAGTCTCTTTTCAAAAATGAAATTTTGACGCTAATCAACCATTAAAGTTATGTGACGTCTCTGAGTGCGGCGGTATATTTCGTTCGCGTTAAGAATGCAGTGATTTTAAAATTTAATTCTATTGTACACAAAAAAAAACAGATCCACAACCTTTGCTTTCGAAAGTATGCGTCCAGCTGGTGACTGTGGACTTGACTTTCTAATTAGGAACGATTTGATTGGTAAGGGGGCGTGCTAGGTCGAAAGAAAAGTATGAAATCACTGCATTCATAACGCGAACAGACTATAGACGGTGAAGAAACTCGAGCTATGATAACGCACCTGTTCTGCAATCTCCCGAGTCAGCTTGTCAAGCTTGGTGCCCGCTTCAGAGATCTTCTTAGCGGCGTTGATGACGTCCATGGTGGTCTTGAGGGGACCGCGGCCCCTATAATTAAGTATTTATTCACTTCAGTACCATAAACCATAACCATAAACGGTCTATATACGTCCCACTGTTGGGCACAGGCCTCACCTCAACTATGAGGTGAGGTGAGCCATACTCCAACACGCGAGCTCTGTGCGGATTGTTGGAGGGGTGTAAGGTTAGTGAGCAACCTTAATGTCAGATGTTATCATGCCGCCCTAAGGCCTCCGACTAGGCTTAACGACTGACATCTACGACGTCAGTCGGGACCAACTGCTTAACGTGCCCTCCGAAGCACGGAGATGCCCGAAATACACATCACTAAATATCGGTCGGGGTGGTCACCCATCCCATTTCCTACCCGGCGTGTGTTGCTTTACAACAGCGATCGTCGCCGATCACTGTCACAACTGCGCCACGGGCACCTCACTTCAGTAGCCATTTGCCAAAGGGATATAGAGTGTGGCATCTTAGGAGTACAACTAAATGATCACATCACTAACTCAAACCTACGCTCCACAGTTAGGTTTGCACATAGAAGGATTGGCAGCGACCAGTTACTATCCGGCTCGAAGGATCACATTGAATTGTATGCGAAAATGTTGTTAAGAAATAGTCCGTAAACTGTACAAAAGGTACTGGTAAGATGGATATATTTTTAGTTGCACATTGAAACAACAATGATTTACGTAACAAGAATTAAGAGAACAATATTAAGGTACAATTTGGGCGGATTTAACGCCCAAAATGTAGCTTAATATACTGCAAATAAGAGTAAACGAAGTTTATAAGTTAATGTAGATGTCACGCAGGTTGGCGTTCTACAGGGCACATACACACATCAAAACTGTCTAGGGATATCATAGGGATACCATTTTTCAAATATTTCATAGAGTTTAGTTTGTTTACAAGTTGAGCATTATCTTAGAATAACGCGAGGACAGAGGCATAAGATGAAGGTTAAGAATATTACAAAAAAAAATAATTTGATTTTGCTAAAATTTTGACACCTTTTAAAAGAAAAATCTGTAGCTAGAAGAATAATGCTACTACAATGAATTTCTTTATACAATCTGGAAGGGCAGATATAGCAGTTTCTGTGTTCTAAAAATTTCTACGTTGGTATCAATATTTTAATTTTTACAGCCTCCCAAATAGCTATACTTTGTATAAAAATGCTTGAGATATCCCTAGACACTTTTGAGCAGTGTATTTAGGACCTTTATTATTCAATTGCTCGAGTCACTCAAGGTACTACACTAGGTTGTATGTTATTAAATTGCTGAAGTCATTCAAGGTACTACACCAAGCCCACTACTATACCTGGTGAAGTCAGTCATCTCAAGCATGATCATGCACATATGCTTAGCCAGCATAATGATGTCGTTCCCGGCGTCATCCCACTTGGCGACCTCGTTGTCGAAGCTCATCTTTTCACGACGGAACAGCTCCACTTGCTGGAGGATCTTGCGCTTGTCTTCCTCTGTCATTTTACGCATAGCTTCCTGTAACATTGAATATGAGGTTAAATATGAGCCAATTATCATTGAACCACAATAGATCTTTACTTCAGTGTTGTAAGATGTATTCATTTATAATGTGAATGTGAGCACTAATGCCGCCCTGTAGTGTCTATAGAACTGAAAAGGCTATACTTGTAAGGGCTGCTCAAATCTGATTTGCGTTTGTGAATTTGGGGGTAATGCATGTGGATTTTGTAATGAAATGAAATTGATCTCATCCCAAAGTCAGGTGTAATCTTGGGTTATGGAAATCGGAAGCAATGAATATCTATACCAAACATCTAGATGTAGCACAAATGTCTGTTTTATCATTTAACTGGTGCGGGAATCAAACCCGCGACTCTTTAGGAACAAGTTGTTTTTTTTTTCGTGTTTATGTCTTTGAAATAATTCAGTTTTAAAAGTGAAAAGAGTAAGTTTACCCTAGCGTTGGTGATGCCGCTGATATCAGGATACTCATCCACTCCGTGCTCGCCAGTGTGGGCGCTCGCTGTAACATATAACATATTATACAGGGTGGTGATTTCAAAAACCTGACAAATTTTCAATTTGGATTCAGAATCGTAACACATCTCAATAGACAAAATTTACCTGATGTTATTATTATTTTAGCATTTTCCATGCAGTATCTAACTGAAAAGACGTTGCGATAGACAAGGGAATCGAACCCGCGTCTTTAGATGGATCTGGACTCGATCTTCCGAGTGTTGCAGGTGTATTTGCCTATAATATTGATGCAAACACCCTGGCTCAAAGGGTGAGCCTATACCAGAAAGATTTGGCCGGTCTGTTAATGGTCTCGGTAGCACAATGGTTAGTGCAACCGCCCGGTTTGCGAAAGACGCGGGTGCGATTCCGGCCCGATGCCAAAACACCGAATGTCTTTTTCTGGGTTTCATAAGAATAAGAAATATTTCATAAGCGTGATTCTGAATGTAAAATTGAAAATTTGGCAGATTTTAAAAACACCATAAAAAAACCCATTGCTCTATTTGAATGAAATATTAGTGTACCAAGTTAGTGACTGTTATGTTAATATGATATGATTAAGAGATAATTGCCACTAGTTAATATAAATCATTTTTAAGGCGATTTATATGAGTAATGTAAAAATTAATGAATTTCATCTTCTGTCACTTGACCCGTCATAAAATGTAATTTTGCAAAAAATCTACTGGGCCCTGGCAATACAACAAATATTCATTGGATATTTAGTAGCACTACTTATTTTCAATTTAAGCCAGCTATCTATATCCCACTTTGGGCTACGTCACACTACTCCATACACATTGAAAACAACACATGATGCAACTACATCAACGTTTTAAGAAATACTAACAAGAATATCTTTATACATGCATGAATATTTGTTCTTAACCGAAAAATTTCGGTTTACTTTCGTTTATATTTTTGCACCTTTGTTCATTCACAATGCTACAATCAAAACTTTATTTATTTGAAAGATTGTACTTTCGGAATGGTTTTATCAACATCCAGTTCCAATAAAGGATCTACTCGTATGTAGTGAAACCAAGGAAGCAACAAATCAAGAATTTACAATTAGAAAATATCTTTAGGTTAAGTGATACTGATGAAGTCAGTTTTTTTGTCGAAGTTATACCTATTACTAGAAAACATATCTATTTAGTAATCTAATTCAAATTACAACTGTACAACATCCACTATCGTTAAAGTCTTCTAAATTGGTATTATCAATTTTAATAATATTTCGAATCAAACAAAATACTACAATTCGATCCATTTCCAATAACTACGATATTATTTTGCACAAACATAAAACGTTTAATAACTAAAGCAATTAAATCAACACCGTTAATAAGATCTACGAGTCTACAATTAACGCTTACAATAATCTAATTCGAACAAGAGCGGACGTTCTCGAGGTTATAATCTCATCGAATGTTTGTTATTTACACGGTTGTAACCAGCTTAGCAATTCTGCGAACTCATATCGATCTTGAATTCGAATTCACTTGTCAGTTAACTAACTATTTCGACATCATCATACGTCTTTTACGAATTTGCCTTTTTACGGCTTCAACCGTCATATCTTAGTGGATAGTTATATGTTTTTTATCATGTTTATCTTTGCATTGTATTGTGTCACTAAATAAATTATATTTCTTTCTTTATAAAATAACTAAGCAACCAAATAATGCTAACGCGGCTTTAACCGCGGTTTAATAAAGATTATTAGTGTAAAGACTTATTGTAACCGACCGAATTCCATGGGTACAGCTGAGGGCACAGTGTATAAATACATTTTAAATATTTTTTGCGTCTGATTTCAGACATTACTCTTTTTTTTGTATCTGACTCCAGACATTACTCTATGTTTCCTGCAACGCGACTGCACAGGTTAATGTCCGCAATCGTTCCTGTTTCGCGACCTTTTTTTATTAGAACTAGGCAGTCATTTGACCACAATCTCACCTGTTGGTAAGTGATGGTGGTACATGTCTGCCCAGCAAGTGCCTATTCACTCTATTCTTCTGAGTCACATTATGTTTGTATACTGTGTATTTATTTACTATTTCTATCATGGTATTTAAGTCCATTATTAAGTGTATTTTTGTTTGTTTGATTAAGTTCTTGACGATTTGAACGTACTTGTAACAGGTCTATTTAAATAAAGATATTTCTGATTCTGATTCTTGAAGAGACCCAAGTAGTATAGTGACAGCGTACTCACATCGGCTTCGAGTCTCCATGGTCATGTCTTCAACCGGCTCGAACTCTGTGTCGGTATCGAGATCGTCGCTCGTCTACGACACGACACGACACGACATGCAAGCGACAAAGGACGACACAATTAACATGCGGTTACATGCAACATGTATGTTACGTGAGATGTGCTAGACATGATTTGGTTATGACACTTTTTCGAATTAAAGTTTGCTTCTTTAGTAAACTTATCTGCCACTTTCTGTATTTTTTGAAAGCAGAAAGAAAGTCTCTTTCATTATTTGTGTAGCGTAGCAGTAAGTCATAGTCATAAATCTTTGTTGCTTCATGTTGGTACAAAAGATCATAACAATACATACACAGAGAAAATGTAGGTTAGGACTATTTAAAAATACAGAGTATTTTGAAAAAGGTAATAATCAAATCATGTCGTACACTAAACAAATAATACAACAAATACAAATGGAACCCACAATGATACGATGAGTCACACAAACATACACATACAGTTTGGGCTATTAGTTATTTAACTTATTTTTATTACTAAAGTAATTACATCCAGGTTATGGATAAGGAGTATTAAATTACTATTAAAACTGTTTTTTTTTATACTATATCGTGCAATGGTATTACAATTAAAAGGCGTAGATAGCTTATGTCAGTACTAACGCGAAGTCAAAAATTCACCCCTGGCGTTCGTACCCATAATTTGGTGTGCGAGGGTCGTCTCAAACTGTCAATGCTTTGCTCAGGTGGGCAAAAGTCCTGATTTCGGGTGCCCCTTTTTTAGCACAAGTAACCTATCTACGTCTTTTTATTATAATATCATTGATGTCCTGGTAATAATAGCCCAAACTGTCCTCTCCCCACACAGACAGACAGACAGACAAGCGCTCTCACACTTGCTCCTGGTCTCCAAGGTGTAGTGCTCATCCAGCTCCACATCTTCAGGGTCTAAGTCCTCCTCCTCCTAAATCATGGTTACATTATTATGAAATAAATCTGAGAAATTCTACAAGGAATGATAATTATTTTTAAAAAGGTCTTGGTTTCAAAAATTTCAACAGTGTTGAAATGTTTTGAAATTAAACAAGCTGCAAAATAAATACTCTATTATGTGTTTTTTTAAGAGAAGGCAATAGTATATGATACAAAACAACCTACATAACATAACATAAACGGCATATATACGTCCCACTGCTTGGCACAGGCCTCACCTCAACTATGAGGTGGAACGAGCCATGCTCCAACACGCGGCTCAGTACGGATTGTTGGAGGGAAGTAAGGTTAGTGAGCAACCTTTATGTCAGATGCTATCAAGCCACCCTAAGGCCTCTGACTAGGCTTAACGACTGACATCTCTTAACGTGCATTCCAAAGCACAGAGATGCCCGAAACACAACACAAAATTTCGGTCTCACCCATTTCCAACCCGGCGTGTGTTGCTTTACAACAGCGATCGTCGCCGATCACTGTCACAACTGCGCCACGGGCACCTACATCAGGTGCCCGAGGCGCAGTTGTGACAGTGACAGTGGCGCAGTTGTGACATATGGATTGAAATTTTCAATATTGTCATTTCATTGATTTTCGTTTGAAAAATTGCCTTCTCTCAAAAACAGTCCCTACATCTACCCATGCACAACCCACTCACCCTGTTCATAAGCACAGCCCTGCGTATCTCCCTGACGGCGTAGTAGACGAGCCTGGAGGCGTCTATGAAGTCGTTCTCGTTGAGGGCGGACACAGTGCGGGTTGTTGGAGGGGTGTAAGGTTAGTGAGCAACCTTAATGTCAGATGTTATCAAGCCGCCTTAAGGCTAGTCAGAGGCCTTATGCTTAACGACTGACATCTAGCGACGTCAACTGAGACCAACTGCTTAACGTGCCTTCCAAAGCACAGAGATGCCCGAAACACATCACTAAATTTCGATCGAAATTTAGTGGTCTCACATCCCATTTCCGACCCGGCGTGTGTTGCTTTACAACAGCGATCGCAGCAGCATGTCACTGTCACAACAGCAGTTGTGACAGTTGGGACAGTGACAGTGGCGCAGTTGTGACAGTCAGTGGCGCAGTTGTGACAGTCAGTGGCGCAGTTGTGACTGTGACATATGAATTGAAATTTTCAATATTGTCATTTCAATGATTTTCGTTTAAAAAATAGCCTTCTCTTAAACAGCCCACTCACCCTGTTCATAAGCACAGCGATGCGTATCTCCCTGACAGCGTCATAGACGAGCCTGGAGGCGTCTTTGAAGTCGTTCTCGTCTAGGGCGGCGCCCGCCCCGCCGCCGAGGGCGGACACAGTGAGTGTGGGTTGTTGGAGGGGTGTAAGCTTAGTGAGCCTTAATGTCAGATGTTGTCAAGCCGCCCTAAGGCCTCTGACTAGTCTTAACGACGGAGATGCCCGAAACACATCAAATAATTTCGGTCGGGGTGGTCTCACATCCCATTTCCGACCCAGCTTGTGTTGCTTTACAACAGCGATCGTCGCCGATCATTGTCATATCTGCGCCACGGGCACCTGATGTAGGTGCCCGTGGCGTAGTTGTGTCAGTGACAGTGGCGCAGTTGTGACTGTGACATATGTATTGAAATTTTCAATATTGTCATTTCGTTGATTTTCGTTCAAAAAATTGCCTTCTCTTAAAAACAGCCACCCACTCACCCTGTTCATAAGCACAGCCCTGCGTATCTCCCTGACGGCGTCATAGACGAGCCTAGAGGCGTCTATGAAGTCGTTCTCGTCTAGGGCGGCGCCCGCCCCGCCGCCGAGGGCGGACACAGTGAGTGTGGGTTGTTGGAGGGGTGTAAGCTTAGTGAGCCTTAATGTCAGATGTTATCAAGCCGCCCTAAGGCCTCTGACTAGTCTTAACGACGGAGATGCCCGAAACACATCACCTAATTTCGGTCGGGGTGGTCTCACATCCCATTTCCGACCCGGCGTGTGTTGCTTTACAACAGCGATCGTCGTTGATCACTGTCACAACTGCGCCACAGGCACCTGATGTAGGTGCCCGTGGCGCATTTGTGACAGTGACAGTGGCGCAGTTGTGACAGTGACAGTGGCGCAGTTGTGACAGTGACAGTTGCGCTGTTGTGACAGTGGCGCAGTTGTGACAGTGACAGTGGCGCAGTTGTGACTGTGACATATGGGTTGACATTTCGTTGATTTACGTTTAAAAATTGCCTTCTCTTAAACAACCCACTCACCCTGTTCATAAGCACAGCCCTGCGTATCTCCCTGACGGCGTCATAGACGAGCCTGGAGGCGTCTATGAAGTCGTTCTCGTCTAGGGCGGCGCCCGCCCCGCCGCCGAGGGCGGACACTGCCGCGTCGACGCGCACAGCGAACTTTGACATCACTGTGGACAAATACAGGGTAGTTTGAAATACTGTTATTACTGATAGGTCATTTTTATTGATTTATTTTATTAATTAGGATAACCAACAAGACAAACACACATACAATTTTGATCATTTTTAAACGATAGGACTTGAAGCTAAGTGTCGTCTTAACTATAGGCTGCCACGGCATGCAATGTGGACTACAGATGTTGTTTAGCATTAGGGATAATGCATTATCATATCATATTACTAAAGATAGGGAAACCAGAAAAATACATTCGGTCTCTTGGTGTTTAAGGTATATGCTTAAACAAGCCATATACCTTGAAACAAACCTGGTTGCCAGGTAAATATACCAGAAAAATTCGGCCGGTAGCACAGTGGTTAGTGCAGTCGCCCGGTTTGCGAAAGATGCGGGTTCGATTTCCGCCTGATGTCTTTTTCTAGTTTTCCTATCTTTATCATTACTAATAGCTACGAAGAAGTCTATTTGTTTATACGGGTGAATTACACACTGCAATAACAACAATATACGAACGACGGCGGTTTGTCAACTTCTAGAATTAGGAGTTTAGTCTATAAAGTATAGTAGTGATGTATTTTTCGGGCATCTCCGTGCTTCGGAAGGCACGTTAACCAGTTGGTCTCGCCTGACGTCGTTAGTTGTCAGTCGTTATGTCTAGTCAGAGGCCTTAGGGCGGCTTGATAACATCTGACATTAAGGTTTCCACTAACCTTACACCCCTCTAACAATCCGCACCGAGCCCGCGTGTTGGAGTATGGCTCGTTCCACCTCATAGTTGAGGTGAGGCCTGTGCCCAGCAGAGGGACATAGGCGGTTTATGTTGTGCGTAGTGTTTTGTTTTTAATCTGACGACCACAGTTCGGAGATAATCGTGCTGAAACTATTATTTGACCTGTGTTTACGCATCTGAAGGAAACCGCACCAACAATGTTACAGGTCGAGGCCACGATAAGTTTTCAACCCTTGAACGCATTTCTCGTGCTAATTGTACACGTTTACGAACTGTGAATAATGTAACGTTTCTGCACACACGCAACCGAATGTAATGTATACTTAAAAAAACATTTACGGAGTTACATTAAACTTCTGAAGGCTGAAAGCTGAATAAAAAAACGAAATAAACAAACTTTACGGATTCTACTCGCGGTCTTATATTTTCTTCCATTTTCTAACCCGACGGTTCGACTACTTTACAGCAGCCGTGATCACGGAATGACAAAGATGTTAAAAGTGAAGTAAAGTTGTTTTATTTCGATGTATAGTGTTCGCGTAAATATTAGAAAACATTATGAATAAAAAAGTTATACAAATAGCATGGCGGTGGTACTGATGGTGGTTTGACAAAATCAATTGTAAGACTACAATGACAAAGTCGTATGGCGTTTAAAAGCGTCACTTAAATCTAAAACGTATATTTATCTGTTCTATCCTCAAATAAAACTCAAGTTGGTTCCACTGAAAATTTGCGTCTAACCCCCGAATTCACAAACGTCAATCAACGCTAAGCACGCGCTTACGCTCATGCTGTCCCGTAAAATGACAATAGAATTGAAAAGGGCAGCTATACTTCTAAGGGATGCTCAACGTTGATTTGAGTTTTAGGAATTCGGGGTGAGCCTATCAGGTCCAGGAAGTCGCTGAGTGGGGTCCATTTAATTTTAAAAATCGTGACACTGCTGTCTGGTGGAATTTTTTGTTTATTTTTATTTTCTCTTCTTTTTATCTTCTCTCTGTTTGTTTTTATCAGTATGTCGCGATGTCCGAAATCAATAAACGTTTTTCTTTCTTTCTTCTTTCTGAAACCCTTTTTTTTAACCGACCAGATCTCGCAGCTGGGAAAAGGTCTCCTTAGAGCTATTCCAGCGGTGCCTATCCACAGTCAAAACCTGCCAATCTTTGGAATGATTTGCAAAGTCATCGCACCATCGCTTTTTAGACCTAAAAATTTAAAACACCTTTCTACTGATTTAAAAATAAATGATATTATAATAAAAAGAACGTAGACAGGTTACTTGTGCTGAAAAAGTGTCACCAGAAATCAGAACTTTTCGTACACCTGAGCAAAGCATTGACAGTGTTAACAGTTTGCGACGACATTGCGCAACATGTTTCTGTCTTGTTTACGCTCTAGTAAATAATCATACTATTTTGTACACACGGTCAAATTATAGGTACGTACGCCAGGGGACTATTTTCGACTTCGCATCAAAACTGACATAACGTATCTATCTCTTTTAAATATCACTGTTTCTACTGATTTAAAATAAAAAAAAATTAACTTTTCAGGTCAGTATTTTATTTTATTAAGATCTGATTTTATTTATTATTAGCAATTTTAACTCAAAAGTTAAGGTTTACATAGTGGATGAATGAATAGGTCAAAACTTTAAAGGGATTTTCAGGGTAAAAGTTCTCTGAACCTGCTATTTGATACAGTGTTCAAAGGTTGATTTTTCCTGAGTATTTTGGTGGCAAAAATGAATAAATTAGGTGTTATGATTTCTTTTGGAATCTCAGCTATTAAAGTAGTCGACTAGATTAATTTCCAGACGCATAAACAAAGATAATTACAGGCGCGTGTGAAGTTTGATTAAATGAGCACTAGATATTGCAGAACAATTAGACATAGTTGATTTGTACTCGTTTCAGCGTAGTACTAAATCACAAGAGTTGGAATTCAGTTGTTCCATTGTGGATTTGTGAGAATTTTTGGTAAGTTTTAATTTTTGTTTTCGTGTAGTAAACAGCGTCGTGGCCCAGTGGTTGAACAATTCGGCTCGGAACCCGGTGGTCCTGCCGAGTCCAGGACTGGCCGGAACACCCCGATTTGACACCCTACTTTCCGACAATCTCATTTGTTGTATTTCGTAATACGTAATTTGACATTTCGACATTTAATTTCACATTATACTTAGCTAATTTGTATACCGACGTAGGTAAAACATGTCAACATTGATTTTCATGTAACAGCTACTGATACCATTTTTTGAAAAAAACAGCATTTTTATTTTATTTCATTTTGTATTCATTGTACAGTTTGAGGCTAACACGAAGGTGAAGGAAAACACCGATTGAATGGAGAGGGATTCAGGAGAGGGTTAAAAGGTTTTAACAGGGTCGTCAACTCTCGAATAATGCCACTGGTGTTTTATTCGTCCATTAGTGTTATTATTTCTAGTGGAGGACAGCGTTTGTGTGGCAGTTCACATTTCTCGTACCTACCTATGTCATTCTGATACGTGAACTTCTTTGGCACGAATAAAAATAATCCAAGAACGGAATAGTTCAAAATACTTTAAAGTAAACAATTGCTCACATAACTTGATGTACTTTTATTTCATTTTTGATAGTTTCGAAAGAATTCGATTAGTTCTCAATTGTATCAAAAGTAGCGATACGAAAATAATGAGTACTGATTGGTTCAGTAACAAGAAAATGAGTAGTACCTACACGTTTTAAGAGGTAAATAGGTTACTTGTGCACCCGAAATCAGAATTATTAGTGCACCTGAGCAAAGCATTGACTGTGTTGACAGTTTGAGACACTGCGCAACATGTATAGGTCTCGTTTACACTCTAGTAAATAATCATACTATCTTGTTCACACGGGCAAATTATGGTCAAAAATTGTCCCCCCTGGCGTAGGGGACAATTTTCGACTTCGCATCAGTACTGACATAACCTACCTCTTATTTATTATAACATAATTGATTGAACCCATCTTTTGTGACATTTTACAGAGCAAAAGGGTCTGAACTGCGACCATGCACATTTGGGTGGCCGCAGTCACCCTGGCGGTGCTGGGTGGGACCACCTCTGCAGCGTGGTACGACACCTTCACCGGCAACGAAGTGACTGATGAAAGAGTAGCAGCGTTGAAGCTTAACAATCTTATACCGTGAGTCTTTGGTTTCATCACGTACACACGCGTATGGCTTCTCATCATACCAAACTGAGGCCCTATTACAATCTCTTATAACCTGACTGTTTAGTCATGTCTTGAAGGTGCTAACCAGCGAAATATTTGAGGCGTGTGAAAACTCCATCCGAGGTTCAGATTAATATCTGATCCAAGGAAAGCTAGTAGCATTTACACTGACAGTTTTAGTCACAAGCTCAGATTTTGAGCTGCATATTTACCGTCACAAGTATTTTGTGTGGTAAATAGTGTCAAAAAAAACCTTAATTTTTCTTTATTGCTGTTGTAACTTATTTTGCATGTTTTAGTCAAATTTCAATGAATGAAAAGACGTAAACTGATCTGTAAAAAGATCGTAATAAGGACCCAGGGCAGTCAAAGCCGCTGACTATAACCGTCAGGGAATCTAGGCGTCTATTTCATTTAGTCTGTCTTCTGTTTAAATTGTACAGACAGGTTTACCTACGTATCTTCTATGGAAACAAGACATTACTGTTTGAGGGAGCACAGCTGTTTAATGGCCTACCCAATGACGTCAAAAGTTGTGATAGTGTCTCATCTTTTAAAAAGAATCTTAAGCTGCACATAGCAGCGAGCACCGGCTTATGATTAATTGTAAACCTTGTTTTTAACTTTATCTCATTTTAAGTGAAATGTAATATTTCTTATGAGAATAAATGTCATTAAACCTAAACCTTTCTCTTTGACAAACTTTTGTTTTTCCATCGTCAGGTCAGGATTGCTTCCAGACTAGTTTGTCCGAGACACAGCTCTGCAGCGTTTCGTGGCAGTTTTCGATACGCTGCCACAAAATGCTGGAATAATATACCCCAACTTTAAGAAGGTGTCAGCCGTTGAGTTCCTTCCGATCAAACCTCAAAAATCATATATTAAATTAGCAGAAAAATACCAGGTGACCGAAGAAGAACTGCTGTGACTATTAAGTAGTACACCTGTTTTAATTTATATTTTTTTATTTATTACAACGAATAGTCATTGGAATTATTTTTGTAATTTCTTTTTCTCGTGCTGTGCTGTTTTTTTTGCTTTGCTTGTTTAGCGCTTCTGTGTTAACATTTTGCGGAGGCATTTACGGAAGACCAGTGTCGCGGTCTCTAAAACGATTCCGCGGCACATGCTGAGTACATGTGTCTTTTTGGTGCCACAATAATAAAACCTATGTTTATAGTTCTTATCATTTTAATTCTTTGTATTGTATCACTAAATAAACAGTTTTTCTTTCTTTCTTTCATGAACAGAATATTCAGAGCCCACACTTCCCTGTTTGAATTTAAATCCAACGTGGTAAGAGAGAACAGTAAAGTACGCCAACTCCCATTGGGGTTGGGTTTTTTGTCAATGTTTTCAGTCACCGGAGAGTAACATAAACTGACTTAATTTAAGTTTCTGATTATTGATATTAAGTTAAATTGTTTCCCTATAATATGGGTTTTTTTTGTCTTGCATCTTGCTGTAGCGATTGTCTTATTTTGGTTTCAATTGAATGAGGTCGCAATAGAGTCGCTTAATCTTTAAATGTTTGTCATTCAGCAATAATTCTATGCTATTAGTTTTCTTCAATGGAAGAAATAATCTGTGCATATTCAGTTGACTAAAAAAATCTAAAATCACTCCTACAGATGGTGTGCAATAGAAGTCAAAGAATGCTCCCCTGACGAACACCGCCGCTTAGACCACTCATGCAACAACTTGCACCACCCCCCTCGAGGCGCGATCCTGACCCCCTACCACCGGATGCTGCCCCCCGACTACGCCGCAGACGGGGGCCCCCGGCCGGCCAAGTCTGGGCGGGAGCTGCCTAATACGAGGGCCTTGAGGGTGGCCTTGGTGCCGGATGGGAGAGTCTCTAGCAAGACTCATACGCATATGATTACGAATATGAATGTGTTTGTTATAGGTCAGTGCTCACAATCTCACCTGCTATGTCATACTCAATACACAATTTGATCCTGACCTCCAAAAACGTGTCAGGGAATTCACTATGTCTTTTTTGGACCTTGAGAGTAATTCTGTAAATCTCAAATAACGGAATGAGCTAAGTGTTCTTCATAATTTAAATCAAATTTTACGTAAGACCCATGACAATGTCGGAATTAGTAGATTTCCTAGAACTAGGCTGGTGATGATGTAATCTATTGATGGCAGAGATCGTCTAAGCTAAAATGATGCGCCCCTCCACCGCAGCTTCGCAAACAAGAGTGCTTGCTTGTTTGCGTAGATGCAGTGCAGTTAGACGGTCTCTACATGTCTACGACGCAAAATGCTTTTTAAATCTTTTTTTGAAGGTACCAACAATGTATCGATTTGGAAACACAATATGTGCTGATTTAACTACTTAGGTTTTTAAGCGGACGCTTAAAAAAAAACGGCAAAACGCGGAAGCGTAAGGCAGTAATATCAACAACTTTGACGACAACAACAGCAATAAGATCTTTTACGACCAGTGGCCATCTTGGCAAGGGTACCATTGCGTCAGAGCCACCTATTGTATATTTGTGCCATCACATCACAGGAGACTCAACATCAGTCCACGACACAGTCAACTACGTGGTCCTAACTCGGGGCTGCTGCCTACCTGGAGGGAAGGCGGACCCCCGGTGCATCCCCATAGATGTGGCAGCTGATGACGTGCATCTGAGGAGGAGCAACGTGAGGTGTCTGAACCTGACGAGGGCCATCACTTATCAGCGCCTGGGTTGTGTGCCGCCAACGGTGCCGGGGGAGAGGGTGAGTTCGGACTCCGAATTTCAGTTTATTGACAAATCTCCAATATTATGAGGTGCTCTCAAATATGCGACGTTAAAAAGACAAACTGTTTATTTGCTTTCTGGAACTCGAATATTCTCGAAAATTCATCTTTAAACTTCTGTCGGGGTGGTAGCTCATCGCATTACCATAGTTTCTTGTGTAGTACGAGTTTTCTCGATCAAGTTTTCTCAAGCATCGAGCAAGTGAACTTGAACTTACAGGTACAGCACCCTCAAAACAGGTTACGTCCACCAGGGGCACTACCAAAGTCGACACTATGAATGCCATACAAATCGGCGTTAACTTCTTATGTGATAGCCGAAACTCACACTAGACACTACGACCTGTCGTGAGAATTAATAATCTATTCACATCATCGACAGATAAACACATCACCTCCAATGCTGGAGCTGTCAAACGTGTACGGAATCGAGAATGACCACGCCCTCAGGTACCGGGAGATGGAGGGGGGCAGGCTGAGGTCCAAGCGGCTGAAGGGCAAGGAGTGGCCGCCAGACGGTTCCAGCATTTGCGTCAACAACGACCGGAGCAAGAACGAGACGAGGTGTCATTCAACAGGTAACTCCTCGTGAAGAACCTCTTTCGGAGGGTATTCAATTAGAAAAACATCAGCTATCTACGTCCCACAGGGCACAGGCATACTCATCAATGAGGTGGCGAGAGCCATGCTAAAAGCTGGCTCAATGCCGATCGTTGCAGGTGTGTAAGGTTAGTGATGAACCTAACTGTGCTAAATTATCAAGCCGCCCTAAGACCTCGACTTAACAAATGACATCTACCACCAACTGCTAACGTTCAGTAACATGGAGATGCTCAACAATAAATCCCTTTTTTGTTGGTCGGGATAGTCACACGTCGCATTTCTGAGCCGGCGTAGTAAGTTGCTATACGTCCACAGGTCGTCAACGCCGCCACTGGCATATTCCTATATTTTGTAGCGTGGGGCGTGTGGCCGCCAGCGGCTTTACCGTGTGCGGCGAAGCCATATAAAATATATCAAAACTACAAGAATTATGCCAGTGGCGGCGTTTTGTGTGTGCGGGGACGCTTACGGCCATTCTTTGTCACAACTGAGCATCAAGCACTTTTCAAACACCACAATTGCATTCCCAGAAACCGGTGCCAATTCCCTCTTCGGCATCAACCTGATCTTCTTGTGGTTGTTCCGCAACCACAACGCGATCGCCGACAAGCTGCGCGAGCTGAACCCTTGCTGGGACGACGAGAAGCTATACACCATCGCGAGAGACATCAACACGGCTTTGTACCAGCACATAACCTATCATGAACTCATGCCTAGTGTTATTGGTGAGTCAGTTAAACAACAACAACGTTCTTCTGCACCACCCGTAACACTTCAAAGTCGAGGTGGGCCTCAACTATGAAGTGGTACCACCCATACTTCAACAAGATTCAGTCAGCCAGAACCAACTGCTAACGTGCCTTTCGAAGCACTAAAAACACATAAATAAATTTCGGTCGGGCTTATAGGGCATCTGGTATGCCGGGAGAGTCACGTAAATAGATTCGACTAGGAATAGGATCGCTTCTACGAAATGCCAACTGCATTCTAAGGATAATGGCCGACACTGTATGATCTTCAGACATTGTGTCCATCTCATGTAACAGTCATTTAGGCCAACATTTCAGTTTTGTTTGTGGTTTTTATTCATTACCTTACTTTACTAAAATGTTCCAAGTGTAATGTTTATAACTAAGCATATGGATCTGTTATGAAAAAGAAACATTATTCCTCATTCTGATCGCCAGGTTACGAGTACCTGGTCAAGAACAGGGTGATATTCCCCCACCACCTTCATGTGGATGACTACGACCCCAAGTTGGAGCCACGCATCGCTCTTGAGTACGTCTTGGGAACCAGGTGGTTCCACACCCTGCAGGAAGGGCGACTCAAGTAAGTTATTTATTTATTATTATTTATTATATCTTTTATTTCAGATTAAAATCCATACAAAGTTGTTGGTAAGTTTCTTAATACTATGTTAGTGGCGAAATTTATACAAAGAAAGAAACAAAAATTTAATTTAAAAACTTGAGTGTCCCGCCCATATGCATTATTGTCCAATGCCTACGAATGGGACAATCCAATATCTTTGAATGCCTTCAGGATGCCATTTGAGCTCTCCCGTAATCTGCCTAAGGTTGATGCTGTTCGCTTCCTCATGATGCTGTGGAAATCATCAACACCGGCTTCAACGAACATGCCTAAGGCGCTGCAAAATCTAGGCAATCTCATTAGCATCCTAAAGGCATTATTATATTGCACGCGGAGTGCATTGTAGGTCTTCTTCGTATAGTCACACCACAGGCTGCAGGTGTGACTATACGAAGAAGACCTACAATGCACTCCGAGCTCAAATGGCATCCTGAAGGCATTCAAAGATATTGGATTGTCCCATTCGTAGGCATTGGACAATAATGCATATGGGCGGGACACTCAAGTTTTTAAATTAAATTTTTGTTTCTTTCTTTGTTTATATTTCGCCACTAACTACGATAGTTCTCATCAGCTCCGCTGGTAAATACGAGTGCCTAATACAGAAGGTAGGTTATGAGTCAGGAATTCATGCCATCAAGCTTTAGCTTATAAGATGTTTCAAAGTCCTGATAGAAGTCTATTTTTAACATCAGCAAGATGGACGGACAAAACCTGATAAAGATCGCAGGGTTTCGATTAATGAAAGAAAGAAAGAACAAACGTTCATTGATTTTGGATATCGTACACATACAGATATAAACAAAATGCATAATGCATAATGCAGGCCGCCTGCAACCTGCAGTAGACGTCGTGTGGCTGTTGATGATGATAATGAGCCAATGATGAGTTGAGTTGAAGTGGCAATGAGCAGAGCAAATAGCGAGAAGTTACATGAATTAGAATGAGAAGGAAGCATGGGCGTCGTCCGACCACAGCATCTGTTTAACGTGCCTTCTGAAGCACAAACCCGTGAAACACAACATTTTGTTTAAAATTTTTCAGCCTCTACGACCGTAAGGGCAAGATGTTCAACCAACTCGCCATAGTTGACCTCACGCTTCGGACCGGAGCCTTACCCTTCAACAACACCTTAGAAGGCTGCACGCAGGGTGCCTTCAGGCAGGCTTCGGCCAGCAACGACTATGTTATGGATCCTGATGTGAGTCGCAAATATAACACTATAACATAACATAGAAATAGAAATAGAAATAGAAAATTTATTTGCGAAACCAAAACCATACCCTCACGATCGTATCCCAAATGGGTAGTGGCCGTCATGGAACATTCAGAAGCTCACATTTTGACAAGGAAAATTCAACGTCGTAAGGGGCGAGCCTACCGCCGTTATCCGGATTGCTTGGGTTTTTTTATGTGTTTCTTATCACCGCTGATTCGGGACTACCGGGTTCCGAGCCGAGTGTTTGACTACTGGCTCTCTAACACACACATACACTAAAACCTATATGAAAGAAATCAATTATCCATCCATAATACAGTCCACCATGGTTTTCAAGATCCATCTGTTGACGTCGCAAGATGTCAGTTGTTAGGCCTAGTCAGAGGCCTTAGGGCGGCTTGATAACATCTGCCATTAAGTTTGCTCACTAACCTTACACCCCTCTAACAATCCGCACTGAGCCCACGTGTTGAAATATGGCTCGTTCCACCTCAAAGTTGAGGTGAGGCCTGTGCTCAGCAGTGGGACGTACAAAGGCCGTTTATGTTATGTTAAGAGTTATAAAAAATAGCAGCCGCCCGCGACTTCGTCCGCGTGGACTTAGCTGTCTGGAGAAAAAAATCTCCCGCTTTTCTGTTGAACTTTTCCTAAATTTTCTTTGCTATAACCCTCACGGAGCCCGAGACCTTTCCAACGAATGCAAAACATAAATAGCGTCAGGAAGGAAAACCCGACTTATTTTTATAAAGTAGATTATAATCAAACATTCCACAGATGGGTGAGCGCGTCCTGGGTCGTCTCCAATTCGCCTCCGATGTCATGGCTGCTGACATCATGAAGACTCGAGACGTGGGGTTGCCGGCTTACAACCGCTACAGGGAGCTGTGCAAGTTGCCAGTGGCGAAGGACTTCGAGGATCTTTACCATTGGATGCCGAAGGAGGTGAGTCCAGGAGGGTTATTGTATTGGCAAGCAGACGAGCTTGGTTGAAAGAAATAATGGGGGCAGTACTCGTAGACGTGGGCCAGGATCAGGGAAATAAAAGAACGGATCTATTCTGCAAAGAGAAACATCTTGGAAAAAGAAGACTTGCGATCTTCTGAACTGTGCGTTGACGTACAGTCAAAACAGCTAGGTCAAGAAGCATGATATTTTTGACGTATAGCTCATAGTTCAAAATAAAATGTACCATATAACTTAGTTGGAAAAGAATTAATCTAAAGAAAATTGAGGTCGTTATTGGTAGTGTTATTTTGTACGATGATTGACAACATACCGGGCAAAAGATAGTCACATATGGAGAAATAAGGTCACATTTATAACACGTCGTGGTAGTGAAAGTTATACGCTGATGCTGAAAACTGTGTCCAATGCTTACAGCAAGTGGAAGCCATCACAGCAGCATACGAGGACGTCGACGACATAGACCTGATGGCTGGTCTCCTGGCGGAGAAGCCGATGAAAGGCGCGGTCATGGGCCCGACCCTCGCATGCATCATGACGGAGCAGCTGCTGAGGTGGAGGCGAGCCGACCGGTTCTGGTACGAAAACACACAGCACGCTGGGACGTTCACACCGAGTAAGTATGCAAGGCTTCTTCTTTCACATTGTTCACAACATCGATGTACCCCCATATTCTTAAACTGTTCTTCAAATCAAAATCCAATCAAATATTTATTTGCAAAATATAGGTGTTAAATGCAGATGGAATACAGAGTGTGATGTTTCACCATACTTAGCCTACTAAACATTCGGCATGCAAAATTAGTACATTATTATTACATTATTATATTACATTACATTATAGGGTCAATTGCAGTTATCATCATGATCATTAAATTACATTATTATATTATTGTTTAGGTAAAATTATCACTTAACTAACATTTAACATTACAATAAATTAAAATTTACATCAAAGTTTATCTAATAAATATTCTTCTACACTGTAATAGGCTTTCTCAAGAAGCAATCCTTTAGCGGCGTTTTTGAACTCATCAAAACTTCCCAACTCATGGATAGATTTGGGCAGGTGGTTGAAGACTCGGGGTGCCATCCAAAATATGCTTTTGTTGAATAAAGCCGTTTTGTTCGGAGGCATGCTGATTTTATAGTTGTGTCGTTTATTTTTAAGTTTTGGAAATTTTTCTGAGTTCTTTTTAACAAATAAAACTGTTTCCAAGATATATATGGAGGGTAGGGTTAAGAGCTTCCATTCTCGAAAATAGGGCTTACAACGAATGGTCTGATGCAGTTTAAATACAGACCTAACACATTTCTTTTGGGCCTTGAATGCTGTGCTTTTATCTGTTGAATTACCCTAGAACATGACACCTTAGAAGGGGCACGACATATCCGTGATATGCTGTCAAAACCGCGTCAATATCTACTGTCTTGGCAAGCATGTAGAGGGCATAAGAATGCTGGTTTAGACGTGAGCACATTTTTTCAATGTGAGTCTTCCAATCCAAATTATGGTCAACAGTTAAGCCTAAAAAAGTTGTATTATCTACTTGGTCAATTTTATATTCTAAATAACTAATGTCGATTCCAATAATGTCACTAATTATATTTCCAAATGTCATTACTTTTGTCTTTGTAAGATTAATTTTTAAATTATTCGTATCTTGTATCTGCCAACCTGGGACCGCAGTCTGTTTATAGAATCAGACTGTAAGTAAGGAGGTAGGTAGCACAGCCATTTACCAGAGAGAAAATTAACCTTGATTGTGTCTTTATCATATTGTATTGGCTCTTCCGACACTTTCAGCTATCCAGCTATATAGTGGAATCAACACTATAGTTTCTACTTCTACTGATAGAGACTTTTAATCTTCTTCTTAAACAGCCGCTAGGATCCCAGTGCTGGGTATTTTTTTTGCCTTCTCTATACAGGTACTCCTTTTAGCAGAAATCTGCATAGCAGTAGTAGTTTATAGAATGAAATGAAATGTGGCTGAGATAGCTATTATTTTCTTTGACCTTTCGAATATGAGCGAAGACGACATTCCATGTTCAGTAAACGACGCACCTTCTTTTCCAGAGCAACTGTACGAGATAAAGAGAATCACCATGTCCAAGATTATGTGCGACCACGGAGACAGCGTGGAGGCGATCCAGCCCAACGTGTTCCTTCTCCCTGGACCTGGGTAAGAGCTAAGAATCTCACCTAGATCACACTCGAATTCCGAAGAGAAAACATTGAATGGCCAATTCGACCCCAAGTGAGAAAAAAGTTTGTGTGGGGTGTAAAGTTGTCTTCTTTTTTTTACTTTTTTTTTGTATTAAAAATGGGTTTGCCTTTGACCTCAGACTCACCTGATGGTAAGCGATGACGAGGCGGAAGGTGTAACACGCTTACCCAGAAAAAATGATTTTTTGAAATTTGAGTCATCAAAACAAAATTTATTAAATTCGTACATTACTTCAATATTTTTGAAAGAGAACCAACGGCATTATGCAAAAATGATAAATTAATTGACAGGCAATTTATCAGGCTACACTTAGACCAAAAAATAACTGAAATATGTTGATATTTGCACTCATGGCATAAAAAAATTGGTTGTTTGTAAAGTAGGTTTACGATCGAGATGTTTACGTGATAACGGCATTTCACGGAATGACTGGCAGCGCTCGAGATGAGACGGGAGATCGGTCCGTCTCTCTCTCGTTATACCTGCGATCGCGCTCGTGAGGTTTTGGTGTGACACAAGTTTCTGAACATGTCACCCGACTTACCCCCTTATTCATAAAAACTTAAACAGCTCTTATAGAACACGATAACCTTTGTATCGCTTTGTCACTGTCATTCTTGTTGCTGCCGCCATTTGCGAGTAAGTGACAGAACACGTCAATAGCTTAAACAATGCGTTAGCGTTGCGTTCGTTTTTATGAATAAGGGGGTAAAACGATTTTAAAGACGTTATCACGTCAAAAAACCATTGTAAGACAGAAAATTTGAAACAAGTACTGTTCAATTCAGTTGTAGGTAATCAAATGAACTATCTAGGGTTTTCGGTTGAACCACTTATTACGGAACGCCCTGTATACGTCCTCCTGCTGGCAAAGGCCTCACCTCAACCAATGCTCCAGACACGTGGGCTCAGTGCGGATTGTTGGAGGGGTGTAAGATTAGTAAGCAACCTTAATGTCAGATGTTATCAAGCCGCCCTAAGGCCTCTGACTAGGCTTAACGACTAGATCAATGTTCTTTCAGAAACGAGATAACCTCCTGCCAGCACATTCCCTCCTTGGACTACACAGCCTGGAGGGACCCTGAGTGTGAAGTTAAACACGACCATCAGCGCTCGTGGTACCTCTGAGAATACCTTATCATTAGTAATAAACAGTATTTATAAACGTTTCCATCTTTTTCTTATTAAAAAACTGTCATTTATACGTCCTACTGTTGGGTTCAGCTATGCTTTTCCGGTTGGCGCCAAAACTCACTTTGGTCGTGGTGAGTTATCTTTAACATAGTTTCTTTGCGACTGTGGTCGTTTGAGAGAAAAGCACTAAGCGAAATTACATTTTTTAATGACTTACTAACAAAATGAGAGAAAATACTAATTCAAAGTAAAGCGTATTTATGACTGAAGTAAGCGTGAAGCACCGATATCGGGAAGTGATGTCAGCCGGAATGCCAACCCAGGCCTCAAATAAATTGTGAGGTGGCGCGAGCCATATTTAATAAACAGGCTTGTTAGAGAATGACGGATTAACCTTGTTTTAAGATGTTATCGAGCCACCCTAAGGCCTCCGATTAGGCTTAACGAATGGCATGTGGAAAGCGTCATTTAGTCTTGTCTGGAGATTTATTTCGTCTTCTTCATCATGAAGAACTTTTGTGACTCCAGGTCACAAAAGTGGAATTGCTTAGTGGAAATCGTCTAAGCTGAAATGACGCGCCCCACCACTGCGTCTATGCATACAAGAGTGCTTGCTTCAGCGTAAATAAGTGGAGGGGCGAGTCATTCCAGCTTAGACGATCTCTACACAAGTCGAAATGCGAACCAGTCGTCGCTCCACTTGACCGTATCGTAGGGAATGACACTGATAGTAAGACCTAATGCCTATGAAATTGCTTTTAGTCTAGATTTGCTTCATTAGTCGATTCCAATGATATTATAATAAAAGACGTAGATAGGTTACTTGTGCTAAAAAAGAGATACTCGGAATCACATGTATCGGTCTCGTTTACGCTCTAGTAAATAAGCATGCTATCTTGTACATACGGTCAAGTTATAGGTACGTACGCCGGGGGACAATTTGCGACTTCGCATCAGTACTACCCACCTCTTCTAAATATCATTGGTCTTAATTAATTGACTAATACCTAAGTACCGTAACGTAAGTACCATGGTTCCACTTGACAGTATCGTAGGTAATGACACTGATAGTAAGACATTTGCATAAATACCCAACCTACGAAAGTATCTATTCATTACGCATCGGGTCACGGTTCAAGGCAGAGGGCGCGGCAGTCGAATGTCGGTTCGTGCGCATACGAACTGTCAAATGCATCCAAAGTTGCAAGATGGCAGGAAAATGACTATGAAAGTACCTGTAGCTACGGTTTTGACTTGCTTTATTAGTCAATTCATTAAGACCTATGATATTTAAATAATATAAGATGGGGCGCGATGGCGCGCGTTTGGGGAGGCCTACGTCCAGCAGTGGACCAACATAGGCAGATGATTAAATATATTTAAACGAGGTAGGTAGTACTGATGCGAAGTCGAAAATTGCCTCCTGGCGTGCGTACCTATAATTTGAGCGTGTGTAAAAGATAGTATGATTATTAACTAGAGCGTAAACGAGACAGATACCTGTTGAGCAGTGTCGTCTCAAACTGTCAATGGCCTCACCTTTGAGGGATAGCACTAGAATGTTAATTGTGTCCTAAGACAGAAAAACAATTTTGATGTTATGTAATGTTGCAAAGCAATATATTGAATAAGTTATTAACATTGTGGTGTGAGAGAACGCATTGTAAACAAATAGAGAAGAGTAATTCAGACTTTTATACAGTGTGTCTGGTCACCGATGTCCGACCCGTTAAGGTGAAGTAATATGATCTATTTTATGAATAAATCCACCATAATTAAGCACTTTTAATTAATTTTTTTAAAAAAAATTTTTAATTTATTTCAGGTAAATTTTACCTGCGTTTCAAAGGGTCTCTGATGACAGGGTGATATTCAATTTGTCACAACTTCTGAACTATTTTACTTGGAACTTTGATTTTTGCTTCAGTGTTTAGGTGATGTCTTTGGGTATCCAAAAAGTTAAAAATAAATGTATGTTGACATTTTAGTTTTTCTGAAAAAAAAAAAAATGTAAAAAAAACTAACAAATTCTATCACAATTTTCAAGTTCAAACATTTTTTTGAGGTATTTTAAGGGAGTTATGAAAAAATGCTTTTTTGTCAGCTTATTGCCTACTTTTGTAGCTGTCCAACGATACCACTTTTGTGACTGTAGGACCTCTAAATCGGCAGATATTGCAAACTAAAATAACCCACCCGTACTCCCGAGAAAAAAAAATTAAAATGGCGGCCATTTTAAAACAACTGGGGCAAAGTGCTTAATTATGGTGGATTTCTTCATAAAATAGATCATATTACTTCACCTTAACGGGTCGGACACCGGTTCCCAAACACACTGTAGAATGGCTGGACAAAAACGATAAAACCGGATTTTTAAACCGACTTAAAAAAAAGGAGTTTATATCACAGGTACTTATTATCCATATAAGTAACTTGACTTAAAGAATTATTTATTTTTTCTAGTATAACCCGATCTTCGAGTCTCAGTACAGTCTTGCAAACAACATTATTGTTATTCCTAATATTATCATTATAAACAGCAGTTTTTATTATCTAGTTAAAGGTCAAGCTTAATGCATCTGATATATCAGGTTTGACCTTATGACCTCGAGGTTTGTTTTGTTCATATTAAAGGTTTTAGAATTAGTTAATTCAATAGCCTTCGTTTTCATGTTTGTCCTCTAGTTAAAGGATTTTAATACTTTACGGTTTTTTCCTATGCCCTAAACATCACTAGCGGCCGACCGCGACTTCGTCCGTGTAGACTTAGTTTAAAAAATAAAATATATCTTTATAGATAGTAGCCTATGTGCTATTCAGATGCATAAGCTATATTATTGTAGTTTCATTAAAATCCATCCAGTAGTTTTTACGTGAAAGAGCAACACGCCACATCCACATTTACAAACTTTTGTAAAAATTATGTATTATGCTATCTTGTTCCAAGTTCATGTTGTAATCTACTAACAACTATTGTAAAAACGAGAAACAGTTAAAAAGAGTGCCGAGTTTCTTGCCGGTTCTTCTCAGTACAGAAACAACTTCCCGATCCGGTGGTAGCGTCACATTTATTTAAGTACGGTATATTTATTGTTTACATTTAATATTATGGTATTCATGTCTATTATTAAGTATGTTTTGTTTGTTCATTAGATTTGACAATTTAAAACTACTTTGTAACAGGTCTATTTGAATTAAGCTATTTTTTATGACATTACTAGCACCCGCCCGCCCGCGACTTCGTCCGCGTGGACTTAGCTGTATGTGAAAAAATATTTTCCCGCTTCTCTGTTGAAATTTTCCTGAATTTTCTTTGCTATAAACCTCACGGGGCCCGAGATCTTTCCAACGAATGCAAAACAGTTCGTGCGTTCTGGAGTTATAGCGTCAGGAAGGAAAACCCGACTTATTTTTATATAGTAGACTAGCAGCCGCCCGCGACTTCGTCCGCGTGGACTTAGCTGTACCTATGTGAAAAAAGATTTTCCCGCTTTTCTGTTGAGATTTTCCTGAATTTTCTTCGCTATAAACCTCACGGAGCCAGAGACCTTTCCAACGAATGCAAAACCGTGGAAATCGGTTCGTGCGTTCTGGAGTTATAGCGTCAGGAAGGAAAACCCGACTCATTTTTATATAGTAGATTAGTAACCGAACGAACGAGTTTGTTAAGAAGTTTAACTTGGAAGGCCCAGAAAACGTTGGAGTGATGATTTGAGACATCATGAGAAAGATTGGCGGAGCCTGACACAGAATCGAAATGTTTGTAAACGATTGGGAGAGACCTTTGCCCAGCAGTGGGATGATGTAGGTCATGAAAAAAAACTTATGAAAATTAAGTGTTACACTACGGTGAACCAGGTTAAACAAACATGTCGTGTTCTTGAGGATTTTAGGGTTCGTTTTATTGTTTTGAAAACACGTTTTAACAAATTAGGCTCGATAGACAAAAAACACAAACATGGTTCTAAAAAAAAATTTACAATGACCGAAGTCAAGTTGTCGAATAATGAGTCCGTGGTTCGCAAGGGTTGTCTAATGACTGACCCAATTTTAACAAACAGGTACAATTTACCTAATTGTATTAGTGATCAACGAGAGAACCCGGGGGGCATCTCATTATCGATAACGAGTTGCGCGAAGTTGTCACATTTTTGTTCTACAAAAGAAAACCGTCTGCGCCTTATACAATCTTAGACCACGCTACTCGCTTAGGGAAGTATTTAAGGAGATAGGTATTTTAATCAAACAAATATCTGAGACGGATATCGTCAAAGAGGGAGGCCGAAGAAGCGATGGCGAGACGATCTGGATAAATTTTACCAAGAGTTATTATTATTATTATTTATTTATTATTCAAATCAACAAAGATAAAATATTAAATTAAAAGCCTCACAAACCACTTCCGCGGTTGACTGCGAGTGCAAGTTAAATAATTAACTAAATTAAATATTAAATATAACTAACATAACATAACTAATAACATGATTTTTGCAAACTTATGTAATGCCGTTTAAGCGCAGTGCCAAATTCTTTATTATTTGCTATTTTTGCAACTTCAGGCGGCAGGGCGTTGACCAAGTATGGTAAGCGTTTGTCCAGTGTACGGTCGCCGTAATAATTATGAACCCTGGGTACAACGTACTTGCCGCTGGAAGCAGCCCTGGTGCATTGACTATGTTGTAACACACAACATAGAGAACACACGAGTGGAACACTTTAGCTCAAGAGAGAGAGATCTCTGGCAAGATATGGGAGAGGCCTTTGCCCAGCAGTGGGACAGTATTGGCTAAGTAATAAAAAATAAAAAAATCTGAGTCTTGCATCTCCCTCTTCTCTAAGGTGTCTCCTGAAAACCACCGTCGTGGTGGTTTTGTAACCAACGCGGCATATGCTGAGGGGGAACCTTTTTGGACACTATTTTGTGACTATTTACTACGTACAGAGGCGCACACATCAATCTTTACAAAACCATTGGAAAATGGTTCTAATGTCCGCCGCTATGTAAAGGTTGATGTGTGCGCCTCTGTACATTTTAGTGCTAAGTTAAGTGTTATTAACAATAAGTTTTATTTCTGTCTTTCTTTAACCGTGCATGCTAACAATTGCATCTAAAATACTAGAAAAAAAAACGAACTTGCATAGGTATCCTAGTCTTAGACTCCTTATGGAAAGAAAATCATCTGTAGGTCAATTTCTCCATCTCCGTTTTGTAAGAACATTGTTCGACAGCTTTTTTAAATTTTGCGTTTTTGAAAATGATCTTCTAATATACATGCATCATAATAGTTTGGGTTACAAAATAGTGATATATTTTTTGAAATTTAACACTTTTGAAATGGACTTGACCACACAAGTTTGCAGGCCTACTCTAGTCTCATTTTGAGCCAAACTTCGATTGTGGTTTCACAATCAGATTTGAATTTGTTTTTTTTTGGTGAACATAAAAAACATAAGTTTATTTTTATCATTAGTGATAATGCATTACCATCTTACTAAGGGTATCTATATGCCTAAATATTGGTGAAACAAACCTGGCTGCCAGGTAAATATACCAGAAAAATTCGGCCGGTCTGTTAATGGTCTCGGTAGCAAAGTGGTTAGTGCAGTCGCCCGGTTTGCGAAAAATGCGGGTTCGATTCCCGCCTGACGCCAACAGACGAAATGTCTTTTTCTGGTTTTGCTATATTTAATAAAAAAAAACATTCAAAATGACTTACAGTCATCTACCCCATTGCGTAGCTGAGGTGACACTTGTAACATAAGTCAACAGTCACAGTCAACATTGACAGGCAATTTTAATTACCTGCTCACCTATTGTTAAAGGTAACCTCGACTATTAGTGCCACTCCAGCTGTCCATCACGAGGGTTTCGAAACTGTTTGTTCTTTCGTAATAAGAACGGGGAATAGAAAGTATTGTTGGTAAGGTAAAGTTCGAAAGAGGTGCCCGTGGTCGTACACAGAGAACAGTAAAATATCTACGTACAAACGTGCCGCTCTCGGTTTGAATGTGTGCGTGCGCCGCACGCCGTCTAGGCACAGTATACAGAGAACAGTAAAATATCTACATACAAACGTGCCGCTCTCGGTTTGAATGTGTGCGTGCGCGTCGCGCGCCGTCTCGGCACAGTATACAGAGAACAGTAAAATATCTACATACAAACGTGCCGCTCTCGGTTTGAATGTGTGCGTGCGCGTCGCGCGCCGTCTCGGCACAGTATACAGAGAACAGTAAAATATCTACATACAAACGTGCCGCTCTTGGTTTGAATGTGTGCGTGTGCGTCGCGCGCCGTGTCGCGATTTCACGCACACGCTAACATAATATAGGGGGGAATAAGGTGGCTGCAGTACGGACGGGCTGTGCCGCGTGTCTGTGTGCACGCTAGGCTAATAACTCGGCGGGCGGCCTTAGATAACCTACTGTTTATACTGTGGTCTCGGCACGCGATTTCACGCACAGGTTGGCATAAAATACGGGGGGATAAAGTGGCAGTGCGGACGGGCTGTGCCGCGTGTCTGTGTGCACGCTAGGTTAATAACTCGGCGGGCGGCCTTAGATAACCTACTGTTTATACTGTGGTCTCGGCATGCGATTTCACGCACACGCTAGCATAAAATATGGGGGAATAAGGTGGTGGCAGTACGGACGGGCTGTGCCGCGTGTCTGTGTGCACGCTAGGCTAATAAGTAACTCGGCGGGCGGCCTTAGATAACCTTCTGTTTATACTGTGCCCGTGGCGCAGTTGTGACAGTGGATCGGCAACGATCGCTACTGCTAACACACGCCGGGTCGGAAATGGGATGGGTGACCCCGACTGAAATTTAGTGATGTTTTATTCGGGAACCTCCGTGCTTTGGAAGGCACGCAAACAGTTGGTAATGGTTGACGCTAGATGTCAGTCGTTAAGCCTAGTCGGAATCTTTAGGGCGGCTTGATAACATTTGAAATTAACCTTACACCCTTCCAACAATTCGCTCTGAACCCGCGTGTTGGAATATGGCGCTGTGTGTAAGTCCAGTGATTTTATCAATAACCATAAAAAATAACAATATCGTACTTCGGTGTAAGTACCTATAATTCAAGTGCAGAAATGATGATAATATAAAACATCGCTTGTAATCGATGAGTAACCGTAAACAATGATTGATGATAAAATTTCATAACTTGTCCTCATAATTTTGAGCTTTCTCCCTTATAAGGATGCAAGGTGGCCTTTACACGGCACGACTATCAGCTCGTTGGGGTGCTCGATTTGGTACAAACTTTTCATTAAAGAGAAAGGAAGAGCAAGTCGAAAATCGGTCGTATCGTTTTATTTTTATTTCTGGTCAATAATTATTTTGGGTTTATTTTTTGAATAAGTTGATCGGAATCAAATTATAAAGGTACTTAAGTATGTCTGGCATGCGACACGTGTGTTGCTGAGCCACGTTCATCGTAGGCAGTATACAGTTGGGCAAAAAAAAAATTCCCCGTGGTCGGTGTAGCAGTTTTAAAAACAAAATGATAGTTTACATTAAAATTATGTTTATATGAATGTATGGCAAAACTATAACATCCAATGATGTTATAATTAAAAGAGATAGGTTACTTGTGCTGAAAAAGTGACCCCCTAAATCAGAACGATCGTGCAACATGTAGGTATCTGCCTCGTTTACGCTCTAGTAAATCTTGTTCACACAGTCCAATTATATAGGTACGTAATTACGCCAGGGGACAATTTACGACTTCGCATCAGTACTGTCATAACCTATCTACCTTCTAGTTAGTTAGTCAGTCTACTTAGTTTTATGTAGGCCTTATAATAATCTTGTTGATGTGTTGGTTTAGGGATGTGGTAATAAGTCTGTCTTATTTTGTGATTTTATATTTTTGTCTCCACTATGTAAAACTTGCTTATAATAATTTATTTATTATTTATTTATTTATTATTTATTTATCAAACACAATTAAACGGACTTAACCCAGTAACATAATTATGTTAATTTAATAACTAACGTTTACAATAATTCCTCAACATGGTTTAATATTGATTGCGGACTGTCTACGAATATATCTAATTCGGGGCTAGAGGCCAACAACATATTTAACGCCCTCTGCATTCGGCACAGAGGGGATTGTTCACGTGCTACTGTACGACACGGTGGAATAGCCAACAGCCTATGCCTCCGTCCAGAGCGTATACGTAAATACTTATCAGGCACATACAAACGAGACAACATCTCCACACACAATAAGATTAACTATTAGAATTAATAATAATTGGCACGCCTGCCAGCAGGCCTAATACTTAGTCTAGCCACTTCATGTACGGTAGACGGCACATCACTCTACCTATTTCCGGTCAGTCCTCCTTGCTCTATTACTAAGGAATGACATTTGGCAAGAGCGAGGGACAAAACGGTAATGGGGTAACCTGTACATCTCATCGCTCGAACTGTATTCTATGCAAATGAATAAATAAATGTTTATGTTTGTTTGTTTGATTGTCTTTTTTATATCATCATTGAGAACATCCTAATGAATTTTGTGGACAGACTTCAATTTCACCGTGTAGTGTCGCATCGTGTAAACGGCGGCACCGCGGCGAGGTGCTGACAAATGACCCATGCGCACGAGTGGCGGTCGCGTGTTCGATATGTTCGGGATTGGGATGGCGCGAAGCGGTCAAGGTTTCGCGCGAAGACAAAAAGCAGCCTTCGATGACCACAACATGGCAATATGCTCAATGATATTACAATAAAAAAGCCGTAGATAGGTTACTTGTGCTAAAAAAATGGCGGAATCAGGACTTTCGACCACCTGAGCCAAGCATTGACGGTTTAAGGCGACACTGCGCCACATGTATCTGTCTCGTTTACGCTCTAGTGAATGATCATGCTACCTTGTACACACAGTCAAATTATGGGAACGTACGGCAGGGAAATTTAGTGATGTGGATATCGGGCATCTCCGTGCTTCGGAGGGCACGTTAAGCAGTTGGTCCCGGCTGATAACATCTGACATTAACGTTGCTGACTAACCTTACACCCCTCCAACAATCCGCACTGAGCCCGCGTGTTGGAGTATGGCTTGTTCCACCTCATAGTTGAGGTGAGGCCTGTGCCCAGCAGTGGGACGTATATTAGCCGTTTATGCTATGTTATGTAAGCCAGGGGACAATTTTTGACTTCGCGTCAGCACTGACGTCTTTTTGTAATATAATCGTGTCGCATCGTGTAAACGCCGACGACGGCGAGGTGCTGTCAAACGACCCATGCGCACGAGTGGCGGTCGCGTGTTCGATATGTTCGGAATTGGGATGGCGCGAAGCGGTCAAGGTTTCGCGCGAAGACAAAAAGCAGCCTTCGATGACCACAACATGGCAATATACACAATGATATTACTATAAAAAAGACGTAGATAGGTTAGTTGTGCTAAAAAGTGGCACCCGAAATCAGGAGTTTCACTATCTGAGCAAAACATTGACAGTTTGAGACGACACTGAGCAACATGTATCTGTCGGTCTGTATGTAGGTACAGTGGCGCTCACTTCCAACCTTTACAAAACCGTTGCAAATAGCTCTGTCCGCGGCATAAGGTGTCCCTATGTAAAGGTAGTGAGCGCCTCTGTACGTACAGTCAACAGCACATCAGGTTAGCCCATTTCCGTTTTGTCTCTCGCTCTTGCCAAATGACATTTCTTTGCAATAGAGCAAGGAGGACTGACCGGAAATGGGTAGCGTGATGTGCCGGCCACCGTACGCCAGGGATCAATTTTTGACTTCGCGTCAGTACTGACGTCTTTTTGTAATATAATCGTGTCGCATCGTGTAAACGCCGACGACGGCGAGGTGCTGACAAATGAGCCATGCGCACGAGTGGCGGTCGCGTGTTCGATATGTTCGGAATTGGGATGGCGCGAAGCGGTCAAGGTTCCGCGCGAAGACAAAAAGCAGCCTTCGGTGACCACAACATGGTGATATACTCAATGATATTACTATAAAAAAGACGTAGATAGGTGTCAGTACTGGCGCGAAGTCAAAAATTTACCCCTGACGTACGTATCTATAATTTGACCGTGTGTACAAGATAGATTAATTATTTTTAGAGCGTGAACAAGACAGATACTGTCAATGCTTTGCTCAGGTGGTCGAAAGTCCTGATATCGGGTGCCACTTTTTTAGCACAAGCAACCTATCTACGTCTTTTTATTATAATATCATTGGTACAAGTAGGCCAATATAAGTGCACGGTGTGACAGTGACAGAATGCTACTTGGCCCTTTCAAGAGAATTTCGCTTATACTAGAACAGACTAACATTCGATTGCGGTGCGTAGAATCCTCACATTTATTCGTTTGTCCACTACAGTAGCATTCGGCCGTGACATTTGTAACGAAGGTACACTCGTTAGATACGGTTCAATTCAATTATGATTACGTATATATAACTACTATGAGAAGGCCTTCGATTCGATTGAGACCTGGGCAGTGTTGCAGTCTCTCCAAAGGTGCCAAATAGACTACAGGTACATCGAGGTTCTTAGGTACCTATACCAAAACGCCACCATGTCGGTCCGATTACAGAACCAGAGCTCTAATCCGATCCAACTACAGCGAGGTGTGAGACAAGGAGACGTCATCTCTCCGAAATTGTTCACGGCTGCGTTGGAGGATATTTTCAAGCTTCTGGACTGGAAAGGACGCGGCATCAACATCAATGGCGAGTACCTAACACACCTACGATTCGCCGATGATGTAGTTCTTATGGCTGAGACCTTGGAAGACCTGAACATAATGCTCGAAGATCTCGGTAATGCTTCTCAGAGAGTGGGTCTTAGGATGAACATGGACAAGACCAAAATCATGTTCAATGCCCATGTTGCACCCGCTCCAGTTAACGCTGGGAACATTACACTCGAAGTTGTTGACCACTATGTTTACCTGGGACAGGCAGTCCAGTTAGGTAAGTCCAACTTCGAGAAAGAGATCTCTCGTCGAATCCAGCTCGGATGGGCAGCGTTCGGGAAGCTCCGGCATATATTCGCGTCCGAAATACCTCAGTGTCTCAAGACGAAAGTCTTTGACCAGTGTGTGTTGCCAGTAATGACATATGGGAGTGAGACGTGGTCGTTCACTATGGGTCTCATAAGAAGGCTCAAAGTCACCCAGCGAGCAATGGAGAGAGCGATGCTTGGTGTTTCCCTGCTTGATCGAATCAGAAATGATGAGATCCGCAGGAGAACTAAGGCAACCGACATCGCTCGAAGGATTGCATCGTTGAAGTGGCAGTGGGCGGGGCACATAGCGCGGAGAACCGATGGCCGTTGGGGCGGAAAGGTTCTCGAATGGCGACCGCGTACCGGACGACGTTCCGTGGGCAGGCCCTCCACAAGGTGGACCGACGATCTTGTCAAGGTCGCGGGAAGCCGCTGGATGCGGACAGCGCAGGACCGATCGTTGTGGAGATCTTTGGGGGAGGCCTATGCCCAGCAGTGGGCGTCGTTCGGCTGACATGATGATGATATATAACTATAATTAGAGTTTGAACTTCACTTCTGAGGATTACATTAAGGTTAGAGATCTTACTTTCAGTAGTTATTAAAAGGCTGATTTTCGAAAAAATTATAAAATAAAATATACAGGGTGACTTTGCACGTACTAGCCAAGTTTTTTTAAATAAGCTCTATAGAACAACACACAACTATTTCTTCAACGTATTTTTTGATTTTTTTTCGTTTTGCGCCCGTGCCGCAGTTGTGACAGTGATGGGCAACGATCGCTGTTGTAAAGCAACAGACGCCGGGTCAGAAATGGTGGTGTGGTATTTCGGGCATCTCCATGCTTAGGCACATTAAGCAGTTGGTCCCGGTTGATGTCGCTAGATGTCAGTCGTGAAGCCTAGTCAGAGGCCTTAGGGCGGCTTGATAACATCTGACATTAGGGTTGCTCACTAACCTCTCACCCCTCGCAATGAGCCCGCGTGTTGGAGTAGGGCTCTTTCCACCTCATAGTTAAGGTGAGGTTTGTGACCAGCAGTGCTAGTTTCCGCGCACAAAAATGACTTCTACACTTCTTGTAGTTCAACTCTTGCAATAATATTGTAAATTGCGTTGGCTTATTTTTCAATTATTAAGGTAAATAAAAGAAACACGATAAAAACCAAAAAAATAAATAAAAACAAATGTTTTTTCAAGGAAATCTATTCAGTTTCCGATAGAGATCGTCTAAGCTGAAATGACGCGCCCCTCCACAGCATCTGCTCTGGTATGCGTAGATGCGGTGGAGGAACGCATCATTTCAGCTAACATAATATCTACCAAGTAACTTCTAATTTGGCAAGTACTTGCAAAATTACCCTGTATAGACCAGAATACACGCATTAGCATATTTTATCTTATCATATCTTTTGATGGTAATATTATAATTTAGGATATTTTATTTTAGCATCGGGGATAATGCATTATAATCTTACTAAAGATAGCAAAACCAGAAAAAGACATTCGGCCTTGGCTTCAAGCAGGAATCGGACCCTCGTCTTTCGCAAACCGGGCGACTACACTAACCACTGTGCTACCGAGACCATTAACAGACCGGCCGAATTTTTCTGGTATATTTTACCTGGCAGCCAGGTTTGTTCCAATGTTTAGGCATATACCTTAAACACTCGAAAGAAACATAATTGCAAATATTTATTGCTGGTTTTCATAATATTATAATTTGTCCGAAACCGGTCCAAAAAGAATTTGACTAAAGGGTTCAATCATTAATAAATCATTTAGTTATAATAACATGGTACTTACCGTACAATACATTACGAATATACCAGAAAGATCCGGCCGGTCTGTTAATGGTCTCGGTAGCACAGTGGTTAGTGCAGTCGCTCGGTTTGCGAAAGATGCGGGTTCGATTCCCGCCTGATGCCAAGACGACCTAATGTCTTTTTCTGGTTTTCAGATCTTTAGTAAAGATACTGCATGGAAAATGTTTAAAACAATAATAACCACGTTACGAATAATTATGACTGTCTATTCATTTTTAAACTGCTCGAAATTTAACACACAAGTGCTTTTTTGACTACCGGTTTTGAGTAATGGTTAAATTGGCCACTACAACAAAGGTCGCGGGTTCGATCTCCGCACGTTAAGAACATGCGTGTGCTTAAACATGGATTCTTCTCGATAGAATCGGCTTCCGAACCGGTAGTAGTCATATTATGTTTTTTACACTGTTTATCAATTCTCGACTTCTTATAAGTGCTTTTTATTAAGTCTACATGAAATAAATGCCGTTAAATCTTGAATCTATTTGCTCAATATTTTCAATTATGCACTTATTCGCTTGTAACAGTACGAATATTACTTATGATATTGTAAGGTGGTGTTCCTTTTGTCGCACAACATACATACATACATACTCTCACGACCATATCCCAATGGGTTAGTAAGAGGCACACTGATTGTTGCTGTCATGGTGAACGGAACATTCAGAAGCCCACATAATCGAGGGATTTCGTAGCCTACGTGTTAAGGGGCGAGCCTGCCGCCGTTATCCAGGTTGCTTGGATTTCCTATCGGTGTTTTCCATCACCGGAGAGTTGTACCGCAAATGGTACAACTAACACAAAGTAGGTGTGTTTCGGACAGATTTGATCTCGGGACCACCGGGTTCCGAGACAAAGTGTTTAATCACTGGGCCACGACGCACAGCTTGCTTGGGTTGGCTGTTGTCGCACAAATAACTATTTGTAACATTAATTGACCAAACCCTTTATTAAATTAAAAGCTGAATACTTAAATAACAATCAATAATTAATTTAACTAATTTAAAAGTCCGCTACGCATGTTATTCACCAAAACATCTTGACCTCGGTCATCCTCTGAGCTTAACACTCTGTATGCGCGCGCACCTTACTCTATATAAGGCCTGGGACGCAAGAAAGCGCACAGTGCCTGTCCGGACACAGTGTGTACACCGCCTAAACATGGTGAGTGGATTATTTGAAGTATATTTACGAAAAAACATAAAAACACAGTGAGAAATTTAAAAAAATAACAAAAGCTTCAGTGCAAATAAAAACAATCAGAATCAATTTAAATGGACCTGTTACAAGTGCTTTTAAATCATCAAGAACTAAATCAAACAAACGAAAATACACTTAACAATAGACTTAAATACTACAATAGAAATCCTACTTATATTATAAAGGCGAAAGTTTGTATGTATGGATGTGCCGTGTTGCTCTTTCACGTAAAAACTACTGAATGGATTTTAAAGAAACTTTGCAATAATGTAGCTTATACATCTGAATCGCATATAGGCTACAATTTATAAAGAAATATCATTTTTTGTTTTCAACTTAAATCCACGCGAACGAAGTCGAGGGCGGCCGCTAGGTATAAATAAAATAAATACACAATTTACAAAGATAATGTGAATGCCAATCCTATTAATTCTATTTTAAGTTTGTATGTGTAATAATAACGTTAATTATATTTTTAAGCTATTTCCTTGGATTTTACCAGTAAGTTAACATTACATTACAAGTGTCATGATGTCTAAATAAATACAGAATGAAATTTTAAAAATGCTGTTAAATTCCAAAAAGAGGTTCGAAATCGAACGAGATACACATTTAAAAAAATAGTTTGCGTAAATCAGGTTGAAAAAAAACAACATCGAAAACAAAAAACTAATTTTCCCCAAATTTTTTGTGAAATGCATTATGTGTGATTCTTGAAAATTTAAAAACGATACCCAGCGTATGTCCTTAGATTAAAGATTATTGTTGTTTTTAGCATTTTCCATGTCGAAGGTGGATTGCCTTTAACATTGATGAAATCACCCTAGCTCATAGGGTAGAATATTCCAGAAAGATTCAGCCGGTGTGTTAATGGTCTCGGTAGCACAGTGGTTAGTGCAGTCGCCCGGTTTGCGAAAGATGCGGGTTCGATTCCTGCCTGATGCCAAGTGGACCAAATGTCTTTTTTTGGTTTTCAGATCTTAGATTAAAATCATCTGCAAGCAAAACTTGTACTATCAGTGTCTATTTTTGAAGAAGAACTATTTGTATATCACTTCCGTCTACATTATAGCTGACCTTCGTGTATTCGAACAAATATGTTGACCCTAATCAAAATGTATGAGATGCAGATGACATACTGTTTGTGGTCATAGGGCAAGGTCATTGCTGGAAGGTCAAAGTAGGTAACTGGTAGGTAGGTAGGTATGTTATTTTGGTTTGAATACTATACTTTTCTGGTTAGCCTTATGGTTGACTGGTAGAGAATGCCTTTTTGGCATTAAGTCCGCCTTTTATACCATTCAATGTAGTGCAATAAAGAATAAACAAGTAATTCTCGGTACTTACAGACACCACTGTGGTGGTAGCCATATTATGTTTTTTAGTGCATCAATGTTAAGGATATGTCGGATACGGATATAGGAATAATTAGAATACCGAAATAAATAAATAATTTTCGATATGAAATTATTTCGGATTCAGAATGAGTTTTAGATGATAAACATAAAATACATAATTAATAATTAGACAAAATAAATACAATAATCTATAAATAAACGTACAAACATAATTAATTATATTTTACTTGAATACGAGCGTAAGGTGACTCTTCAACTCTTCTATCTTGCCTACAACTGCTCTGTACTAACTATGTTTTTACCATCTTTTTATAATTATGGTGTGCAATAAAGAATATGAATAAGCATATAGGCTTAGAACTACTAAAAAGATTTCTTCATTAAATACAGCAGAAAGATTCTATAACAGGTGTATTTGAATAAATACCTATTACATTAACGTTTCACAAATTTCAACTTACAATAGTTAAACAATAGTTGTTAAGCAATCGTTGCAAAACCCCAACATTCTCGGGTGACCCATACTTTTGTAAGTTGAGCAAACGTCACTTTTACTTCCCAAACATCATTTAGCACTTATCACAAATCTTGCTATCGGGTTCCTTCGGTATAGTGATTGAACGTTGAGATTAATCATTTATACTGCGTTTATGGTTGTTGCACTGTGGTTGAGCTGAAGCGGTTTATACTTAAACCCCTGGAATCATCTGGACATTATTCAACACAGCGCCATCGGGCAAGATGAGCTAATTATAGCCAACATACTTAAAAGTTTTTTCTTTTGTAAATACATACTTACTATGCCTAGGAAACACCCAGACCAATACAAACAGTCATGTTCATGCACACAAATGTTTGTACTGTGCGGGGATCGAGCCCGCGACCTTTGGTGTAGTAGCCGAGTTCTCAACAATTAAACCAAATCGGGCTTATTCATTTGTTTGTCAATAAACTGTTAGAGTGCTATGATAGTTTTCAACCGACATCAAAAAAGGAGGTTTTCAATTATAGTCCAACTGATTCGAGAAATGCATTGTATTCGGTATTTCATTTAATTTATTACTATTTTTTATTGACATCGATAATTCTTCTTGACTATTTTTAGTTTAATGAATCCTGTATATTTATCTTGTTTTGTTATCATTATTACTTTTTGTTAAAAGAAAGAAATATCGTTATAAATAAAACTATACTACTGTAGAGTTTCATAAATATCCATTCAGTATTTTTTACGTGAAAGAGCAACACGGCAAGTCTAAACATACAAACTTTCACATTTATAATATTAGTAAGATAAAGAAATAAATATTACGATGTACAGAGGCGCACACATCAACCTTTACATAGCCTTATGTAAAGGTTGACCTTATGCGGCTGACATTAAAGTAATTTTGTAATGGTTTTGTAAAGGTTGATGTGTGCGCCTCTGTACACTCCCGCTCCGCTTATGAGCAAGTTGCAGTGCAATAATTACAGCACACTCTCGGCAAATGTCAACAGCGGTCGCGCTGACCCCGCGCAACATTACTTTCGAAGCCCCGGGACATTATCAATACATTATTATCTACTTTTAATGGTCTAATGATGAAATTAAGTGTGAGGCGAAACCTTCGAACTTTTCGTTGAAGAGCCACAAAACGTTTCATGGTGTTGTTAAGATTTATTAACATTTTTACGCAAGGGGTTATTCCCTGAGTACCCAGATCTCCGAGGCCCCCGGTCCGGAGAACCCCGGTTTATTATAATCCTGATAAAGATAAGATATACTTTGTTGCAAAAAGAAAACAATTATATAAAAATGCTTACCGAGATATAACAGTACAATGTCTGTACATTGTTAATTAATGTCATCCATAAACTCAATTGTCTCTCAAACTATCTTTCTGTTTTCTCGGATACGGAGATTTTGTTAAGGCGTAGGCCTACGCTGGACGTGGGGCTCCTAAGTTCGGAATAATGAAAAGTAGTGTTTTTAAATTTATGTATATTTTTTTCTGATCTATAGTTGTAGGCCTATGCCAAGCAGTGGGCGTGGTTCAGCTGAGATGATTATCATCATAATCGCGTGATGAAATTTATATCTAACACTACTTTTTCTATTCCAGAAACTGTTCCTCCTAACCCTCCTGGTGGCGTACGCCGCAGCAGACGTCTCCCACATCCTGAACTCAGACCAGAGTGCCCAGATCCTTCGGCAGGACCTGGATGTCGGCTTTGATGGGACCTACCAGTGGGCTTACGAGACTGAGAACGGGATATCTGCTCAGGAGCAGGGCACGCTTAACAACCCGGGATCGGTGAGTGACAGAGGGAACTGTCTAAGTCAACGATATTTTAGGGTTGGTTCCGAAAAGGGAATATGCACTGTTCTTTTTCATATTTTTTTATGATAGCTTAAATCGTTTTATGACTGATCAATAATAGTCATAACCACAAATGCAAAATGTAGTATATTTATAAAGTGTTACAAATTTCAAACTTTTTCAAGCGTTTCAAACGCCGCCATTATTTCGCGCTCCGATGTCATGGACTTGGACGTCACGCGAGTCTATGACAACTGTTGAATTCTTCTTCTTGTCGCGCTTTTGACAGTGACATACGTCTGGACTGCGACGTCACACTCGACCCACTCAGTTTCAACCACTTTGAATTTCCCATATTTTTTTGCACTTTTCAATAACTATTTTTACATCAACAAAGAAATAAAATTAGGAAATACTAATAGGGACGGAATAAGTATTGAAAATACTACTCAAAAAAATAATATGACGCTCATCTGTTTCAAGTGCATATTCCCTATTGAGTCAAAATAGAAAATATCGCGCTCACAGGCGTCCCGAATTGACGATCAACGTCCATCTAACGTCAGACAGCTTGACGTCACTAACGGCGCCATATTGCACTCTCCATTGCGCGTTATCGCCGTAAGCCTTATGTCAGATTCATAGATGAAACGTCACACAGATATTTTCGCGTAAAAATATTTTTGACGATATTCCTCAGAATAAATCTTTGCTAGGACAAATCTTTTTCGGTGATAACGTAACAGTAAGTTTTACTACAAGAACCGCAAGTATATCCTGGGAATGGAAAATACATCTTTTTTAGGTTATGTGTCTCTAACTAGCGGTCTTTACTGACAGTGCTGAGCGCTGAAAGCACAATTTTTAATTCGGAACGCCTGATATCGCCGTAAGCGCTCACAGAGCTGTAATCCCATTACGGACCGCACAGTTTATAAAAAGATAGGTTATGTCAGTACTGATGCGAAGTCAAAAATTGTCCACTGCGTACACACCTAAAATTTGACGGTGTTGTACAAGAGAGTATGATTATTTAATAGAGCGTAAACAAGACAGTTTTTGACATAAGTCCGTCTCCGTCTTGCACTAGGCCGGTTTGTTGCTTTGGGACATTAAATAATGACTGTATTTTCAATTGTTTCATAGGAGAACGAAGCGTCAGCAGTCCAAGGTCAGGCCTCGTGGACGTCTCCTGAGGGAGAGCAGATCCAGCTTCAATACATTGCTGACGAGAACGGCTACCAACCACAGGTATGAGTCTATACTCCATTTTTCATAATATTCGAAAAAGAGGCTTAGAGAAGTAGGGGTGCTAAACAGTACTACCCACTATAGCCCGCGCTGACTATTGCCGGCTGACAAATTTGTATAACATAACATAAATGGCCTATATACGTTCCACTGCTGGGCACAGGCCCACCTCAACTATGAGGTGGAATACAGCCATACTCCAACACGTGGGCTCAGTGCGGATTGTTATATGGGTGTGGGTTAGTGAGCAACCTTAATGTCAGATGTTTCAAAACCACCCTTAGACTTCTGACTAGGCTTAACGACTGACATCTTGCGACGTCAACCGGGACCAACTGCTTAAGGTGCCTTCCGAAGCACGGAGATGCCCGTAAAACACATCACTAAATTTCGGTTGGGGTGCTGGCTTTATAATAAACAAGACAAGCGGCCGCCCGCGACTTCGTCCGCGTGAACTTAGGTTGAAAAACAAAAAGTCATATTTCTTTATAAATTGTAGCTATGTGCGATTCAGGTGTATAAGCTACATTATTGTAAAGTTTCATTAAAATCCATTCAGTAGTTTTCACGTGAAAGAGCAACACAGCACATCCAGACATACAAACTTTCGCCTTTATAATATTAGTTAAATTGTAGCATATGTGCGATTCAGGTATATAAGCTACATTAATGTAAAGTTTCATTAAAATCCATTCAGTAGTTTTCACGTGAAAGAGCAACACAGCACATTCAGACATACAAACTTTCGCCTTCATAATATTAGTAGGATTAGCCATGCATGTTTTTTTATGTTGATTGTGATTTTAAACATACCGGCGCTTTGGGCAACTGTAAGCCGGTTTGTTCAACTATTGTATAAATAAATAATGAAATCCATTTCTTTACAGGGCGCCCACCTCCCCACTCCTCCCCCAATCCCGGAGGCTATAGTCCGCGCCCTGGAGTACATCAGGGCTCACCCGCCAGCGGAAGAAAACTAAGTTTAACTAAGTTTAGTCATTACACTAGATTTTAAGTTTTGTTCGACCGAGTAACTTTGAAAATAGGTCCGTTGTGTAAGTAGTTCCAAATTCAAGTACAAGTAATTTGTTAAAAAGATTTCTGTGCACCAATAATAGCATTGCATTTATTCTTGACCCTTTATAAGGCAGACCATGTTGCAATTTTTCATTGGTTTTCGACCCTATTCCCATGTAATAGAGTTGAAAATATGGTGTCCAACATATGGACAGAGCCTTATTAAGGGATAAGAGAAGATTATCATTTTTAGGTTTTTATTGTTTTGGTAGTGTTCAAACTACTTTTCATATTATGATTTTTTTGCATAAAGTTGCACATGTACAATTTTATGCTTTCCTGACATTAAAATGCTCAAAACCACTTTAAAAAATTAATCAACGTAAAAAACTACTATATTTGTTCAAATCTAAGAAATCCATTTTGACAGCTGCCATTACTTCTTGAAATAAAACATTAAGCTATGCTAGAAGGGTTCATGTGTTCTGTCAGGCCCAAAAGTCAAGCCACAGCTTATGAATCGTATTTCTATTGGCTTGAAGTACAATTTCCAATGACACTGGTAGCTGTCAAAATGTATTTCTTAGATTAGTTCAACTGTAGTATCTATTCATAATTTGTACTACCGTCATTATTTTAAGAAATATTTCACCGCTGTGAGTCAACACGGTACAGTTCAACCCCCTTATTCATAAAAACGAACGCAACGCTAAAGCAGAGTTTAAGCAATTGACGTGTTATGTCACTTACTCGCAAATGGCAGCAGCAACAAGAATGACAGTGACAAAGCGATACAAAAGTTGGTATTGTTGGTTACTGTTTAAGTTTTTATGAATAAGGGGGTTAGTAACGAACACATAACCAAACTTATATGTTAATATATTAATTAATGTTGAATTGTGAGTTTGCCATAATATTTAAGGTTGAATACTCAATATAAAGCTAAGTTTTTGTTATTTTATTTCTGTGATAGGAGAACAGTAAATATATTTTTATATCTTAATTGTCGTATGATTAATTATCCCAACAACCTATACTAAAAATATTATAAGGCTGAAGAGATGTTTATTTGCACGCGTTCATATCAGGAACTTCTTCGAATTGAAAAAATATTTTTGTGTTGAATAGCCTATTTCTTAAGGAAGGCTATAATAGGCTATATGACATCACATCACGCTTCACGCGGACAAAGACGGGGGCGGCCAATTGTTATTGAAAAAAAGGCCACTACTCTTAAGAGTCTTTTCGGAATATTTTCTAAGTCGGTTTTGCAAAAAAGCTCGTTCATTGATGCCCTACACACCACCGTCAAAACAGTTTTTCTTTAAATTCTTAACGTGACGTCATGTAACGACACCTCATTTGTCTAATTATCATTGGTAGGTTAGAAGTTATGTGCGAACACGAACAGATAAAAGCCACATACATACATACATACAGGTCAAATCCGGTAAGCAGAGGCGGCTCGTGACATTTTTGATGGAAGTTCACCACATAGGTACAAACGGAAACATCGCATAACATGTATCCCAAAACGTCTTGGTGCTCAGACTATGTAGGTACTTAAATGAAAATAAAATGAAAATATTTTGACAGGATGTCAAAAACATGTTTTTATTCATGTTACGTTGCTTCAATTATGTTAATTCAGAGCTGTGAATTTTGTTGAATAAATAAATGAACAGAATATTTCACATCGTAATGCTTGCGCGATTTAACTGTCGCGAAATGGCATAGTCGTACTTGAATAGGCATAGTGGCATAAAAATATTGTAACGTAAGGATAAATGTATTTTAATTCAAAATAAATTACCGAAACGAAAATCAGATTTTTATTGCATTACTTACAATAACGAAAAAGTAACAGCATGATAGCCACTATCCTATAGAAACAGTACGTAAGTCAGTTCGGTTTTTTGGCTCTCCTGAAAAGTTGCTAAAAATGACATATGTTGGAACTTAAAAGGCAAAAGTCAGCCATGTTCGTAAGTTTTCACCATAATATCTAACAATATCATTGATTTCAACAGTTTAAGGCACTAACCTTGATCTTTCAGCACAGTGACAGCCTCCAGGACTCTCTTGGTGTAGATACAAGGCTCATAGTTGTCCATCTCTTGAGCTACCACGGAGCACACCCTGTAGAAAAGAAATAAAATTAATATCATTGGACTTTGATCCACACAGCGCCATCTAGCCTCAAAGTGAGCAAAGCTCGTACTAAGTACGTCAATACACTTACAGCCAAAAGATTGCTATGTTTTTTATTTATTATTGTTTTATACTTGTAAGGTTTTCTCTGTACGTGAATTTTGCATTAATTCTTTTTGAGAAAATAAAGAATCTTAAACCTAAAGATTACAATGTTGCAAAGTGTGTTAAATTACAGGTAGTCCCTTTCTTCTCCGAATATCGTAAGTCCGAAAATCGAAATCCCGAACGCATTTTCTATAATCATCACTATCCATAATGGTCTCTTATACGAAATTTTGTTTCACCTAATAGTCCACAACCATAATGGTTTTGTGTCATAAAATTGAGTGCTATAATAATTATACGTCCTAATTTTACCAGCTATAAAATCACTTGGTCTAAGTGTGATTTGACATAATTAATGTTTGTCCGAATGGTGGTTTATAATAACAATGTAAGTCCGAATCCGAGGGTTAATTATTTTTTTACAAACGCTAAAATAAAATGCACGCTGCATCCCTGCTTGCATTTTTACCTGCATGCTGCTTGCTTGCCCGCATGCTGCATGTTTGTTTACATGGTGAATGCCGAGGGCGGATCCGACATGGCCGTGATAGGTCCGAAGGTTCAGGCGTGAGCGCAGCTCACGCCTTAACCTTCGAGGGTTAGTTATTTGTTTTTCAAACCCTAAAATAAAATGCATGCTGCATCCCTACATGCTGCATGCTTGCCTGCATGCTGAATGCTTTCCTGCATGTTGCATGCTCGTTTACATAGTGAATGCCGGTTAGCCGGTTAGCCAGTTAGTGAGCTGCGCTCACGCCTTAACCTTCGAGGGTTAGTTATTTTTTTTTCAAACCCTAAAATAAAATGCATGCTGCATCTCTCCATGCTGCATGCTTGCCTGCATGCTGCTTGCTTGCATGCAATTTTTATAGCAAAAAATATTCAGGACAGTTATTAAAATTTATGCAATTTCGATTTTAGTGCTCAATATATTATGAGAAGAGACGTTAGGACAAAACACTATTATGAGAAAAGCAGTTAGGTTTCATGAATATTATAGATTGTGATAGTTATGGCAAAGAATTTTAGGACATATAACGTTTCGGAATTATGATTTTAGGGCAAGTGATATTATGAGACAGTAAATTAGGGCTACCTATCTTTCGGACAAATGATAATTATATCAGAAAACATTATGATACGTTAAATTATGGACAAAAATGTTATGAGACACAATAGAGAACCTAAATTACAATTAACAAAACGAACAGAGAACGAAAGATATCTTTATTCGTTTGTTTTAAGCACATATGCCGTGTAGTGCCGGCACGTTAATAGAATAGCACTACCCCCTCTCTTCCCGTGGGTGTCGTAAGAGCCGACTGAGGGAAAACAGCCACCAGGAGATGGGCAGCAGCGTCTCCACACACAGCAGGCCATACTGCGATCGCCAACCCGCCTGCCAAGCGTGGCGATTATGGCAAACCCCCCCCCAAAATGATGGCACGACACAAAAAACGGCCCCCAGTCCCCGGCGGCCCCGCTATTCCTGGCTACGGCAGCGGTTATGGTAACGGCGGGGCAGGGGGTGCGAAGAATCCCCGGGTGAGATCCGGCTGCCAACACCGACGACTCGACCTGGCAACCTATAACGCGCGCACACTGAGGCTCGACGCGAAGCTGGTTGAGTTGGAAGAGGCAATTGGTAAGTTACATTGGGATATTATTGGGTTATCTGAAGTCCGAAGAGAGGGTGAGGACTCGATAACCCTGCAATCCGGTAACTTACTATACCACCGGGAGGGCGACCAACAGTCCCTAGGTGGTGTCGGGTTCATCGTCCACAAGTCCCTTGTCAACAACGTGATAACTATCGGAAGTGTTTCGAGCAGGGTAGCGTACCTGATACTCAGAATATCAAAACGATATTCGCTGAATGTCATCCAGGTCTACGCTCCGACCTCGAAACACGACGATGTCGAAGTGGAGGCTATGTATGAGGAGATCTCTAAAGCCATGCATAGCCATAAAACCCACTACACAGTTGTGATGGGGGATTTCAATGCGAAGTTGGGGCAACGTTGCGGTGATGAGCTGCGAGTGGGGCAATTTGGATTTGGGCAACGGAACAACAGGGGCCAGATGCTGGCAGACTTCATGGAGAAGGAGAACCTCTTTATGATGAACTCCTTCTTCAAGAAGCCCGTAAGCCGCAAATGGACCTGGTTCAGTCCGGACGGTAAGGTGAGAAACGAGATCGATTTTATCATGTCGACGAAGAAGCACATATTCAATGATGTCGCTGTGATCAACGCTGTCAAGACAGGAAGCGATCACCGCATGGTTAGAGGCACATTGAATATCGACATAAAGCTTGAGAGAGCGCGACTGATAAAATCCACGCTCCGACCAATACCGGCTCAGATTCAAAACCCCGAGTGCTTTCAGCTCGATCTTCAAAACCGCTTCGAAGCCCTTGAGAACAGCATCGATGTGGACGATCGATACAACATGGTGGTGGATACTGTCCGTACGGTAGGGTCCAAGCACTTTAAAACCCGCCGTCCAAAAACAAAGAAACTCTCCAGTCATACTCTCCTACTCATGGATCAGAGAAACGAAATGAGGCTACAGAACTCAGTGGATGCCCATCGTTATCGGCAACTCAATAGACAGATATCTAAGTCTTTGACGAGCGACCTCCGCCAATTTAATACCCAGCGTATTAAAGAGGCCATTGAGCGGAACAAAGGCTCCAAAGTGTTCGCCAGAGATCTGTCTATTGGGCAAAGCCAACTGACGAGGCTGAAAACTGAGGCAGGTAGCATCATTACGTCAACACCTGAAATCCTGAGGGAGATTGAGAGTTTCTATGGACAGCTGTATTCCACGAAAACACCTGTTGAAAGCAAGGCTAAAGACCCTAGAGCCAAGCTTACCCGACACTATACCGAAGATATCCCGGACGTCAGCCTGTACGAGATTAGGATGGCTCTCAAGCAGCTGAAAAACAACAAGGCGGCGGGTGATGATGGAATCACAACAGAGCTTCTGAGAGCGGGCGGTCGGCCGGTACTTAAGGTCCTCCAGACGCTCTTCAATTCTGTCATCCTCGAGGGCAGAACGCCAAAGGCATGGGGCAGAAGCGATGTGATGCTGTTTTTCAAGAAGGGTGACAAAACTCTCTTGAAGAACTACAGACCCATCTCGCTTCTGAGCCATATCTATAAGTTGTTTTCGAGAGTCATTACGAATCGTCTCGCTCGCAGGTTTGACGACTTCCAACCCCCCGAACAAGCCGGGTTCCGAAAAGGCTATAGTACCATAGACCACATTCATACGCTGCGGCAAGTTATACAGAAGACCGAAGAGTATAACTTGCCACTTTGCCTAGCGTTCGTGGACTATGAGAAGGCCTTCGATTCGATTGAAACCTGGGCAGTGTTGCAGTCTCTCCAAAGGTGCCAAATAGACTACAGGTACATCGAGGTTCTTAGGTACCTATACCAAAACGCCACCATGTCGGTCCGATTACAGAACCAGAGCTCTAATCCGATCCAACTACAGCGAGGTGTGAGACAAGGAGACGTCATCTCTCCGAAATTGTTCACAGCTGCGTTGGAGGATATTTTCAAGCTTCTGGACTGGAAAGGACGCGGCATCAACATCAATGGCGAGTACCTAACACACCTACGATTCGCCGATGATGTAGTTCTTATGGCTGAGACCTTGGAAGACCTGAACATAATGCTCGAAGATCTCGGTAATGCTTCTCAGAGAGTGGGTCTTAGGATGAACATGGACAAGACCAAAATCATGTTCAATGCCCATGTTGCACCCGCTCCAGTTAACGCTGGGAACATTACACTCGAAGTTGTTGACCACTATGTTTACCTGGGACAGGCAGTCCAGTTAGGTAAGTCCAACTTCGAGAAAGAGATCTCTCGTCGAATCCAGCTCGGATGGGCAGCGTTCGGGAAGCTCCGGCATATATTCGCGTCCGAAATACCTCAGTGTCTCAAGACGAAAGTCTTTGACCAGTGTGTGTTGCCAGTAATGACATATGGGAGTGAGACATGGTCGTTCACTATGGGTCTCATAAGAAGGCTCAAAGTCACCCAGCGAGCAATGGAGAGAGCGATGCTTGGTGTTTCTCTGCTTGATCGAATCAGAAATGATGAGATCCGCAGGAGAACTAAGGCAACCGACATAGCTCGAAGGATTGCATCGTTGAAGTGGCAGTGGGCGGGGCACATAGCGCGGAGAACCGATGGCCGTTGGGGCGGAAAGGTTCTCGAATGGCGACCGCGTACCGGACGACGTTCCGTGGGCAGGCCCTCCACAAGGTGGACCGACGATCTGGTCAAGGTCGCGGGAAGCCGCTGGATGCGGACAGCGCAGGACCGATCGTTGTGGAGATCTTTGGGGGAGGCCTATGCCCAGCAGTGGGCGTCGTTCGGCTGACATGATGAAGCACATATTTGCAAAGTTTTTTTTTCTTTTTCGCTGTGGCAACACTGTTGCTTACAGCTGATCTTGACTTGTCCAGTAATTTTATTGATTTAATTCGGTTCATATGATTAAATTGTGTATTATTAATTTAATAATGCATTACTAGGCATTATTTAATTAATGGTACCTGTGCACATGTGTGTGATAGACAACCCATCGGTAAAGGAAAGAAGACAGAAAGGGTAAGCAAATGACAGAATTGAAACATGTTTTTGGTTGTTTGTTTTTATGTGTTGTGTGTGTTTCTTTCCCATATTTAAGTTTATAAGCTCAGTTTGGAAGTACATAAAGGTCAGCCGGTTTGTTAGTGGACTCGGTAGCTCAGCTTTGTAAGAGCAGTCATCCGGTTTGTGAAGGACGCGGGTTCGATTCCCGCCTAAAGTCAAGACCGAATGTCTTTTTCTGGTTTTTGGATTTTTAGTAATGCACGGAAAAACTCTAGAAAAATGGATTGCTGTTCGTTAGTCTCGCTGAAACTTGGGAACGGCTCGACCGATTCTGCTTATTTTGGTTTTAAAATATTTGTGAAGGTTTAAAAGGTGAGTAAACATGGGAAAATGCTGGGAATATAGTGACAAACAAGTTTTCCTTAGCAACCGTTACTACCTGTCACGTGACACTGAATATTTGAACTGAACGAAGTCTGTCAGGACAGTTAGTGCTAAAAAAATATAATAACATAGTAAATAAATGTTGTGTCTGTGTACCTGTTGGCTCGACCGCGAATCGCACCCGCGGTCCTTTCCAGAGAGTCCGGATCGCCCTCCTGCAGCGCCACCACACACTTGTTCACGTCTTCTAGGATGTGGTTCTCTGCGGACGAAGGGTTCTTGTTATTGATTAGCCAGTTGGGGCAAAAACAAAATGATATTATAATGAAAAAGAGGTAGATTGGTTATGTCAGTACTAATCATCATCATCATTATCAGCCGCAAGAAGTCCACTGCTGAACATAGGCCTCCCCAATTGATTTCCAGAGGTTGCCGGTTGCGTGCGGCCTGCATCCACCGGGATCCCGCGACTTTTATCAGGTCGTCGGTCCACCTTGCGGGTGGGCGCCCCACTCTGCGTTTGGCCTCAAATGGTCTCCAGTACTAATACGCAGTCAATAATTGTCCACTGCGTATGTATGTATTTATTTATGCGTTGAATACGATATCGACATTTTCACGACGCCCAGGGCTATCTTTAAAACAGGTAATTCTTAAAAATCATTTTAATAAGTCGCAGTAGCATTTATTCTGCGAGCGTCTATGTAAACCAACCACTACACACAATCACACATTTTTCACTAACGCTGAGAGTTATCATGGGACAAACAGATTCCCCCATTATTTTAAAAATAATTTATCTAAATTACCTATCCACATTTTGCATGTTATTATTTTTAGGTAGCATAGTATGTTTCAGTAATTGGCTCATGTTCAAGTAACTTGTTCTTTTGTTTTTTATGTACAAAATATGCTGTTGAAACATTGTTTAAATAAATAAATAAAAAAGAGATTTGATTCAGGTAATGTGACGAACAAAATGTTAGTTTTTGGGTAATCTGACGAACAAATGTAGGCTTTTGGTAATTCTGACGAACAAAATGTAAAAATTTGTTTATTCATTCGTTGAATTTGACGAAAAAATTTAGGTTTCGGTAAATACGACGAACAAAATGATAGTTTTTGGGTAATCTGACGAACAAACGTAGGCTGTTGGTAAATCTGACGAACAAAATGTTAGTTTTTACTTATTTATTTGTTGCATCTGACGAAAAAATGTAGTTTCCGGTGAAAGTGAAGTACAAAATGTAGGTTTTTGGGGAATCTAAACAATAAAATGTAGGTTGTTGGTAAATTTGACGAACAAAGTGTTATATTTAACTCCTAACACGTATAAGACAGTTATTAAATACCGCTAACAGCGAGGAAGTCATCTATAATAGTGATGTCGTCCACTCGGTCAATGGCTCGCTCAGTCGTTCCTTGAGCCACGTCTGTCTGTTAGCCCCTTGAGTGTCGGAAGAGAAATATGAGCTGATTCAGCTCATCAAGAAATTGGTGCAGTTCCAAGCGACAAATTTAGGCCTAGTATAATTATGTCTTTCGCGCTAAAAAAACCATACCATTTAGGCCATTGGCATTTTGGTATTTTTTGGCATTTGCGCCAAATAATGACGTGCAACGATCTACCGTCATTTTAGTAAGATTCGGCGTAGATAGACACTTGTAAGATAGAAATAGAAAATTTATTTGCAAAACCAAGTGTTACACAGGATCTTAAATTAAAATAGGCACTTTCAACTTAGTTACCTTGTACAGGTTATAGACGCTAGAAGGTTTGTATAGATAGATACATACCGCTAACAGCGAGGAAGTCGTCTATAGTAGTGATGTCGTCCACCGCCTCGGTCAAGAGGCTCACTTGTGTGTCCCAGGCTCGAGCGAAGGCTGAGCCATTCTCCTGAGCCACGTCTGTCTGTTAGATAGATAGATACATACCGCTAACAGCGAGGAAGTCGTCTATAGTAGTGATGTCGTCCACCGCCTCGGTCAAGAGGCTCACTTGTGTGTCCCAGGCTCGAGCGAAGGCTGAGCCATTCTCCTGAGCCACGTCTGTCTGTTAGATAGATAGATACATACCGCTAACAGCGAGGAAGTCGTCTATAGTAGTGATGTCGTCCACCGCCTCGGTCAAGAGGCTCACTTGTGTGTCCCAGGCTCGAGCGAAGGCTGAGCCATTCTCCTGAGCCACGTCTGTCTGTTAGATAGATAGATACATACCGCTAACAGCGAGGAAGTCGTCTATAGTAGTGATGTCGTCCACCGCCTCGGTCAAGAGGCTCACTTGTGTGTCCCAGGCTCGAGCGAAGGCTGAGCCATTCTCCTGAGCCACGCGGGAGCGGGGGCGGGCCGCTAGGACTCGGGCTGCGTTTATCACCTGGATTAATGGATAGAGTTCAATAAAGTTCTATAAAGACAGTATAATAATAATAAAAAAAAACTGTTAAAAAAATTCAGACAGTCTATATTCAGTATCTGTCATCAAAAAATTTCATATTAGTTAAAGCTCATACAACAATAATACACATTTGTAAGGTGGGTTTCCGGGTGTAGAAGAGGTCCGACGTCCAGTAGTGAAAGATCTTGGTTTGGCGGACTGTACTTTTAATGCGATCTTATACACACAGTTTGAATTTGGTAGACAGAGGACCTTGCAAAGGGCGTCACAATTCGACGTCTACAAAGCCGGCACCTTCCAAAAAGATATGATTGGTATCTATTGAAATCGTACCCCAAATCGGACCCAACATCGCTTGCGTTCCAGATTTGCAGTCGAGTTTTCTACAAAGTTACCATAAAGTATGGGAAACATCTATATAATATAAAAGAAAGTCATGTTAGTTACTTCACTTATAACTCAAGAACGGCTAAACCGATTTAGCTGAAAATTGGCATGGAGGTAGTTTAGAGCCAGGAGAAGGACATAGGATACTTTTTATCTTTTTTTTTCCACTTAAAAAAAATCTGCTTATTTATTGCCCTTAAGGCGGAACAAAGTTCGCGGGTCAGCTAGTATACAATAAAACCAAAACACCATGCTTGCGCGTTGTGAAGTGCTGGCAACGCCATCTATTGATTATGCTTGGAACTTATTCGTAGGCGCCTGCAGTCATGGTTTGTTTTGAATAGGGTTTTTTAATTTAAAAAAATACTAATACTTCTAATTTATTTATTTTTTTTTTCCTTTTCAATTTACGTAATTATTTTTTTATTAATAAAGTCTCCAATACAGGATTAGTCTAATCCGAGTTAGCTATTTTTTTTTACCTACCGACAAAAACTACATAAATGTTATCTAACAAACTAGACAGTGTAGTTGAGTAGTTACTGACCTGAGGGCACAAAGCCTCGATCTGTCCGGCGGCGTGGCGCACCATCTTCACGCCGTCTTCATTGTTCGACATCGAACACACCAGATTCGCCACCTGACCAATAAGATAGTTATTTTAATTATTATATTCCAAACAATGATATTATAATAAAATAGGTAGATAGGTTACTTGTGCTAAAAGTGGCACCCAAAATCAAAATTTTTCGTTTAGCTGAGCAAAGCATTGACAGTTTGAGACGACACTGCGCAACATGTACCTGTCTCGTTTACGCTCTAGTAAATAATCGTACTGTCTTGTTCACACGTTATAACAAGGTCAAATTGATTACGTCGTGGACAATTTTTGACGCAGTACTGACATAACCTATCTACGTCTTTTTTATTGTAATATCATTGCATCTGATACTACCCCTTCACGGTTTAATTAAATGTCAAGTTAAATAAATGGATATCGACTATGTAATCGTCTAATTCGGGAATTTTCAAATAACCTATTAGTAAAAACTTTCTACACAATCCGAAAAAAAAGTGTTTTTTTCGATTCGTTGTCAATTTTTTTCTACAGTCGGGCTGAATTTTTCAGAAAAGTACGCGTGGTAGATGAAATCTAAACTATTATTTTGAATGCTCTCTAAGGAGACGTTCAAGTAATATATTACGCAATTTTCGTTGATATCGGAAACTAAGGAGAGACGATTTTGACAAAAAGTAAGACTAAATATATGATAAAACTATGTTTTTTTATTATTGTTTTAGCATTTTCAATGCAGTATCTTTACTAAAGATCTGAAAACCAGAAAAGGACATTTGGTCATTTTGGCATCAGGCGGGAATCGAACCAGCAGCTTTCGCAAACCGGGCGACTGCATTAATGACAAAATGAGTTAAGGCTTTTTTCTGGTTTTCAGATCTTTATGATAAAACTAGTTGGTGTAGAAAGAAAGTGTTACCTCGACAAGTTTGTTCGCGTGTTCAGTGAACACAACCGCGTACTCCTCGACCTCCTTTTCGTTGCCGTTGCGAGCCGCCTCCATCAACACCAGCAGTGGGACGTTGGTCTCCAGGAAACTGGGGTAATATGTCAGGAATTAGGTATCACAGTTTAAAAACAAGCGCTTTTGAACTAAGTCACATTAGTTTTGTTAACGTTGCCAGACAAATTACGAAGATGCTGTCAAATTAGATAGATAAATAGATATTCTTTATTGCAAAAACACATTACAGTTGCATTAAATTACAGAAACCAATGATTGGGCGGTCTTAAACATATTAGCTAGTATGACTCAACTCTTTAGGACAATTATTGGTTGAATGAATTATGATCTTGTAACGTTCAAGAGTTCTTAGGGTATATTAAAAAAAAAGGTTTGGTTTAAGTATTAAGTGTTTTGTGCATATACCTGCAAGGGTAAAAATAAGTGAAATTTAAATTATGTATGACCCAATTACACCTTACAACCTTACACCCCTCGAACGATCCGCACTGAGTCCGCGTGTTGGAGTATGGCTCAATCCACCTCATAGTTGAGGTGAGGCCTGTGCCCAGCAGTGGGACGTATAAAGACCGTTTATGTTATGTTTATGTACATTACGATGATGCTTAAGAATAAATCTTGAGCATGTACAGAGGCGCACACATCAAGCTTTACATAGGGGCACCTTATGCGGCTGACATTATACCCATTTTGCAATGGTTTTGTAAAGGTTGATGTGTGCGCCTCTGTACATACAATTTGGATTGAATGGACCAAAATAGTATCTTTTTATTGTTTCAATCAGAAAAAAAATTGCGTGATATTTGTCGAGATCCCCTCTCCCCAACGTGAGATTAGATGAGATTTGACTCGACCCCCTCCCCTCTAAATCGTCTCACGTAATTTATGGAAACCCCTTTGCAAGCCATGAATTATTTATTGATGTTGAAGAGCGAGGTCTCCTGGTACAGTTATACAGGGTGGCCCAAACGGTGAGGATAAAAAATTTTTTTTGGGTTCCTGACATATAGGGGTACCCGAAAATACCCCATGTATGTTTGCCGATTTTTTGTAGTTTTCGAGTTATGATTTTTTTAAAGTAAATTTGAGAATAATCGATCTGACCTCCTAAAAAAATAATATACTATAATATATAATATATAATATACTAGAATAATAAGAAATCCTAAATTAATTCACTTTATGTTTATTGACCATGTTATGTCCAACCCACATTAACCCTAGCAATTAACAATAGGTGTTTTTACAACAAATTATTAATTTGTTTACTTGAACGCAAGTTTAGGCTAAAAAAGGCCAATTAAGCACCAAGTTTTTTTTATTATAATTGAAGCTAAGGGTTTCGAGCAGTTTTTGAAATTACTTAAAAGTCATGGAACTTTTTTTTAAATTTTTAATTTAAGTTTGAAAATTTTACTGTGACTTGCATTCACCCCAGTTTTTTTTATTTTGGTCAATAAATTTGTACCTTTAATTAATGGCATGAAGCTGGTAATTTTATGGGTAAAAGTACAACTAATGAGGTCTATGTTACAAAAAAATAAATTAATAAAAAATGCATACTTTACGAAAAAAAAATTTTTTTAGGAGGTCAGATCGATTATTCTCGAATTTACTTTAAAAAAATCATAACTCGAAAACTACAAAAAATCGGCAAACATACATGGGGTATTTTCGGGTACCCCTATATGTCAGGAACCCAAAAAAAAATTTTTATCCTCACCGTTTGGGCCACCCTGTATATCCCCTCAACGGCATGATCGTTGGCACTCATAAGTTCCTCACGCGTCATTTATTTATTTATTCATTCATACAATAATTGAACAAACTTGCTTATAGTTGATAAGCGTCAGTATGTTTAAAATCACAATTAAATAGATACAAAAAAGTATGTAGGATAAATTCCAAAATCAACAATGTCATAAATATTGTAATAATTACATACACACAACACTAAAATTAATGGTTTATCCCACCTATATCCGCATACCTGTCAGAAACATGGTCCACAACAGCCTTCCGTAGTTGCCGCCGCAGGTCCCGCGTCTTGCGGCACATGTGCTCGATGGCGCGCTCTAACCCTTCGGTCTGCTCCGATTTACCGGCCTGGGGAATTATATTGATGTTATTAAATAAAAAAATAAATACTTCTTTCATCTGTCTTACAATTAATTAATATCCCTGGACATTATTGCAACTGTAATGTTTTTGTGCAATAAAGAATATCTATCTATCTATCAATTATTGCACACAGCGCCTTCTAGCCCCAAGATGAGCTAATTACAGCCCGTTTTTATGGGATACTAGACAACTGTTGACTGGTAGAGAATGCCTTTAGGCATCAAGTCTGCCAATTGTACGTTTTCTTTGTGCAATGAAAGATAAATAACATACATACATACATACCCTCACGACCATATTCCTAATCAAACGCACACTGATTGTTGCTGTCATGGTGAACGGAATATTCAGAAGCCCACATTTCGCCGAGGGAATTTGAACCCAACGTGGTAAGAAGCAAGCTCACCGCCGTTACCCGGGTTGCTTGGGTTTGTTAACGGTGTTTTCCATCACCGGAGGTTAGGCCCAAATTGTAGAATGAACACAAAGTAGGTGTGTTCAGGCTAGATTAGATCTCGGGACCACCGGGTTCCGAGCCAGAGTCTTTAACCACCTTTACACTCAACAATAGACTTAAATACTATAATACAAATAATAAATAAATTCACAGTATACAAACATAATGTGACTCAACCACCTGTGTCGGAAATTTGTTTCTGTATTTATGTTATTTATTAATGTTATTATTCAATATTTCATCAATGGTCAAAGAAGACCACTAGTTTCGAATTGTCAAAAAACGTATTGTTAATCCTACTAATAATATGAAAGTTAAAGTTTTGTATGTGGATATCTGAATGAATGTGCCGTGTTGCTCTTTCACGTCAAAACTACCTAATGGATTTTAAAGAAACTTTACAATAATATAGCTTATACATCATTGCTTATATATAATAATATTTTTGAAGATTTTGGAAATCGACACCCTTGACTAAGTTTTCAGGTACTGTACTCACAAATGACCAAATTTCGCAGCGTTTCATTTTTTATGTCGTCCTTGAAAACTAAAGCACTATAGCATTTTCAAAAATATTATTATTACGAAACCGAGTGCCAAAGATTTTTTTATTCATTTTTCCCAGAGCCGGTATAACCTAGCCTATCCCGTGCCCGCTTCACGTCACGTTTCGGGACACCCTGTATAGGCAGTTTGTGTTTATAATCAAGTGTTGTGTGTGTGATATTCCGTGAAAAGTCCTGACGGATGACCAGATTGTAGGTCTTGCGGTATTTTTTCAATGAAAAACTGCTTCAGTTAAAAAACGATGAGTACTTTGATAAGGTCAATGGCGAAAAGATCGATAAAAACATTTTTTTTTTTTTTTAAAAAGGTCAAGTCAGGTTTCTCGCGAATTGGGCTGTTCGGTGTCGATGACGTCCCACCAGCATCATGGATGGCGCTACGGGTTCCCGAACAGATAGTAAGTACATAAGTATTGAATGCATAAGTGAACATCACTAACGTTGGAGCAGTACTCGTGCAGCAAGTCCTGCAAGGCCTGTCGCACCGCGTTGCACTCCGCTACAATGCGCTCGCGGCGCTCGTCTCTGTAACAATACACGCAACTTCAGTACAGGACACTTGTACAGTCAACCGCACATCAGGCTATCTATTTAGGTTACGGTTTAAAGAATTTATTTCTCATAAAAACGTACAGTTCACTTAGAATGAGATACAGGTTATCATTTTAAAATTACTTATAAATTATTTTTGCTTCTGGGTGCTAGATGTAAAATAAAATCAGGTATCCAGATTAAATTAACAAAATCAATAATTAGGTTTTCTTTAGAAAGATACTGCATGGAAAATGCTAAAAACAATAATAAAATATAGTAATAGCTTTTTCATCTTAATCGGGAGTTAAATATTTGAAATAATATTTCTTCCGAGTGTTAGAGGCGGATGCCTATAACATTGATGAAATCACCCTGGCTCATAGGGCAAAATATACCAGAAAGATTCGGCCGGTCTGTTAATGGTCTCGGTAGCATAATTGGAAGTGCAGTCGCCCGGCTTGCGAAAGATGCGGGTTCAAGTCCTGCCTGATGCCAACATGACCCAATGTCTTTTTCTGGTTTTCTTTAGTAACAAAATCAAACTAAATTTCAAACAAAAATAAATCAAGTCAAAACAACGTCAATCAAAATCAATTTGATAAAATCAAATACAATCAAACAAAATCCAATAAAATCAAAAAAACTCAAAAAAACAAATAAAATCTATTATCTATTTCAGATTTTAAACCTGCTATATTTTTTTAAGTTTTCATGTTCACTAACACTTATATCGTAAAATACGGGATGTATCTCATTAAATGGCGAAATATCGCTATAACATCGGTAATAACTTAAAACAAATAAGGTAAGTACATGGTAGAAATCCCGTATTTTACGATTTAAACTTGCTGTTTCAAAAATGCCATTTCTTGATAAGTCAGTCAGTCAGTCAGTCAGGCCTTGCTGACCGGAAATAGGCAGTACGTATTATGATAAATATCTTTGTTTTTTTATCATAACATAATTATCATAATTTGGTGCAAAGTGGCAATAGATTTTTTGCTTGTAATCAAAATCTATTCATTCTATTGATCTATTATTCATTTATTCTCTGGGAAACATACAGTATTTCGACAGCTCTCCCGAGTATTCAAGGTGTATGTTTGCAACATTGATGGAACCACCCTGGCTCATAGGGTAAATATGTATACCAGAAAGATTCGGCCGGTCGGTCTGTCTTGGTATCACAGTGGTTAGTGCAGTCGCCCGGTTTGCGAAAGACGCGGGTTCGATTCTCGCCTGAAGCCAAGACCGAATGTATTTTTCTGGTTTTCGGATCTTTAGTAAAGACACTGTCAAATTATCTGTTATTTTACTGCAATAAATTGCTAGTAAAAGTCTATTGGTATAAACTAAAAGAGGAAGATAGGGCATCCTTGTACAAAAAGAGGCCACCCTAGAACAGGCCCAATGGACCTGTTTACAAGCCAATATGTAAGCGACGTGTTTGCGTTCACGCTATTCATACGTCAATGTCATGTGCCAGTTTTCGAATTCGCGAAGTATGAACATAACGTATCTACCTCTTTTTGTTTATATCAATGATCAGTCCGTTCGCTATGTAGATAGATAGATAAACACTTTATTGAACACAAAATAACTCATTTTTAAGGAATACATTTTCACATGAATGTACAATTTAGGCGGTCTTATTGCTAGAAGCAATATATGTATGGAGTAGTGGTTAATTACCTGGTACAAGAGCTATCAGCCATCAGCGCGGCCCCAGATATGATAGACTCCAACCGCTCCTCCAACGAAGGCCGGGTTCGAAGCTCGGAGTAGGCCAGCGGCTCCATCACCATGCGCTCCTGTATATACATACTTCATATTAGTTTGTTTGTTTGTTACGCTTTCACGGGGAAACTACTGGATGAATTGCTATGGAATTTGGTGAGCAGATGGATAAGATTTTGGGAAAGGTTATAGGATAGATTTTATTGTAAAAAAAGAAATTTGATGGAAGAAAAAAAATTTTTTTTTGGCAAATATTGTTTTAGTCACAGAGCGACGTATATTACGACGTGTAATATAAATAAGACTTACATCAAAGTCATCGAGAGCTTGCGCCAACTCCCCGGGCCCGTCAACTGCAGGACGGTTTCCACCTAGAGAATAGACAAAAAAACTTTCAATTAATTAATTGAGCACGGAATAGCGATATAATTATTGTTTAATTGAAAAATAAAAATATTTATTCAAAAACATACTCGTATATTTAATATTTCTTCAAGTAGACCATTCATTATGCGGTACTTACAAATTGTCAAAAAATCTAACTTTTAACCACAATACTTAATTAACACTTAGTAATACGATACAATGATGTCTCGCCCAGTGGTTGACTGTTAGAGAATGCTTTTAGCATCAAGTCCGCCTTTTGTACTCGTTTGTGCATTCAAGTATAAATAAATAAATACATCCACATTAACAAACATCCAGCTTCGAATGCTCAATTTCTTTCACAGTAAGATAGTCTATTTATTTATTTATTCCTTGGAAACATACATTTGAAATTTCGACAGTTAACATGTGTTAACATGTGTTATAATATATATAATATATAATATAACTCCACTTATATAAAGTATAAGTATTTATTGCACAAAACAGACTTAATTCAGCCATTCTCAAAAACCTTCTATCTGTCGTTCACTAAACTTAAAACCAGTAGAAACCTAAAATCCAATAATAGCGAATGTGCCCTAAAAGGCACATAAGGTACATACCTCCAGCGGGAGTGGGCCTCCCCTGGGCCACGGCAGATATAGTGTCCACTGCAGAGCACACCGCTCGAAGTACGTAGTCGCGATTGGCCTTCGCAGCCGCTAGTTCTGGGTGACGGACGTACACCTGGGGGCACAGATAAACATATAGAAATTAATAATTATATTTTTAAAGGTACCTTGGCAAGGAAGTATCATTCATTTATAGTACATTGTTATCCTAGGGGTGAAAGCAACTTATTTAGTCCCGAGACGCGGTTTGGCGCCCGGAACGAAGTGAGGGCGCCAATAGTTCGAGGGACTAAATAAGTCTTTCACCCGAGGTAAACACTGTGCTTTTCATTACGAATACAAGGAAAGTAAAAATAAAACATGAATTAGCCAAAGAAAAAGATAGAAAAAATAAATGAAGATCGAATTGGCGCTATCCCGCCTATTTTGTTTGTTTTTTTTTCTGTGGCGGGCCCACTATTCAGCGATTTTTTTTTTTTTTTCATTGGAAAAATGGTAAATATTTTGTTTACTAAGTTATTTTGAAGAAATTGTTGAAACTGAATTATAAAAAAGTTATTTATAAAATATACATCCTCTAATTAATACTTAACTTTAAGTTATTTCAATTTTACATCGTGGCTGTATAGAAAGTTGGAACATGGTTCAGTAGATATGTGAAAAATAACTTAGTTTTTTTTTAGTAGTAGTAGTAGTAACAATAGTTTGGCAGCTGTCAGTTGAAAGTGATTCTCCCTAGGGATGAAAAGTATTACTTTCAGCCCGCTTCTCAGGTCAGTAATGACCTACTTTCAGAGTATGAGTAATGAAAAGTACATTTAATATAGATAGATAGATAGATAGATATTCTTTATTGTACAAAAACATTACATTTGAAGCAAATATTCTAATATTATGGTATTCATGTCTATTATTAAGTATGTTTTGTTTGTTAATTCGATTTGACGGTTTAAAAGTACTTTGTAACAAGTCTTTTTAAATAAAGCTATTTTCGCGACAACTGTCTCCAATGCGACAACTGTCTCCAATGCGACAACTGTCTCCAATGCGACAACTGTCTCCAATGCGACAACTGTCTCCAATGCGACAACTGTCTCCAATGCGACAACTGTCTCCAATGCGACAACTGTCTCCAATGCGACAACTGTCTCCAATGCGACAACTGTCTCCAATGCGACAACTGTCTCCAATGCGACAACTGTCTCCAATGCGACAACTGTCTCCAATGCGACAACTGTCTCCAATGCGACAACTGTCTCCAATGCGACAACTGTCTCCAATGCGACAACTGTCTCCAATGCGACAACTGTCTCCAATGCGACAACTGTCTCCAATGCGACAACTGTCTCCAATGCGACAACTGTCTCCAATGCGACAACTGTCTCCAATGCGACAACTGTCTCCAATGCGACAACTGTCTCCAATGCGACAACTGTCTCCAATGCGACAACTGTCTCCAATGCGACAACTGTCTCCAATGCGACAACTGTCTCCAATGCGACAACTGTCTCCAATGCGACAACTGTCTCCAATGCGACAACTGTCTCCAATGCGACAACTGTCTCCAATGCGACAACTGTCTCCAATGCGACAACTGTCTCCAATGCGACAACTGTCTCCAATGCGACAACTGTCTCCAATGCGACAACTGTCTCCAATGCGACAACTGTCTCCAATGCGACAACTGTCTCCAATGCGACAACTGTCTCCAATGCGACAACTGTCTCAAATCTAGTAAAATAGTCTCTGAACCCACCTTGGAGGCCGTCAGCAGCATGGTGGAGTGTTTCTTGAGCACCGCCCGCGCTGCCGCCAGTTCATCCTTCACGTAGGGCTCCTTCAACTCTTGCTGGCGCCGCGCCGCCTGTGCCGCCAATTCTGAGGCGGAGCGCCCGAACTGACGCGCTGATTCTATCAGCTCAGCTCTCAAACTGTCTCCAATGCGACAACTGTCTCCAATGCGACAACTGTCTCCAATGCGACAACTGTCTCCAATGCGACAACTGTCTCCAATGCGACAACTGTCTCCAATGCGACAACTGTCTCCAATGCGACAACTGTCTCCAATGCGACAACTGTCTCCAATGCGACAACTGTCTCAAATCTAGTAAAATAGTCTCTGAACCCACCTTGGAGGCCGTCAGCAGCATGGTGGAGTGTTTCTTGAGCACCGCCCGCGCTGCCGCCAGTTCATCCTTCACGTAGGGCTCCTTCAACTCTTGCTGGCGCCGCGCCGCCTGTGCCGCCAATTCTGAGGCGGAGCGCCCGAACTGACGCGCTGATTCTATCAGCTCAGCTCTCAAACTGTCTCCAATGCGACAACTGTCTCCAATGCGACAACTGTCTCCAATGCGACAACTGTCTCCAATGCGACAACTGTCTCCAATGCGACAACTGTCTCCAATGCGACAACTGTCTCCAATGCGACAACTGTCTCCAATGCGACAACTGTCTCCAATGCGACAACTGTCTCCAATGCGACAACTGTCTCCAATGCGACAACTGTCTCCAATGCGACAACTGTCTCCAATGCGACAACTGTCTCCAATGCGACAACTGTCTCCAATGCGACAACTGTCTCCAATGCGACAACTGTCTCCAATGCGACAACTGTCTCCAATGCGACAACTGTCTCCAATGCGACAACTGTCTCCAATGCGACAACTGTCTCCAATGCGACAACTGTCTCCAATGCGACAACTGTCTCCAATGCGACAACTGTCTCCAATGCGACAACTGTCTCAAATCTAGTAAAATAGTCTCTGAACCCACCTTGGAGGCCGTCAGCAGCATGGTGGAGTGTTTCTTGAGCACCGCCCGCGCTGCCGCCAGTTCATCCTTCACGTAGGGCTCCTTCAACTCTTGCTGGCGCCGCGCCGCCTGTGCCGCCAATTCTGAGGCGGAGCGCCCGAACTGACGCGCTGATTCTATCAGCTCAGCTCTCAAACTGTCTCCAATGCGACAACTGTCTCCAATGCGACAACTGTCTCCAATGCGACAACTGTCTCCAATGCGACAACTGTCTCCAATGCGACAACTGTCTCCAATGCGACAACTGTCTCCAATGCGACAACTGTCTCCAATGCGACAACTGTCTCCAATGCGACAACTGTCTCCAATGCGACAACTGTCTCCAATGCGACAACTGTCTCCAATGCGACAACTGTCTCCAATGCGACAACTGTCTCCAATGCGACAACTGTCTCCAATGCGACAACTGTCTCCAATGCGACAACTGTCTCCAATGCGACAACTGTCTCCAATGCGACAACTGTCTCCAATGCGACAACTGTCTCCAATGCGACAACCGTCTCCAATGCGACAACTGTCTCCAATGCGACAACTGTCTCCAACGCGACAACTGTCTCCAATGCGACAACTGTCTCCAATGCGACAACTGTCTCCAATGCGACAACTGTCTCCAATGCGACAACTGTCTCCAATGCGACAACTGTCTCCAATGCGACAACTGTCTCCAATGCGACAACTGTCTCCAATGCGACAACTGTCTCCAATGCGACAACTGTCTCCAATGCGACAACTGTCTCCAATGCGACAACTGTCTCCAATGCGACAACTGTCTCCAATGCGACAACTGTCTCCAATGCGACAACTGTCTCCAATGCGACAACTGTCTCCAATGCGACAACTGTCTCCAATGCGACAACTGTCTCCAATGCGACAACTGTCTCCAATGCGACAACTGTCTCCAATGCGACAACTGTCTCCAATGCGACAACTGTCTCCAATGCGACAACTGTCTCCAATGCGACAACTGTCTCCAATGCGACAACTGTCTCCAATGCGACAACTGTCTCCAATGCGACAACTGTCTCCAATGCGACAACTGTCTCCAATGCGACAACTGTCTCCAATGCGACAACTGTCTCCAATGCGACAACTGTCTCCAATGCGACAACTGTCTCCAATGCGACAACTGTCTCCAATGCGACAACTGTCTCAAATCTAGTAAAATAGTCTCTGAACCCACCTTGGAGGCCGTCAGCAGCATGGTGGAGTGTTTCTTGAGCACCGCCCGCGCTGCCGCCAGTTCATCCTTCACGTAGGGCTCCTTCAACTCTTGCTGGCGCCGCGCCGCCTGTGCCGCCAATTCTGAGGCGGAGCGCCCGAACTGACGCGCTGATTCTATCAGCTCAGCTCTCAAACTGTCTCCAATGCGACAACTGTCTCCAATGCGACAACTGTCTCCAATGCGACAACTGTCTCCAATGCGACAACTGTCTCCAATGCGACAACTGTCTCCAATGCGACAACTGTCTCCAATGCGACAACTGTCTCCAATGCGACAACTGTCTCCAATGCGACAACTGTCTCCAATGCGACAACTGTCTCCAATGCGACAACTGTCTCCAATGCGACAACTGTCTCCAATGCGACAACTGTCTCCAATGCGACAACTGTCTCCAATGCGACAACTGTCTCCAATGCGACAACTGTCTCCAATGCGACAACTGTCTCCAATGCGACAACTGTCTCCAATGCGACAACTGTCTCCAATGCGACAACTGTCTCCAATGCGACAACTGTCTCCAATGCGACAACTGTCTCCAATGCGACAACTGTCTCCAATGCGACAACTGTCTCCAATGCGACAACTGTCTCAAATCTAGTAAAATAGTCTCTGAACCCACCTTGGAGGCCGTCAGCAGCATGGTGGAGTGTTTCTTGAGCACCGCCCGCGCTGCCGCCAGTTCATCCTTCACGTAGGGCTCCTTCAACTCTTGCTGGCGCCGCGCCGCCTGTGCCGCCAATTCTGAGGCGGAGCGCCCGAACTGACGCGCTGATTCTATCAGCTCAGCTCTCAAACTGTCTCCAATGCGACAACTGTCTCCAATGCGACAACTGTCTCCAATGCGACAACTGTCTCCAATGCGACAACTGTCTCCAATGCGACAACTGTCTCCAATGCGACAACTGTCTCCAATGCGACAACTGTCTCCAATGCGACAACTGTCTCCAATGCGACAACTGTCTCCAATGCGACAACTGTCTCCAATGCGACAACTGTCTCCAATGCGACAACTGTCTCCAATGCGACAACTGTCTCCAATGCGACAACTGTCTCCAATGCGACAACTGTCTCCAATGCGACAACTGTCTCCAATGCGACAACTGTCTCCAATGCGACAACTGTCTCCAATGCGACAACTGTCTCCAATGCGACAACCGTCTCCAATGCGACAACTGTCTCCAATGCGACAACTGTCTCCAACGCGACAACTGTCTCCAATGCGACAACTGTCTCCAATGCGACAACTGTCTCCAATGCGACAACTGTCTCCAATGCGACAACTGTCTCCAATGCGACAACTGTCTCCAATGCGACAACTGTCTCCAATGCGACAACTGTCTCCAATGCGACAACTGTCTCCAATGCGACAACTGTCTCCAATGCGACAACTGTCTCCAATGCGACAACTGTCTCCAATGCGACAACTGTCTCCAATGCGACAACTGTCTCCAATGCGACAACTGTCTCCAATGCGACAACTGTCTCCAATGCGACAACTGTCTCCAATGCGACAACTGTCTCCAATGCGACAACTGTCTCCAATGCGACAACTGTCTCCAATGCGACAACTGTCTCCAATGCGACAACTGTCTCCAATGCGACAACTGTCTCCAATGCGACAACTGTCTCCAATGCGACAACTGTCTCCAATGCGACAACTGTCTCCAATGCGACAACTGTCTCCAATGCGACAACTGTCTCCAATGCGACAACTGTCTCCAATGCGACAACTGTCTCCAATGCGACAACTGTCTCCAATGCGACAACTGTCTCCAATGCGACAACTGTCTCCAATGCGACAACTGTCTCAAATCTAGTAAAATAGTCTCTGAACCCACCTTGGAGGCCGTCAGCAGCATGGTGGAGTGTTTCTTGAGCACCGCCCGCGCTGCCGCCAGTTCATCCTTCACGTAGGGCTCCTTCAACTCTTGCTGGCGCCGCGCCGCCTGTGCCGCCAATTCTGAGGCGGAGCGCCCGAACTGACGCGCTGATTCTATCAGCTCAGCTCTCAAACTGTCTCCAATGCGACAACTGTCTCCAATGCGACAACTGTCTCCAATGCGACAACTGTCTCCAATGCGACAACTGTCTCCAATGCGACAACTGTCTCCAATGCGACAACTGTCTCCAATGCGACAACTGTCTCCAATGCGACAACTGTCTCAAATCTAGTAAAATAGTCTCTGAACCCACCTTGGAGGCCGTCAGCAGCATGGTGGAGTGTTTCTTGAGCACCGCCCGCGCTGCCGCCAGTTCATCCTTCACGTAGGGCTCCTTCAACTCTTGCTGGCGCCGCGCCGCCTGTGCCGCCAATTCTGAGGCGGAGCGCCCGAACTGACGCGCTGATTCTATCAACTCCGATTGGGAGGAGGCTGATTTTAGCTTGTCCAGGTCGTTTTCCACCTGGAAAAGATTGAGAAAAATATAAATAAATATTAGACAACTAAAAACACAAAACAAAAGACAAACGTTACTGACGTTTATGACGTGAAATGTTTTTATAGCGTTCAAGAGTTCTAAGGGTATAAATATTAAAATTGTGTTATTTAGTTCGATTTAAGTATTACTCTTATGTGTTTCGTGCATATACCTGTAAGGGTAGAAATAAGTGAAACTTAAGTTATGTACCAATGTAATGTGCTTAACTAGCTATAAGACCAGCTACTGACTGTACCTTATTTCATGCATAGATAAATAAATAAATAAATAGACGTTTCCCAAAAGGCTGTTCAGGTGAAATGGGATTGGGATTGGGCTGGTCACGTCTGCCGCATGCCGCCTGAGCTATGGGCTAAAATAGCGACCGAATGGGTAACCCAAGATAGAAAGCGGCCTCGCGGCAGACCTAGAAGGCGGTGGCGGGATGAGTTGGACTCCCATTTGAAAAATTGGTCCATCACAGCTTTGGCTCGCACAGAATGGAGAAACGCTAGGCAGGCCTTTCCCCAGCAGTGGGACACTACAGGCTCATAATAATAATTAGGCAACTACAGATATCTACACTTAGCAGAGTGCTATTGTCGTATGTCAAAGTTCGAAAAAATAACACTAATTGAAACAGAACTCGAAAATTATCACAAATCGCGGAACATACATTACATGGGGGTGATTTTGGTAGCCTTAGTGAAGCTCTACTTCTGGGCTTTGGCTTGACACTAATTTTTGGGACAGCCTATAAATCACTTGAAACGTAAAAGGTGAACGTTAAGGTTTTTAAAAAAATAATTGTCTGCGAACATATTTTTTTTTAAATTTTTTTAGATGCACTCATTCAATCATTACCTAAAAACTGATGTTGATTATCTTACTCGTAGCTTTATGTCAACTATTTTAGGCGTTATGATATCATTTTTAGGTTATGATTTAGTGCATTTAATAAATGTAAAAAAGAATAACTTCATTTAAGATTTTCAATGGGTTTTTCTGATATTTCTTTTGATGTCAAATATTGTCTACTTTTTCAACGGTCGATCAAACCCTTCTATGCTTATAGGTCCTGCACATCGGTAGATATTGCTAAATAATTTAACACACCCGTGCTCGGTGAAAACAATTCAAATGGCCGCCATTTTTCCAGATTTAATAGAACACAGTAAAGTTGTAACTCTTTTTAAATCAGGCAGTAAACAGGACCCTGGTAACTTCAGGTCCATATCTATCTGGCCAGCTTTAAGCCAGATTTTTGAAAACTCATACAAGAACAATTTTTGAGTTATTTCTATGAGGAAAGACTTCTACACAGTGAACAATGCGGTTTTACTAGAGGTCGTTCTACTACAGACTGCGCTAGTTAAACACATCTTTAGGGCTTGGGAACGTTCACAGAATGCTCTTGGCATATTCTGTGACTTATCCAAAGCATTCGATTGCGTTAACCACGTCACTCCCATCCGTAAGCTCGATTTTTATGATGTTAAAGATACGGCGTTAGACCTATCAATTCATATCTTAGTTTAATAACTCAAAAAGTTGATCTAAATGGTATTTTATCTCACGGATCACCGGTCAAAATGGGGGTTTCACAGGGATTAATTTTGGGCCCCTTTTTGTTTTTAATATACATTAATGACTTACCTTTCTACGTTAGAGACCTTTGTGACATAGTTGTATTCGCAGATGACTTTCATGGATGATCGCCGCAGGATTCGCTAAAAATCCCAAGAAAGTCCTAGAAAGTCTCTAGAATGAGCAAGTATGTACAACTCACAGTCCTCAGCCTCGCCAGCAGCAGATGCACGTCCACCAGATCAGCCAGGATCAGCAGACGAGTAACAGCAGACAGCAAAGCCCTCGCAGCGCGCACCATGCCCGAACGGGCCGCGGAGGCGCAGGGTTGTTCAGAGAATTCGCGGGCCGCTACGCTCATTGCTGCTCCTGGGGTACAAACATTCAAAGTTTTTTTATTCAAACCATTACATTAATTAATTAATTTATTCTTTACTAGCGCCAGCGATTTGGTCCGCGAGAGCTTAGGTTAAAAAAAAGTGATAAATCTTTATAAATTGTAGACTATGTGCTATTCAGATGCAAAAGCTATATTATTGTAAAGTTTCATTTAAATTTATCTAGTAGTTTTTACGTGAAAGAGCAATACGGCACATTCACACATCCAAACTTTCGAATTTATAATATTAGTAGGTTTATTTGCACAAAATTACAAGAAAAAAGTGTGTGTGTATACGTTACAATGACAAAAAACTACACGAATGGTCTAGTAGAGTGACTCACCAGCCTTCCCGACCTAATCCACAACCTCCAGCATCTATCTCCTGGGCGACTCAGCGACTTTTGGTGCTATCAGACCTCAAACCACTATGCCTATGGGCCAGTCAAATGATGGGAGGGCCCTATGGTGCTAACGGGCCAGGCAAATGACCCTATGCTATGGTGCCCCTAACCACTGTTCCAATGGCACAATGCAAAAAGAGGCGTCTCCTGAGCGACTCCGCGACCTTCGGTGCTATAAGACCTCTAACCACTGCACCTATGGTCTAGTAGACGGACTCACCAGCCTTCCGGACTTCCTCCACAGCGGCCAGCATCTCCTGAGTGATCTCCGGGTTCTCGTAGGCGATGGTCTGTCCTCGCTCGATGAAGATCTCCGTAGCGCGCTCCACCGCGGCCACGAACCAGTGCTTGAGCTCTAACTACTGGACTAATGGACCATCAGAGTGACTAACCAGCCTTTCGGACCTCTTCCATAGCGACTAGCATCTACTGGGCGACTCAGCGACCTTTGGTGCTCAAGCCACTGTGCCTACGAGTCAGTAAAATGACCCCGGAGCCTATGGTGCTACAAGACCCGACCTTTACTGCTCAAGCCACTGCCTACGAGTCAGTAAAATGATCCCGGAGCTTATGGTGCTACAGGACCCCTAACCAGTGACTCACCAGCCTCAAGAACCTGCGCCACAGATGTCAGCACGGCTCCGCGACCTTCGGAGCTATAAGACCCTTAACCACTGAGCCAACTCACCAGCCTTCCGGACTTCTTCCACAGCAGCCAGCATCTCCTGGGTGATCTCCGGGTTCTCGTAGGCGATGGTCTGTCCTCGCTCGATGAAGATCTCCGTAGCACGCTCCACGGTCGCTACCAGAGCACTGGCGCGTTTGGACTTGCCGGCTGTGAGAAATGTACAAATATGAGCAATGATATGATAATGAAAGAGACGTAGATAGGTTACTTGTGCTAAAAAGTGGCACCCGAAATTAGAAACTCGAACACCTGAGCAAAGCATTGACTGTTTGAGACAACACTGCGCAACATGTATCTGTCTCGTTTACGCTCTAGTAAACAATCATACTATCTTGTACATACGGTCAAATTATAGCTACGTACGCTAGGTGCACATTTTCGCATCTTCTTCTTTGGAATATGATTGACAGCATCACATACTTGGCTCTAGTCCCAAGGTTACCAAGTGTCATAGAAACCAGAAACAAGGGTACCACAAACACCTAAACTTAGCACAAATATCTGTTTCATCAACACACTCTGTGCTAGCGCGGGAATCGAACCCGCGACATGCAAGACAGGGCGTCAAAACAAGCACTATGTATTTGCTTCATTACTCACGTGCCTGCGGCGCAGTTGTGACAGTGATCGACGACGATCGCTGTTGTAAAGCAACACACGTCGGGTCGGAAATGGGATGGGTGACCACCCCGACCGAAATTTAGTGATGTGTATTTCGGGCATCTCCGTGCTTCGGAAGGCACGTTAAGCAGTTGGTCCCGGTTGACGTCGCTAGATGTCAAGTCGTTAAGCCTACTCAGAGGCTTGCTAACACCTGACATTAAGGTTGCTCACTAACCGTACGGGTGTACGGTTAGTGAGCAACGGATACGGATACTGATTGTTGGAGGGCTCTCCAACAATCCGTACTGAGCCCGCATGTTGGAGTATGGCTCGTTCCCCCTCATAGTTGAGGTAAGGCCTGTGCCTAGCAGTGGGAAGTATATAGGCCGTTTATGTATAACTCACGTCTCTTCTTCTTAGCCGCCTTATCCTTGCTGTTGACAAGGGTGGTGACCTGCAGCACGAGAGGCTCCAGGGTCCGCTCCACCGACGTGGTCCTGATCTCCAAGTTCTTGGGGTCCCACTTCAGGGTCAGCGTACCGGTTGTGCCGTACGGATCGGACATGGCTGACATTGTCGTCATCTGAAATTAAGTGACTTAGGTTATTTTATTTGAGCATTAGGGATAATGCATTATCATCTTACTATTGATAGGGATACCAGAAAAAGACATTAGGTCTTGGATTCAGGCGGGAATCGAACCCGCGTCTTCCGCAAACCGGGCGACTGCACTGAAACTGTTAAAGGCACGGAACAGAAAAAAAGAGTGGAAGTGCGAAGTAGGCGTGGCACGCGTGCCACAATTCAGAGTAGCTACCCATACTTGGTTCCAGTCGTGTTCTAACATCGCATCGAGTTGCTCGTCTCGCGACAACTTCATATTTCCGTAGTTATGCCGTAATGCTCCATTTTGGAGTGCAAAAATGATAAAATAATAATAATAATAATAATAAACCCGCAGGGGCGGCTCTTATGAGTTGTTGGTGCGTTACGACACCACGGGTTAACCCGACGTTACCGCAGGGCAGCTTGTGGCGAGCTGTTGGTGTGTAGCGACACCACGGACCCGAGTTCCCCCGAGAGTCGGTCAGGCCCTCCATCTCCGCTTGCCTTCACTGGCCGGCTGGAGTGGACCCCAGCGGGGGCCGCAGGACTCTCACCTCTGGCTTGCCTTAACCGGCCGTCCGGAGTGGGGCGTTAGAGCTGAATGCTCGCAGGGTGGAAGTGAAAGATGCCTAAGTCGCGAGTTGGTGAGGTGGGAAACCACCGAGCAGAAAGCGGTGCACACCTCTCGACACCCTGAGCCGCTCACGGCCATGTTGCCGCCTTTGCTGGCCTTACGCGTCAGCACGTTTGGGTGGCCCATTTAGTGAGCGGCTAGTCACCGTCTGCCAGGAGAGTAAATATTGAGACAATTTGCATGGCAGACGTCCGTTGTCTCAGGCAATAGAACAGTTAACCAGTCCACCAAAAATTCCCCTCCATAGCCTGGCTTTTTGCTTTTTTACTATCTGTACAATAGTCCTTGCATTTGCCGGGTCTTTGGGATATTTATTATTTATCAAGAGACAAAACCCGGCAGATGTACACATTTCAAATTAGAGTATATGGTACCAAAAAGCCTCTACGTGTTGGCTTCGGCCCCACGCAAGCTTCAAAGGACCGGGTCCCCATGGACCCGTGAATTGAACATGTACCAACATAATAATAATAATAAAGCCATTTATTATCTTTCAACAGTTTTTACAGTAGCAGTTTCATTCACTTTACATAATGTAGAAAATAAGTTCCTTAATTCTATTTGCTGAAAGTTTGTCCTGTGACATAGGCCTCCTCCAAGGCTCTCCATTCCTCTCTCTCTCTTGCCGTGCGCATCCAAAAGGGGCCTGCCGTTTTCTTTATGGCGTCCTCCCACCTTATGTTTTTTCTCCCTCTTGATCTTTTATTTCCTCTTGGATACCACTCAGTGACGATTTTTGTCCATTTGTATATTGGATCTCTGATCATATGACCAGTCCATCTCCACTTCAGCCTTTTTATAGTTTTTGTTACATCTCTAAATTTAGTTTGCTTTTTGATGGTTGTTAATTTAATTTTATCTTTTATTTTTATTCCCATGACACTTCTTTCCATTGAATTTTGGCACACCCTCAGACTATCATTTTGTTTACCTGTTAGTGACCATGTTTGACAGCCATATGTGAGGCATGGTAAGATACATGTGTCGAATACCTTTCTCTTGTTTCGCACTGACATGTCTTTGTTTTTCATAATTTCACTCAGGGACCAATATCTCTTCCATGAGTTAGCTATTCTTCTTTCTATTTCTTTCTGCATGGTATCCTGAGCCGATATAACCTGTCCCAAATAGATATATTCCTCTACATACTCTATTCGTTTTTGGTCTACCAAGATGTCTTCTTGTGATGAGTTTGTTAGAATTTTTGTCTTTTTTGTGTTCATGGAGAGCCCCACTTGTATGCTCACATTTGCTAGTTGCTGTAGCATATTTTCTAAGTGTTTAGGGCTTTCTGAAAACAGTACAATATCGTCTGCAAAGCGAAGGTGGTTAAGGGTCTCGCCATTTATTGACAAGCCATAGTTTTCCCAATTCAGGCTCCGAAATATCATCTCGAGGACAGCTGAAAATATCTTTGGGGACACTGGGTCTCCTTGACGTACCTACTCCTCTTTCAATTGGGAATTATTTGCTTGTTCTGTCTAGCTTGACTACTGCACTACTTGAAAAATGATAGTAGGATAAAAAAACCTTGAAAATGTAGGTCTTTCCTACCATCGCTAAGTACTATTTTATTTGTTTTCTAATAAAATCTTATTAATTTCAATAGACAGATAGATATCGACCTATAACGCAAATTTCAATCTTAATGCTTAAAAAATTAAATGTATAATTGCTCCCAATAGAGAATACCGCCATCTATGGTCGATCAACGGAATTAACTCGTCAATCGAAACTAAATTGACATTAGATTAGAAAAAGTCGTAAATACTGTCAGCAGTTAAGCCCAATAAATACATGTATTATCTGTAGAGTGTGAAGGTTTATTTCCGTATGTACGATCTGTGAATTAAGCTAATTTGGACTAGAATTGAAACGACTAATCAAACGGCTTTTTTCTTTGTAGTGCATAGGCATGATGACTGTATTTTTTTTTTGTTTATTATCGAAAGACCTTACATTTATGTAAACAATCCTCAAAGAATCACTTCATCTGGATCAATACCACCAGAGATATCACAATTTGAAATGCACATTTTTGGACTTGCCCAAAAACGCTCCATACAAAAGTGACAGCGACAGTGACGTCACTGTCGCTGATTTGTAAGGAGCGCGTAATAACTTTGTTCGACAGCTATATTCAATATTGCGTTTATGATAATGGTCTCCTAACATAATTCCTTCATAATAGTTTGGGTTACAAAAAAGTGATATTGTTTTACAAAAATTTAACACATATGAAATGGACTTGCCCACCCAAGTTTGCAGGCCTATTGTAGCCTCATTTTGAAACGAATTTCGATTGTGGTTTTACAATAACATTTGTAATCAATTATTATTTTTGGGGAACATAAAAAAACATGCAAAATCACTCATAGTCATCTACCCTATTATATGACTTTCAATATATTTGTGTGAGTTTGGCGACAGCGGTTCCTTCACTAATATGGTTGCATTGCACTTCCACTGATTTTTCTATTCCGTGGTTAAAGGTATATGCCTAAACTTTTTTTGTTTGTAGGTGAATTAACAGTACAGTAAGAATTACAGATGCGCCGAATATTCGGTATTAGTATTCGCCAACTTTTTCACTATTCGTATTCGGCCGAATTATTCGGTTTTGTTGCCGAAAATATTAAGTATGCCAATTTTTTGGGCTACAAAACACTGAATGTCTTGTAGCCCAAAAAAGACGAAAGAAAACAGAACTTTTTGTGCTAGATTTGTTATATTTAAAGTCAAAGTAATCCTATGAAGAATGTGTTGAAAAAAGGTGATAGAATAAAGTAATTCAGCTACAAATACACATTTATTTGAAAACCTACAATCAACATATTCATTTCTTTTTGCTACAGTAGCTGTAAGCCCTACAATTTGAGCATTTTAAGCCTTTTGGGAGATCCTTGGAGAGAAAAATACTTGCCATATAGAAAAAATATAAGCAAACTAGTGGCCGCCCATACACGACACATACACATATCCATACATACAAACTTTCGCATTTATAATATTAGTAGGATTAGCTACTGTCGTGATTTTTGGGGTGACAGAAATTCAGTTATTTTTGCTTTCAGGCGCACAGTTTTCAATCATAAATTAGTTTCAAAACACCTCAGCGTCAGAGCCCCAAACTGGCTACCAACTAATTATGTTTGAAGAGAAAACAACAGGATTTCTGACACCCCTAGTACCCGCCATACTAGGTACTTAGACCTAGCTTTTGCCACTGTTTTTAAATAATAATCCTAGATTAATGAAAATAACATTGATTCAAGAGTATGATATAAGAGTAAAAGAAGGTTTTGTCACTTTGAGTATTAATATAAGTGATACTCAAAGTGACAAAACTTTCTTTTCAATCACAAGACCAGCTAGAAAGAGCTGTTATTGGTCCTCAGGCCTTGAAAAAATGGTTGAACTTTTAAAAAGGCTGAGCCTAAAAATAAGAGCTCTTCTTAGTGAGATTTTCTTAGTAGGCCACCTCCAAAAAAAGACTCAAAGTTATAAAAAGGCTAAAAGGTCTTTTCTGTCACTACTTGGAGGTGAGTTATGACTTGTTGGTCACCTAGCGAGCAGCCACAGGAAGGATGTTAGAATCTGTTTATGCGGAAAAACAATGTTATAGTAAACCAAATGATTTGGCCGAATATTCAGTTTGGTGAAGATGAAACCGTATTATATTCAGTTATTTGGTGAAACTACTATTTGTGTTGGTACATCTCTAATCATAACCATGCTGGAAGATGAGTCGCAGGCGCATGGTATTAAGCACCATATTACATTACGGCTAGCCATATTTTTAGAAAACAGCCCCCTTTAGACTCTGACTACCCCAGATAGTTGTGATGGTATGTTGTTGTTTTATGTCCAGAATTCAGCTTCATATTGAAATCCAGAAGTTGGCCAGAAGGGATGGGGATTTCAGATGAGAGTGAACAATGTTATGGCAACTAAATAGGTCTGTTGTTTTGACCACTGTCATTGTTCTATGTACAAAAGTTTTAGGAAAAGGTAGGACCACAATCAAACTATTGCTTTCAAAAGACAAACTTGTTGAGAACAGCTTTCTAAATGCCCGTAAATTCACACTTTTAAATGGTAAAACAAAACACACGGTTACCTATATGGGCTACTGTTCCATTAAATTTTCTTAGGGCCTAGAAAACGAAAAAGATTCAAACCTCATTTGAAAGAAAATAAACAGGGACAGTTTATATCTATAAATCTAAGAGTCGATTAAGTAACTAAACATCCGCAGTTAAAGGCAGTACCTACCTTACTGTTTTTTATGACTAATCCATCAATTATCAAGAGAATGTAGGTATGTATTCCAAGCAACAAATGACTCATGTTTCTCTGCTTACAACATAGAAAAACTTAAAATTTTACTGTCTAGCACATTAAAAATCAGTTAGCTATGTTATTAACTTAAATAAACGGTCAAAACGACTGAAATTCATGAATAAATAAACAAAATTACAGTGAAAGGTAAATTAACACCCACACAAAATGAAATGTCATGCCCATTGTTTACTACTGCAAGCAAAAGGGAGACCATTGCAGTTGTCAAGGTTATACTTCAAAAACATCGCGAAGAGGACATTTACCTTGTATTTCGAGGAATTTCGAAGGAATAGTCGTGAAAAGAAGAAGTGTATCGAAGCACTGAATCACTATACACAATAATTATCTCATTCGATGTCACAAATCACAATAAAAACGTACAAAACTGTAGAAAATGCGATATCAACACCCAAGGCGTGTCAAAAAACCATTCGCATTTCGCAGGTACACAGACTAAAAAATTTATCTTTGACATTTGACTCGATTCTCTCGTAATCGAACAAAACATTCAATTCAACCACGTGAGAATCTGCCGCTAGAGGCGCTAGTGTCGAGCGTGTTTCAAAACTATCAATTTGTACTGGTTTTATTCATTTTTTTTTCATATTCATATTCATTTATTCATTATAACATGTGGTGTATAAGAAAGCGGGTTTCATGACTCTCAACCGTAACCCCAAGCCCCAAAATGTCCCACTCACTGCTGACCTGGCTGTCCGCCGACCTATGCCGCGGAACTCCTCGTCCAGCGCCACCTGGTCCTTAGATGGCTATGGTTTAAATATCCGCTGGAAAGCCGCTCAGTACAACTGTAGGTTATTTTTATTTAAGCATTAGGGTTAATGCATAAAACCAGAAAAAGACATTCGGTCTTGGCTTTAGGCGGGACTCGAACCCGCGTCTTTCGCAAACCGGGCGACTGCACTAACCATTGTTTTAATTTAAAAACACTGCATTCTCAATGCGAAAGGACTGTAGGTATATTCAATGCGGGTCATAGGAACGCTGATAATTGTAGCACTGTATTGTGTATTGTTGTAATGGTATTGACCAATTAGCCATCATGGTGAACATTTAGAGGCGAGCCTGCCGCCGTTTTCCTTAATGGTGTTTCGTCCAGACTTGATATCAGGACTACAAGGGTTTCAAACTACAGTGTACTGAAGATGGGAAAATCAGAAAAAGACATAAGACAACCCGCGTCTTTCGCAGACCGAGCGACTGCACTAACCATTATTGCGGTAATTTTTAAATTTAATTCTGTTGTACACATAAAACTCAGATCCACAACCTTTGCGTTTGAAGATATGCGTTCAACTGGGCGCTGTGGACTTGACTTTATAATTAGGAACGATTTGATTGGTAAGTGGGCGTGCTAGATCGAACCACGAACGAAAAGTATGAAGTTACTGCAATCTTAACGCGAACGGACTATAGTCTATTACTAGCCGCACGTATTGTACGTACTGTAGCCGCACGTATGTTAAAACTGAGTACGGTGAACAGCATGGCACGCGACCACACGCTACTACCGAATTGAAAGAAAGAAAGAAAGAAAGAAAGAAAAATATTTTATTGTAAAAACAAGATAAGAAAAACATTCAACCGAAAACAATTTTAATTGTGGGACAATCAGGACCCTCCCTCAGCATGTGCCACTGCAGTTAACTGCAGAGGTGCTGGTTTTCCGGCAGGGCCTGTGGAGGTTCGTCCAAAATTCCTTATGTATCCTCCTTGTGCAATAAAGTATAAATAAATAAGGGTGAGCTAAACTTGGGGCTATTTCGCTTCTGCTGACACATCAAGATAATCTTAGCTAAATTAAGCATATTGAAATAACGTGCCCCTCCATCGCATCTACGCATAAAAGAGTGCTTGCTTGTATGCGTAGATGCAGTGGAGGGGTGCGTCATTTCAGCTTAGACGATCTCTACCTACCTTTACATAACTCATGATAGTTACGCTATAGTGTGATAAGTTTACCTGTAAAAATTTTACACCAGAAATAAAGAAATGAATTTTAATAAAGCCATTGTAATGGATATGTCACTCCACCTTTTTTTCTGGGCCTTCCGCAGAAAAAGGTGGAGTGACGATTTGCGGTACCATAGTGAGGACTGGCTTAGCCTAGCACCGCATAGAGACCTATGGAGAAAATTGGGAGAGACCTTTGCTCAGCAGTGTGACAAAATAGATTGACTAAAAAAAAATAAAAAAATCGATATGTACAATTTATTTATTTATTTAAATTTATTTATTTTAAAAGATCAGCATCGTCTGTAAATTCAAAAGGATCAGATACCTTATTTTCAGTAATTGGTGAATTTTGAGCTGTAGAATTAGTAGAATTATTATTGTCTTCAGCTAAATCTTCATCTGGCAAGTCAGACAAGACACTTTTAAGATCTTCTAGCATTTTCTTCCGTACTACGTGTGTTTTATTATCCACTTCACCTTTAGTTTCATTAAAATAATGCACTAAATCAAGGGGAGATGTTATGTTCACATTGCTCAAGTTATCTAAGGTATCAACTCCAATTTCATTTATGTCATCTTCTATATTCAACGAGTCATTAAATACCAGCGCGTTGCTTACGTTTGACAAATTCCGAGGTTCAGTAACACTTGTTGATGTTTCTGTTAAATTTTTTTCGTGGACTTTTTTTTCCGGCACTTTATTCTTGGATATCTTACCTTCTTCCTTTCTTGTTGTATAGTCATTATTCTCAAAAGCAGAAGTTTTGTTTTGGCTCCTGAACATAGGATAACCTGTATGGTTATAATATCTGTTTATAATCTTGGTAGTGGGCACTGAATTTGTTTGAACTGTAGTTGACTTTTTAGTAGATTTTGTAGTGGATTTTTTAGTTGTTTTCATAGTAGTGGGCGTAGTAACTTTTTTAGTGGTAGTAGTTTTCTCAGATTTGGTTGTTATTGATTTGGTGACGTGAGTTTTGGTAGTTTTTGGATTCGAATCTTTTGTTGTACCTGCCCAAAAATCCAACTGCCCGTAATTCGGTATTTCCACATAATCAGTTTTTTTATCTATTCTGGCTTTGACTACTTCCAATTCATCTTCCAACGCACTTAGTCTCTTAATTACGTTGGCATCTGGATTTTGAGTCCCTCGAGAATCAGTTGTAATGTTATCAAAACTTACGGTTGAATTGGCGATGAAAGAATCATTTACATTGCTTTTTCTGAAGGCTTGATTTTTTATTTCGTAACTGTCGATTGAGATTCCTTCGTCTGAATTTGCTGTAGTGGTTGGTTTGAAGAATTGTCTAGACTTTCTGACGGTCTGCCACGATCGTCCTAGTAGTTGGTGCTTCGACGAGCTTTTTTTGCGAGTCTTCTTAGGTTTTTCGTATTCGTCGTCATCCCATGTCCTTTTATAGGGCCTGAAAAAAATAAAATGACCTGTCAAGTCTAGTGTTGGCGACTGATTTTGTGTAATGGTTAAGAAGATTGATAATAAACTAGAGGTCACAGCATTGATCCCCGCACAGGCTGAACATTTATTTTGTTTGCATTAACATGTCTGTTGGTAAAGGCCTGTTTCTTGAGGAAAGAATGATGCAATTGATAATGTAAGTCACTAACTGCATCAATATGTATTTCATTCTGATTCAAATTATTTCAAAAGCAGAAAAAATGCCGTGAAAACTTCTCACACGAAATTAGGAGCCCTTAAACTTTCTTATAATAATAATTATTCATTTATTTCAGGCGACAAATTACATTAACAGATCTTAAATAACATAATCGGCCCATATTATAAATACCCTAAGGACTAACATACATACTTCTTATGAGGCCTAAACATATCTTGACATGATATGAAACATCTGAGAGAGATCTCAAGTAGGTAGGTAGTAGGTCAACTCTTACCTGGACTCCAGTTTTGTAGCCATATGAATATTTCTCCTATCATAAACATGTGGCCGTTCTTTAAATACTTCAATGTTGGTCTGATGTTCTGAAAGAATGTTCTTTTTTGGTTTCTCACGACTTCTCATTCTGGGTCTTTTATGTTTTTCTTCCCAAAGAGTATGTATGCGAGCCCGCTGAAAAGCTGTCGTGGATTTTTCCCTAGGCTTAACAGCTTCTTCCAAAGATATTTCTTCAGGGTATAAAGTAATAAATGTCAAGCGTTCCTTTGTGGCTGGTTTTTTTCTAATATCTCTATTAACATCTACTGATATTTCTGTATCGTATTCATAACGTTCTCTTGCTCTTAGTCTGTTGGCACTCTTTGATTTCTTAAGTTTGTTTTTCTGTTTTTTGTTGTTCTGGGGACGATTTGCTGTCTTTGAAATTTGGTAGTCTTTTGCCAAACGTTTTTCTGGGCTTTCCAAGCTTAATTCTTTAGTTTCTTGCCCGGATATACCTCCTTTTTTAGAAGTTTCAAATTGCCACACATGGTGCTCAGTTCTTCCGGGATTGGTATGATCTTTCCAAAATTTCTCTAACTTATCTTTAAAATCTCTACGAGTTTTGAAATCTAGACCGCTGTAGTGGTCAAAAATTATAGATCTTATCCCTTTTCTAATAATTTTAACCAGGTCCGTTTTAGACCGAACAGATTGCGTTTTATAGAGAGCTAGACTTTTGAGAAACTTTCTGAAGTTTGCTGCCGATTTGTTGTCGTACAGTGAATCGACATTATCAACAAAAGCTCTTTGTTTCCTTTCTAAGTTATTTTCTGATAATGCCTTCAGAAGATATTCCAGCATTTGTTTTATACTTTTAACTGAAGCCTTCTTGATTTCATCCATTTTTTCAGCCACAAATTTTCGTACGTTAGAATTTTCAATTAGCTCATAAAATTTACATCCTTTATAATGATATTTTCTCATTTCGTCATCCATAGCAGACACAAAGTCTTTCAAGTCATCGTCATCGTACGACATAAGAATTTCAATGGCGTTTTTAAGTAAATCAGTGAATTTTAAATCTTTCATAATAAAAGTCCTCCTAGCAGATTTTTTACTATCTATAACCAACTTGATCTTATCTAGAAACCTCCTGACTTTGTCTATGATGTGCACATCAGCTGAATTGTCATTATTATTAAACTCGAGAACTGTTTCTAGGGCTAGATTCACGCTCCGTGGGTTAGAGGTCTTCTTACATGCTGTAAATTGTACAAGAGCCGTTAAAGTAGGTATTCGAAGTTATAGAGGACAACAGACAGTTTGTAAATAAAACATAGTAACAGCGAATGAGGCCGACAGATTTTAAAATAAGTGAAATCTGTGTAATGTGGGAGGGAACCCGGGAGAGACTCAATGAAAGATGTTATTGTATAGATGTCTGATGATTTATTAGTAACTTACATGTATAAACACGTGCTACCTATATATACTATTCTAACTTATCCTACTAAGGTGAGGTGCACTACACACTACACCTCCACCTTGATGGAAAAAAAAACAATCATTTTTTTTCAAATGCAACAAATATCAAAGTTTTAAAACAGTTCATCAAAATAAAATAACGTTGCCTTATTTGCTGATGCGATTCCATCACACATTCCAAATACTCCAATATCAATTTCAACTAACTGCTTAACTTCGTAGTTTAGTTTAAATTAGCTTAGCTTAAATATAAAACACAGTTGGGTTTGTTCCAGCACTTAATACTCGAAAAAAGCTGAGCCAATTTTTTTTTTATTTATTCGTGTGCCACGAATTGTAGAATGTAAAAAAGCATTGGACAATGGTCGAAAAATAATTAAAGAAGACTTCCCCAAAATGTTTCTGGGTTTTGTACCAAACGTGACGTGATCTATTCGAACAAAAGAAGTTTGTGATGGAATTTTAACTTAACATGCACTTTAAGTTACCATCAAAGTTAGGCCTTTAACCGCCGCACTCAGAGACGTCATTAACGTTAATGGTTCATTAGAGTCAAAATTTTACATTCCTACAAGTTCTTTATTCAATTTGTTATAACGTCTCTTTTCAAAAATTAAATTTTGACTCTAATGAACCATTTACGTTAATTGACGTCTCTGAGTGCGGCGGTCAGTCACTTAATGCTAATGTGAAGAAAGAAAGACAGACTTTTTTTACTAAGTTTTAAAATGGGTAGAATACAATTAATTTAAATCTATTACAACTGAACCGGTTTCCACTCAGCTTGAGCGTTACTGTGTTCTAAAATAAAGATATGAAAATACCGTATAAATGCAGGAGAGCCATAAACACCCACGGAAGTCGATACATTTTTATTAGTTTGTTTTTACTGTGCACTATAAATTATTACGACTTCTATAAAACGATTCAATTTGACTGATTTTCTGTAAAAAATGATAATGTTATTTTTATGTCATGTTCAGTTTTTTAAGTCTTAGTTTTGTTCTTGCTCACATTGTATATGGTTTGTAATTATGTTTGTTTATAATACTTACTAGTTAACCGAGCGTCTGAATAATTTGAAAAATGAAAATCAACATTTCTTTGTTCGAGTTGAACATTTTTACTTATAGACCCGGCAAGAACCTAAGTATTTACTCTTATGGTGTTTTACAATACAGCTTAGCTAAGTGAAGCTTTTTATTTTGTTGTGTAGATAGGTGTCTAGGTAGATACATTGTTGATAATTAAAAAGAACAAGATGAATCATAGACTACCTTTTAACCCACAGCTTCGAATGGTGTAGTTGATAATGAAACTGCAAATTCCAAATCAAACGTGCCAACAACTATTTCAATTTCCACGTTGACACTACTTCCAACACAATCAAGGAGGGAAGTCAATGATTACCAGAATCTCTCTCACTTCGAGCAGAGTGAGCGAGATGGAGTCCTCAATGAAGAATTAGGCCTGTATAACTATCCTGACAAATGGTGGCTCACCATAGCGACAGCGAAAGACGCTGCAAGTAGACAACCACTAAAGCAGTACAATAAAGTACAGCTCGCAAGAACCACTGGCAAACCATTCGATAGAAATATCACACCTAAACATGAAACTTTAATAGATAAAAACAAGCTAAACAATGATAAAATTAAACTTAGAGCTGCAGAAAAAGAATTGGATGAACATATTAACTTACATGGTTTGAATAATAGAGTTTCTTTAGATGATAACCTGAAACGTATTGTAGCAAAGGCTGACAAACTCAAAGAAGGAAATAAAAGTAATTTTAGAGGACACGATTTTTTAAGAGCTAACTCAAGAGAAACACTAAACAAGATTAATCAGTATTTAAAAAACACTTCAGCGACAGATATACTAAACTCGTATATAAATGATCATATTTTTAACAAGACTGACTCTCATCCTAGAAATATTGCTGTTAGAGCTAATAATCATCAATATGAAAAACTCAGAAAGATTTCTAATAAAAAAAGACCCAGAAATGCTGTAGAGTTTCACAGAAAACATGTTAATCCTACTAATGGTGGCCAAAATCACAGCATAAACCTTTCTTATAATAAAGTTATTGAGACCACCCAATTGAATGTTACTGGAAACTCAGTAAATTATGCCGAAGCAATAAAAATAGCCGATAAAGTTATGAACTACTTGACTCAACGTAAGTAGCTGTATAAACTATCTGTGTTACAATTTAGATTTGCCAATTTTTATCCTATAGCTCCTTGATACCAATTCGGTCTATTAAAGCGTTTCGGTGAATTCAGGCTTCTATATCGCCATAATTATCGCCTCAAGTTAACCAGCGGCACTATACATGCCGTTGGTAATGTCATTGGTGTATTAACCACTGTACCTACAAGCGTTCATTAAGTCATTTGATTGCTGCCAACTGCTCACCGTGCCTTCCAAAGCACGGAGATACCCGAAAATACATCACAAAATGTCTAATATTTTCAGGACCGAAAGATTCCGTTCCCTCTGTAGCTTCAAATACGCCGTTACCAGGTCCTAGACATGGACCCGAGGTTGCGAATACGAATGAGGTACGGACCACCACAGATGAACAGAGCCATCTTTGGGTTGGAGTGGGCTGGACAACTGGTAAGTTTTTAGTTTTCTTCTTTAGCTCGTGCAATCTTTGTCAGAATCGAAATGATGTGTGATGAAAATGAAAAAGAATGCTTTATTGATCTCTGAATTCCCTTAGACTAAACATATAGGTACCTACATGGCATTTCAAGACCTTTGTCTAATTCGTCGATTAGTCGAAGACATACTTGGAGAAAGAACAGGGGATCCCAAACTAGGCACAGCCTGTATCTTTGGTAACCAATAGACGAATTGTAACAACAGAATTATGTACAGTATCTATTACTATGTAATTAGATTAGCAAAGAAACAATAATAAATAAATGTTTTTTGTAAGTTAAAAGGAATATTTTTTGTTTTACTTTCACAACAATTGAAGCGCAACATGTTTCACAACATGTTGCTCATCATGTAGATCAACGACGCGCAAACGACATCAAACGACAAGCTGCGCGTAATGTTGGAAACAACGCGCGATGTTGTGCAACGTTTCCGTACAAGTTGAGCGTCACGTGTTGCGCGTCAATTGTTGCTTAATGGATACGCGGCTTAGCAGCAATTTTGCTACGATTTGTTGTCTTTTTGGCATTTTAAATCATATTATTTAAATCATATTTTCAATCATCCTCCATCAAATAATGACTGTAAATAAGTCACAAATGCGTTTAAAACTAATAAAAGTTTTTCTGCTTAATAAAAACATGTACCCTGTAGCATTTAATCTCTTTCATTTCAGTGCATCCCAACGATTTCCTAAAAGTCATGATGAAAAAGTTAATGTCATTGAAAATGGGATATTTTTCCATTTCCCTCATTCATATGAGTTCTACTTTGTATGCGAAGCCTGATGATGTGTTTCATCGTCTATGTTCAGTTGTGGAGGAAGAATACAAAACATTGTAAGTAAAATCGAAATATTTTTATATTTCTGGTTGAGAATGCCTCATTGGCATTAAGTCCGCCTTTTGTGCCATTTATTGTTGTGCAATAAATAATAAATGAATTAATGAATATTTTCATTAATTCATATTTATTAAAACGTAGTTTAGATGTAAACCTAGGTAGTGTAATAAGACATAGTGCACTGAATAGTTCTAGATACGATAACCAAGAACTCTTAAAAAATTTAGGTAAAATGTATTTAACGCTAGAAGCTATCTCTTACAGACTACTTTTAGGTAGAGAAATAAGAGAAGACAAATGGGGTGGTATGCACAAGACAAGTAACAGTAGTAGAAAAAAAGATAATATCGACAGCTTAATCTCACTCCCCAGTGCAGCACTGTTGACATTTGAGCACAAGTGGAGCTTCCGACATTGATTGGGTGCTACAAGATGTAAAAGCCGCGTATCCACTAGGCAACATTTGCCACGTGACATGTTGCACAACATGTCATCATTTTGATCAACGACGCGCAACTGCCCTGTCATATCAGTGCGCATAGTATCAAACTACAAGCGGGCGTCATGTTGAAAACAACGCGTGCTGTTGAGCAACTTCGCTTCACCTACATGTTGAACGTCTTGTGTTGCGCGTCAATTGTTGCCAAGTGGAAACGCGGACGCGGCATTAGTTTGATACGTTGTCAGATACCAGCTGTCTATCATCAGGAATCTAGTGGATGTGTGGTCACTGTTAATAGATTACTTTCTACAAGGTCCATAATACTTCTTCCAGGTTGAATGAAGATAAGATACTCGTGAGTTTTGGACCTGAATTCCAGAAGGCATTCGAGACTTTCGCAAAGAATCTAAAGTCTTTGCCAACTGATTATGTAAAGAGTAAGTTTATATAGATCAATAAATACCTCGTTAAATCTCCTCAGCATGACGGCCACACTTCAAGATGCTATCCGATGGTCCAATGGGTTTAAGTTTCAAATCATTGCCTCCACAGAACTGTTCTACCCCTACGGCTGTCAGTTACAGCCAGCCCATGCCCACTAACTTAATCACTTACTAGATTATTCACGTATACTACTATTTTTAACTCGGTAACACTCTCTTCTAGTCTAGCTTCATTACAGTGTTACTTATAAGTGTAGCCTATTGTTTGTTTGTTAAGTGATCTAGACCTCATATACTTCTCTGTTCCATGACTGTTCTGTCTAGAGCCAATCTCGTTCAGGTTCTCAGTCAGTCGATTTGAGGTAGATAGCCTTCTGCAAGACGTCACGCCATTTTTTCCTGTTGGCAGACTGTCTAGTTAAGTCAGATTTCCAGCTTAATTTTCATTGTAAGAAACTATCTCTGATCCATAAGTTGCCACTAATAGTAATTCACATGTTTTTGTTTATATTATAGGTCAAGCTATAATTCTTCACCACGCCTTAATACACAGAAGGACATATCTGTCTGATGATCTAAACTCTTTAATGGACTATGTTGACACACTTTATCTAGATCAAGAGGGCATGGATCTTTTCAAGGTTGTTGATAAGCTTCAAAACGACCCCGGAAGCTTAGACAATCCTCAGGAGGCACTAAGAACAATATCAAGGGCTGTTTTCGCTCCTTACGTAAGATTGGAAGGATCTAACAAAAGACAAATTCTTACGGATTTTTTGGAGAAAGCCGTTAAGAAGTTTGTGTTTGATGGATTTGATGACGATTACATACTGAGAAGGGCGTTCAGTGTTAAAACCAGATTTTCAGTTATCGGTCGAGAAGGCCATGCAAGTGATGAAAATGCACATGCAAATCTTACAACCAGTAACCACAAAACAAACGCTCCCTACAATACCTATTATGGAAGACCGCTAGATTCCACAACCCGAAAATATCATAGTAACAATAAAAAAGAGCACAAAGAAATATTTGAAGATACAATGACAAAAATAATCAGCAGTCCAGAAGTGTTCCATCGTGGTTTAAACGTAGAAAAAACAGGTAAAGTATTGAGTCATAATCAAATTTTAAAAGGTAGTTTACTTACTACTACTTATACCTATAACTTTTCAGTAAAACCTACTAAATGGAAATACAAGCACCAGAAACATGTACATGACAGCACGAGGTACCCCGAAGCACATAAAAAGTATGTCGATAAGAAAATCAATTTACAGGATAAGCATCTGAGGGATGACCATGATATACATATTCACAATGCAAATAATACAAGGCTTAATAGTAAAAACGAAAAACATTTACATTTGAAGACAAATAAACGAAATAAACAATCATTCAATCAGCACAAAGACAAAGGTTTCAGTGCATTAAATAACAATGATATCGAGTACCATGAATTACACACATCTGAAACAGAAAACGATAAGTTAACGTTAATTTCTGGTACAAAACACAAAATAGTAAATTCAAAAGGGAAAAACAATAATTTAATTTATGAAAAATCAGATTATGATAGTGGCACACACAAATATGATCCAGAGACGGAAGAAAATCATGAAGCACAAGAATCACAAAATAATCTGACCAATAATAACTACACGAATTTTAAAAAATCAGTCGAAGTAAATGAAGCATCTGAGAAGAAATTGGAGAGTGAAGATATCGTAACTGACAAAACCACTAAAACTGACTACAGAGGGAAAGCACTCATGTCTAAAATAGATCAATTAAGTGATTATAAAGACATAAGTCTTAGTAATTCTAAATTACAAACGGAAAATAAAAAAATTACAACAAATTCTAATCCAAAAATAATTATACATCCCAAAAACAAAAACAAATATAAGTCTAACCATAAGGCAAAAAAAATAACAACTGAGCCTTGGGCCCCCTTAGGTGCCAATATCGATTTCAAAGAATATGATTACTATAGAGAAGACACAGATGACAGTAAATATTCTGAATCTAAAATAAATAAAAAAACAAGAAGGCCAATCAGCGAAAAATTTGATGTAACACATCTTAATACGAGATATTCTATCACCACCAAGAAAATACGGAAGGCAAACATTACATATGAAATTAATATATTGAAAGATAAAACTCACAAAAACCGTACAAAACCTCATAAGGTTCATATCAATTTGTATCCCAAAGCAAAACTGGAAAATAATATCAAAAATACGTATACAAAAGATGTGTTTGAAAATGAGAAAATTACAAAAACTACACGGAGTTTAAGCCACAAACAGTTAGGCGTTGAGAAGAAGCTTAAGCATGTTAACGGCAGAAATGATAATAGCTATCATAAATACAAAACGAACAGTAAAAAAGTGGTATTCGATTATGGACCGATTGCAATTAAGGTATATTCTAAACCCCATATTCCATCTAGAAATATCTATCCAAAGAAGGCAACAGCGCAAAGATCTGATAAAAAAGAAATTCATCATAAATATTATGAAAACCAACCGCGAAATACCTCCTATAAAGAAGACAATAGATTCAATAAAACGAATGTTAAGAGAAATAAAAATAATAATATTAAATACCAACCAAAATCAGGGTACTTTAACTTTAAAAAAGAACGTTATAAACCAAAAAAAGCACAAACTTTAAATAAAGAAATTCAAGATAACATAAATAAAGATACTTCAATAGACACTGGTGAGGATACAACTGAAAGAGATCTGAGACAAAACTCATTTAATGAAAAAGAAACAATGACTTCGAAGAAGACTCAATTGTTTACAGAAGATCGAAGAGAAACTACGAAACCTATCAAATCCAAGTTATTTTATGATTTTTCAAATACGCGTCAAAATACAAAGCAATCGTCGACTAGCACAAAATATCGTTCAAAATTAAATAATCCTAGAATCCATTTTTTTGATGTAGATGATTTTTCATATTATTTTTCAAGTAGTGAAAAAAACCCTGAAAACTTACAAGCCAAAACTAATGCCGTAAATGGATCGATTCTTAGCAATCGCACTCAATGGAAGTCAGAAGAAACTGATTTCAATCATTTCATATCCAAGCCAACTAGCTTGCTAGCAACTAGAAAAAAAGCATTAAGTATTAAAGAACCATATTATAAGGGATTCAACGTAGCAAGTGCAAAATTCAATCAGAGACAAAGAGCTACAAGTGACAATGCAGAGAATTTCAGTGCTGACGAGAACGATCCGAAAAACAAAATAACAGATCTTACTAGCTATAGTGATGAAGAAGAATCCTTAAAATACCATCTTGATGATGCCATGAGACATGGCGGTAGATATTTCAAACCAGCTCGACGTCATAACGATAACGAAAATAACGATACTCATTATAGACGAGTTAATCGTTTTTCGAGTTACAGTAACGAAGAGTTCGTTTTGAAATCAAATATTTACAAAGTGCTCGGATTTGACAATTTCAGCTCTAGTAACAATATTGTGAAAAGAAACAGACCTAAATTCAATAGAGGGAAAAAACAGCTTTTTAATAAGTTATCTGGTTGAAGTGATAAGTCCTGTAAAGTGATAAGACATAGGGTCAGAAAACAATCATTTTCAACTAAAAATAATGTGTTTATTAACACATTATTTTTAGTGGAAAATGGTAGGTAGTAGAAGTAACTAATTTGATCGTGTGTCTCAAAAATGTGATAGAATCAATCATGAATCCTGTAAATAAATGAATAGTTATGATAACGACATGTTTAGTTATTTTTCATGTATAATGTACATTCATATTCAACATCTGGCCTAAAACTGATGTTTACAAACAACATTCCCAACTCTTGAAATGCCTTAAAAAAGGTTTTTGAAAAAAGGAGTCCTGCAAGTTCACTTCTAATATTTGATGATGAAGGGTTTAGGGATATAGGGTATAAGCCTACCAAAATGAAGCCCTTCTCCTACAAAATAGTAGCACAAATTCATCTCCAGCTGACCTTAGTTAGTAAATTTTTTTAAGAGACGTAATAATGTAAAGAAACGCTTCTGGTACAAAACCACAAATTCTGCTTATGAATTACGCAAAAGAACAAAACCAAACAAGAAAAGCACAGGAAATGGAATTGTATTAGTACTCGTAATGGGAAACATGTGACATTATTCTTTATTTCTGTAGCCGGAGCTTATGAAATTTTCGTTAACGCCAAATGTCATCTGGATCTCCTTCAGGTCGATGATTACAGTGAGTGGTTTTTTCTGAGGAGATAGCGATGAGATTTAACGTTCAAGTGTTTGTAAAAATGGTGTCAGATGTCGGGGAGAACACCAATTCAAAGTGGAGCCTAAGAGCCTATAGTATAGACGATTAAAGTTGGAGTCTTTTCCTGATCACGATCGAGATGAGATCTGGCGTTAGCCAGAATAGCATAGCAGTAGCTGTCTAAGCCAATTTTGTATTCAAAGATAAGTTAACAAGGTGGACAATAGATGGCGTTGTGCTAATTAGCAATTCGTGTTCCTGAATCGCGCTATTAAGATTTCTCTGCATAACTATGTATGTTTCTGGCCACTTGAAAGACGTTTTATTTATTCAACCATCGGACATTTATTTGTGGGTTTCAACAGTAGCCATAGTCTGTATCCACTGAAGATTTGTTCGTTTTATGTTATTTTTATATCAAAAAGCAATTTCCAAATCCTGTTATACGACTATTGGTTACAATAAAAATATAAAGGAAAATTTAATGTTTAAAAAAATGTTGTATAGGCTGTGGACGGTCGTTATTAGTTTAAATTTTATTTTCGCCCTTAGCCCTGATTCAAGTAAGTAAACATCAGTTTTTGATACGTCTTTTTCAGTATTTTAAATGGATATGCTCGCTAGTATCGAGAGATAATGGATATTCATTAAAAAGGATTGTATCCAATCCAAGGATACTGGGATCAGATTCGGTTCCTCGAGAGGTATTGCATCGAGATGTGAAATGAAGTTAGTGAGAATCAAACTTCATGACCTGATCCCTCTACTGTCTACCTTCGGACCAGTAGACCACTACCCCACCCCCATGTGCTTGACTTTCCAGCAGCCCGTACTATACGGTTTGCTTCTCCCTTTCTAGTCTATGTTTCCGGTTGCATACTCGTACAATCTCGGAGTCTCTCTGGGTAAGCGTGCTCCTCCATCGGCCTCGAAATCGTTTACGAGACTGGGATCAAACGCAAACCCATTGACATAGAAAAAAGCACCTCTAATGTCACACGAGCAATTTCGAAGTGAAATTCCAAATCCAAATAATATTTAAACATTCGTTTCATACAAAGGAGGTAATTGACACAAAAGCGAGCGTTTTCTTCTGAGTGAGATCGAGTTGAAATTTGTTGTTAAGGAGAATTGCATAGCAGGTTGACTAATACAAGGTAAAGAGGTGTTTGTGGAAAATAGTGTTAGACGTCGAGGCCGTTAGGAATGTATCCAAAGATGACCAGGTCAAATGCGTGAAGCATGCTGAAGACTTACAGGAACATATAAGATTATATTAATTTAAGTTATTTGAAGCCTTATTTACAAGTGAAATTTATCAATTTTGTAATATTAGTAGAATTAGAGAAGAATATGACCCGGAGAGTAATTGGTTTAAATTCACACGCAGAATGGTTCAGACTAAGATGAGATAAACACATTATTATGATTTTTTCCAGCATTAAACAATAAACCGAAGGCTACTACATCATTAATAGGATTCACAGACAACCTCTTCAATCCACAAACAAAAATAAATATTTTCGATAAACTAAATAAAAAGAAAAACAGAGAAAAGACAAAGAAAAATATCAGAAAACCAAATGATTACTATGATATAGATGTATCGGAACCATTAGATTATAACCTTAAGACGATTTGGTGGACATCCACATATCGTATGACAACAACGACACCATCAAGAGCTACTTTTAAACTTTTCCAACAAAATGTAAAGGCAGGAAAAACAGTGTTTCCACAAAACAAAATGAAGATTAGTAACATAACTGAAAACAATAGGAGAAAAAGAAAAAAAAAGGGCGCTAAGTTAAATAAAAATAACGATAAAAACAAAGGAATTATCGATAAAAATAACACAGCAGCAACGACCGTCGCCTCTCAAGAACAACTCAAGTTTTACCATATAATAAAAAAAGAACATACTGGACAGCTTTCTATTGAAGCCAACGCAACTGATTTTAATGTTCACAAATCTCACAACCATACAAAACATGCGCACGGTTCGTTGTTTCCTGGCTTTATTCTAGGAGAAGATACGTCTCTGAGTGATTTTGACTTGGTTGTTATAGAAGATAAGAATAAAACAGTAGTGCTTAATATCACAAAAGGTAAAAATATCGCTGAAGGGCTTGAAGAACTTCCATCAGGTGAATCCTTTGTGGTTAGACAAGATCAAGTTTTGACGCTCCCTGGAAATAAGATACACGGTATAGTCCCAATCGAAGAAAATCTAATAAAAAATCCAACAACAGTTGAACTAAACCCAAATAATCTGAGAGAAATACACAACTTCTCAGGTTTCGATTCCTTTTTTAAAAACCCAGACTATTGGAGGCTAAAGAATTCAGGATATGGGGAATCAATTAACACAGGTCAGCAAGGTCCTGTCAATTGGAAACATGGAGGTCAAATTTCTCCAGGTTTTAAACCAGAAACGATGCAATCTGGATCCAGTAATAACCAAAAATACGGGGGTCAAATGTTTTCAGATTACTTGCGCCTAAAGAATTCAGGGTATGGGGGACCAATGAACCCAGGTCAGCGAGGTCCTGCTTATTGGAAATATGGGGCTCAAATGTCTCCAGGCTTTAACCCAGCAACGATGCAGTCTGGAAGTAATAACAAAAAATACGAGGGTCAAATGATTCCAGATTACCAAGGCCTAAAGAATCAAGAATACGGGGGACCAATGAACCCAGGTCAGCGAGGTCCTGCTTATTGGAGATATGGGGGTCAAATGTCTCCAGGCTTTAACCCAGCAACGATGCAGTCTGGAAGTAATAACCAAAAATACGAGGGTCAAATGATTCCAGATTACCAAGGCCTAAAGAATCAAGAATACGGGGGACCAATGAACCCAGGTCAGCGAGGTCCTGTCAATTGGAAATATGGAGGTCAAATTTATCCAGGTTACAACTCAAAAATGAAACAGCCAGAGTTCAATCTGAATCATGAACATAGAGGTCTGCCAAATGCTCAAACTGGTTTTAAAAATTCGGGATATGGAGGTGCAATGCCTCCAGGATTTCACCCAGAAATGATGATGAGGTCTACTCCTAGTCGTTATGGCCATGAAAGACAAGGTAATCTATCAAATTACTAAATTTTTAGAAAAAGTGACTCAATAAATATTTCTCTCAGTTTTATGCAAACATTTTTTCTTTTATGAGGAATCCCTACCCTTCTTAAGGCCCTCAAACACTTAAATATGGTGCCCCGCCACGGCACTGGTGTCCTTAGTTCTTCTAAGGATTTCCTCATTTCGTTCAATCTTTCACGAATTGCCGTGCATAGCACCATTGCAACGGGTGACCTTGAGCTTCCTCATGAGGCCCATAGTCAGTAACCATAGTCAGTAACCACGTCTCAGACCATGTAATTACTGGTAATTCAGACCTTTGTCTTTAGGCACTGAATTATAATTCTCGAAAGCTGCCCAGCCGAGTTAGATTCTAATTCTAATTCTCTGCAAGCTGATAAAAGACCAATTTTCCAACAGGTCCAGATCCACCAGCAACTCCTGATCCAGCAAGTCCTGACCCTCCAACGAGTCCAGATCCTCCAACAAGCCCCGATCCTCCAACAAGCCCAGACCCTCCAACAAGCCCAGATCCTCCGACAAGCCCCGATCCTCCAACAAGCCCCGATCCTCCAACAAGCCCAGACCCTCCAACAAGCCCCGATCCTCCAACAAGCCCTGATCCTCCAACAAGCCCTGATTCTCCAACAAGCCCGGATCCGCCAACAAGCCCAGATTCTCCAACAAGCCCAGATCCTCCAACAAGCCCAGATCCTCCAACGAATCAAATGGAAACTGATCCACCTGTGGCAGTCACAGAGGCTACACCAGATCCCGGCGTAGATGATAACACACCGACTGCTGCAGCGCCCGAGCAGACGGAAGCGACCCCTGGTCTGCTCACGACGCTTGGACCTACAACGGTCAAAAATACTAGAAGGCCTCTAAAGGACTATTTTGATGATGTAATTATGGGTAAGCTACGAGTATTAAATTATTTTCTAGCACCAGAAACGACACGACATATCCTTAATGGGTTAGTCAGAGGAACACTCATTGTTGCCGTCATGGTGAACGGAACATCTAGAAGCCCACATTCCACCGAGGGAATTTGAGCCCAACGTGGTAAGGGGCGAGCCTACCGCCGCGGCGCCGCTATCCGGGTTGATAGGGCTTTATACCGGTGTTTTCCATCACCGGAGAGTTAACCGCAAATTGTACAATGAACACACAGCCAGAGTATTTAACCACTGGGCCACGACGCTTTTATTTTCCTGTGTGGAATGTCAAATGATATTTATTTACGCCCAAATTCATTGATATACCTATTTATCCAATAGTTTTAACTACTTTATGACGATAGGTATCCGCGGTGGCACAACGATCACTTTTGTAAAGCAAATTGTATAATTTATTTATTTATTTTCTTTATTAAGGAAACAAACAGCCTTAAATAACACATTTGTTTAACTTAAATTAGTGAATACATTGGCATTTAAAGTTTCCACTGCTGATTATTACATTTTAAGTTGTTAAAAAGAAACAAAATCAAAAGGTTCAGGTGAAAAAATAAACTAAGAAAGAAATCCAACAATAGATTTCAAACATATATAATGGGATGGGTGACCACCCACGACTGAAATATACTGATGCACATGGCTCCAGCTGGTCTCAGCTGTTCTACTTACACCAATCCAACAATGGGCACTAATCCCACGTCTTGGAGTATGACTGCTCACCTCAAAGTTGAGGTGGGGCCTGTGCCCAGCAGTGGACGTACAAGACTGTAACTAACTTAATGATCTTGCTGATTGTAGAACGCGACCTCAGCCCGTTCGTGAAGGAGGCTATGAAAGAAATGGATGAAATGGGTGTGGGATTCTTCTCCATGTTTCTGATCAAGCTGTTCAAGTCCATCGCAGTGAAAGACGACCTCTCTGTTCGGAAGCTCTTGATGGGGGCGGAGAAGGAGGCTGATATATTGTAAGTGGGCATTTCAAACTTTGAGAAAGAATCGAATCGAGTTTAAAGCACCTCGAATGTATTTGGAAGCGAACACTAAAAAAAACATCAAAATGTTAAAGTTAAAGTATTTATAAAACATATTGCTAGCGCGATTCAAAGGAGTATAACTCCATCTTTTGGTTTCATTCAGTACTAATTTCTTTTATATTGATTTTAACATTTCTATTTTAAATAGTTAGGTACTTTGGACATGAGAATAGCCGGATGTCGTAGGCAACAGTTGGGCATGGTGTGGCATATTATGCAGTGAGATTTTAACCGCTATTAACTCTTTTCTGAGGTGCCCATGGCGCAGTTGTGACAGTGATCGGCGACGATCGCTGTTGTAAAGCAACACACGCCGGGTCGGAAATGGGATGGGTGACCACCCCGACCGAAATTTAGTGATGTGTATTTCGGGCATCTCCGTGCTTCGGAAGGCACGTTAAGCAGTTGGTCCCGGTTGACGTCGCCAGACGTCAGTCGTTAAGCTTAGTCAGAGGCCCTAGGGCGGTTTGATAACATCTGACATAAGGTTGCTCACTAACCTTACACCCCTCCAACAATCCGCACTGAGCCCGCGTGTTGGAATATGGCTCATTCCAACTCATAGTTAAGTTGAGGCCTGTGCCCAGCGTTGGGACGTATATAGGCCGTTTATGTTTATGTTAACTCTTTTTATTCGGTTCTCATTTAGAATGTATCAAGAGTTCCAACTCATGTACGCCGGACAGCCATTTGAGAATTCTTTCATGCATTTTGCGCAGACGTTGAATGTTATGGAGCCGGATGCGGCAAAGGGTGAGTGGTTTGGTTCATTTATTTATTTATTTATTAGGTCACCAACAAGACTTACACTAAAAGTACAATGATCCAGGATTCCAAATTTTAACAAGAATAATGCTAAGTGAAGCCTTACTTATAGGTAACAACGGCATGCCTTATTTGCCTTATTTGCATTTATTTTTAAACACATTTACAGTCCGTCTCAAAGATGTCGCTACTTAAATGGGTCAATTAAATCTAATCGCATCGCGAACCCTACACGGTCAATAAATATCGTGACAAACATCATGGATATTTACTGATGTATCTTGTGCCGGATCAGAGCACATCCTCCCTACCTTCACAAAATTCAGCGATAAATATTGTGTTCCGTCCTGGCTGACTGCAGCCAACTTTAATGATGTTTGTAGTGTCCTGATACCGTGCAAGGGTATTAAATAGTACATCGACAGCTTCACCAAGCTAAGGACGCACGTCTGCTGGCGGTCGGAAGAAGTAGGGCCGACCGTCAGTGTCACTTGCGGTCTAGCGCTTGTAGCGCAAACACTACAATGATGATTCCTGGTTTCTAGCCGCAGCATCCCAGCTCCACTTCATGATGGTGAACCGTCGGGAAGGCATCACTACGGACGTCAATTCCGTCATTGACTTCATAGACAACATGTTCGAATTCCACGAAGGTAATTTGATTCAAGTTCATATTTGATAATTCTTCAGTTTGCCCAGTTGAGACTTGGGCCAAAAAGGATATGTAGAATGTAATAAGTCATATTGTTATAACAGGTGTTGAACTCCTAAAAGCAGCTGATGTAATCAATAACTACCCAAAAGGTGACCCTACCTACCCTCAAGTGCACAGAATAACCTCCAAAGCGCTCTATGCTCCACTGAAAAGGTTGTCAGGTACAGTCAGTCAAACCTTGTATCCACGGCAACGATTGACGCGCAATATGTGATGCCAAACTTGATCCGGCACGTTAGGGGTTGTACACTTTAACACGATACGACGACGCATCGTGCTACGACGCAGCATCGTTTTACGGTACGACGTCTTTGGAAAATAAACCGCACCGGACGTGTTCTCCTCAAGCTGATATAAGGATAGGAATAAAGATTCTTCTTCTTTCTTTAATATCAGCATTCACAGATACACAGAAGTTACTGGATGCATTTTGTTTTTGAATCTTTGAATAGCAAGATCTAGCCCTGGGTAGATTTCGCACAACGTTACATAAAAATATACATTTAATTAAGTAGAGTTTAAGAGATAAAAAGTAAAACCAGCTTTAAATTATTTATATTATTGTCACCGTATTTTTTTTATTAAACTCATGCTGTGTTCACCTGTAAGTGACTGTACATTTAGCATTTAATATTTAGATTTAAGCTTATTTGATTTCAATGATGTACTAGTTGTTGGTGATCCTAATAAATAAATAAATAAAATAAATAAATAGCAAGTAAATAAGACGATGTCATGTCGCTTGCTCGAAGTAGTGACATGACATGACGTCGTAATGTCAAACGATGTCGTGTCGTAGCACGATGCGACGTCCTATCGTCTTATTGTGTAAGGGCCGTTGCCAATAACAAGCGACGTTGTCAACATGACCGCTCAAGAGTGGACAGACTACGAATGTAAGATATTGTTCAACATGCCGTTCAAATGTTGCCAAGTGGATACAAGGCTTCATGCTCATTACATTAGTTGCTTAATACTTTATAAGACATAAATAATTAAATCATTATGAGTTACATAGTGCAGGTAATACAAATATTAATCCTAACTTACAAACAGCACTTAAAGGTTTTATAGACCGGACGACTGCAGTTGTCTAGCATCTACAGAAATCCCTTTAAATCCATTACACTAGTAAACTACTAAACCACCTCTTTTTTTCTTTTTATCGACCTTAAACATAATTTTATGCTAGAGCAGTTCATGATTTTTTTAAACATTATTTCCAACGTTCCGGGTGCTAGCCATGGGCACACACTCCGCACCAGTCCTCATGACGACTTGTAGAAAGGGGCATTCTACAAGTTTTATTTGCTGCATCATGTAGTTTTACTTCGTTAGTTCTTGCACTTTATTTTTCATATCGATCTATTCCATAATGATTTCTCCTTTTCACCTAGATACCGTTGAAAGGCAGATCCTCTATGATTCGTTGAATAAATTGATAAGACTACATTCTGGTACCCCTCAAATATCGGGACGAAAATTCTTCGATGGAAATAAGAGAGAGCTTGCACCCAAAAAAGGAAAAAGAGAAAAAGAAAGACACATAAACATTTTAAAAGATAAATTTAGATTTGGTGATATGAAAAGACGTTTGAATGATGCAAAAGTATTAAAAAAACAGAAAGACACAGCAGAATCAAACAGTAAATCAACAGAAACTGTTAATTTTCAGTCAATACCACGGCAGCGCAAAGCAGAAAATGTTATAAATAAAAGAAAATCTAGAAATGAAAAACCAACTAAGCCAAAATCAACTGTTGCTAAAAGAAAATTGACTAAAATGGCAGAAAGGATGCATTCAACCGCAGAAGACTCAGAAGTAACCAATACAACCAATATTATACTAACAAAAGAGTTAGAGACTGAAATAGCTGAACTAGAGGTTGAAGCTCCAGAACAAGAGAATCAAATTGTGTTAGAAAGCAAAAAACCTAAAGTTCATTTAAAAAGAGAAGAGATAAGAAAGAGACACAAGACAACAACACTCGAAACCTTCTCGTCTTACAGAAAATCAACGAGAAATACGTTCAATTTTATAAAAAATAAGACAAGACAAAAAACTGAAGAAATTGCCAACCAAGATATTGACTTCGATAACATGTTTATGGGTTCAAGAGAAGCTATAAATACAGCACATGGTGATTCTATTATTTCATCACAGATAGTTTCTAATGAAAAACACACAACAACAGGTATTTTCTTGGATAAAATATTACAAGATTCAAATAATTTCATATTAGTTAGATCAAGATGCATATAACATTACAGATGCGAATTTTTGTACTCTTCATTTAATGACTATTCTAGTTTTTAGATAATGTGTAATGGTTATTATATTGCAGAATACATCTCTCCATCACAGCAACCCCAATCCAACGATCTGAGTCTTGCAACTACAACACATCACAAACATAAGAAACATCCAAAAATACATCTCAACAAAAAAGAAATACGACACCTAAAGGGTCGATATCGAGAATTATACAAAAGGTACTTAAAGCATAGGAAAAAGGTCAAACATAACAAGAGACACGAGAAAAAGACACATAGACACAAAACACGGGGAAGGTCTCATGCAAAAAAGAAACATAATAAGAGAAACAAGAAAAATAAGAAATACGACGATCTTAAAAATCATTACGAACATTTACTAAGAAGTTACATGTTAAGAAAATCCAGTGAAAAATCTGATATCAACAAACCAGATGACTACACTGAAGTATTAACCAATGCCTCCTTTGTAGCTGGTATAAATGAATACGATGATTTCTACAAATCTTTCAATAGTATTGAAAACGAAGAACCACCAACAAACGAGTTTGCTAAATTTCAAACTATAAAACCCAAAACGACTTCAGCTACGGTAAACTATGGTATAAATTCGGAATCAAATGAATTTGAAGCACCTACTCCTGCAAAACATAACTCATGGGTTCCTTACCCTATATTTAAACGAATAACAGTTAAAAATCATGAAATACATCCAGCTAAAGCTTTTGATAATACAAAGAAGAAAATTAAAACGGCTGTTGATAAAGTAAGACAGTCCAGCAGCTACAGTGATGATGAAGAGGCAATTCGTTTCAATATCAATGACGCTTTGCGACATGATAAATTCTACATAGAACCATTTAGACGAGCAAATGATATTAAAATGACTACAAAAAAACGATTAGATATGTTTTCAAGTTACAGTAGCGAAGAAGTGGTATTAAAATCAAATATTTATAAAGCAGTTGGTTTTCAGAATCAATACAGCAAAAACATGTGAACATTTTGAAAAGACTGTTGTGTCTGTAAGTAAATGTGTATTTTTAGGGTGTTTTTATGCAGGAGATGAATAAAAACAATTTCGTATCTCGAATTCCATAAACTGTATTTTGAAAAGTAACGTTTTTTAGGATGCACATGGGAAAAGGATACCTACAGCGCAATTTACGTAAAGCCACCGATCAAATACAGAAAAAAAAACTTTTCAGCTCTGTAGCGCGTCGCCAGGTAGGGATCGTCTAAGCTGAAATGAATGAATGAATGAATAATTATTTGCTAAAAACACGGTACAAACATCAGATCTTATAGATAATACAGGGAGCATGCGTGTTTTACCAACCACTGTCGGTGGGCAAATGGTTCAACTTAAAATTAAATTACATTGACTTATAAAAAATCAAAAACATTAAGATTCAGATTACATTTTCAATAAAATCACAATAAATTAAATTTCAATTACACAAATAAATTACATTATAATAAATTAAATAATAAAAAATAAAATGCCATATTAACAAAAAAATAATAATAATAATAATCAGCAACCAGTTGGTCGGGAAGGGACATATTGTTTTATGCGCCTTTCACGGCAAAACTTAGTGAACTCTTCAACATTATAGAAGGAATTCTCAACCAGCGTTTTTAAAAGAATTCTCTTGAAAACTCTGAAGGGCAAGTCCAAAAGCGATTCAGGAAGCAAATTGTAGAGTTTGATGGACATATTATAACTATTTCTAGCATAGCATGTGGTAGTACATGGTGGCAGAGCTAAACGGCTTGGGTAACGAGCTGAAAAAGTGCAAGCTTCCGACTTTTTCCTAAACATACTCAGGTTCCTTCTGACAAACAGCAGAGTTTCAAAAATGTACATGGAAGGGAGAGTGAGGATGCTTAACTTCCTAAAAATGACGCACTCTTACACAAGAGTGCCTGCTCATAAGAGTAGATGCAGTGGAGGGGCGCGTCATTTCAGCTTGGACGATCTTTCACTAAGTTTTAAAGTGCTCTAACGCTCGAAGGCTATATCACTTTAGAACACCATGCAAGCATACACTTAGCTAGTTTTCAATAAAGTATGGAGTTTGACTTATTAGCAGTTTGATTTATTGGTGTCTCATCTCGAGTGGTCATCTCAAGGATCAAATTCGGGGAAGTTACATTTATCTAAGTACTAGCGACACGCCCCGGCACGGATGCAATGGGATGTAATCCTACTAATATTATAAATGCGGAAGTTTGTATTGTGTGGATGTGTGGCTCTTTCACGTGAAAACTACTGAATGGATTTTAATGAAACTTTACAGCAATGGTGCTTATAGGCTTGAAACCGGGTTTTCTACAACATTTTATCTTAACGGTAAAATTACTATGAAACCTGTACCCGGTTTTTAGTATTTAATTAGTTAAAAAATGTAACAAAAAAGTTTAAAGACCTATCTATACAGGGTGTCCCGAAACGTGACGTCAAGCGGGCACGGGGTGATAGACTAGGTTATACCGGCTCTGGGAAAAATAAAGAAAAAAATCTATGTCACTTGGTTTAGTAATAATGATAATATTTTTGAAAATTTTGGAAATCGACACCCTTGACTAAGTTTTCATGTACTGTACTCACAAATTACCAAATTTCGCAGCGTTTTATTTTTTTACGTTATCCCAGAAAACTATGCTTTTGATTGTAGTCACTTTTATGATGATCAATATTGGACATTTAGTAAAAAAAAATAAAGTTCGACTGAGTCATGGTCAAGAATTTTTATGTCAGCTAACTTCATCCCTTATTTTCTTTAAAAAATATTACTAAAGCATCCATGGCAAGTTGTTTAGAAAAATAGCCCATTTAATCAAGATTCCGAAAAGGTAAAATACTAACTATTTCCTTGTCTTATGTTTCCATGAAAAATATTATGAACCATAGTGGGTCGTTCAAAACTTGAACTAGGAGAAGTCTTAAGTATGCTATTATTGGTTAATGAAACAAAAAGTGACTGTAGGTTAGTAGCGGTAGCAAATAAGAAATGATTGCTGTTGCTAAGCATTCCATGCCTGGTCGGTTAATGTGATGGGTGACCATTTCGATATATTTTTTTCATAGTATCTCCGTACACACGACATTAAACAGTTGTTCCCAGCTGACGTTGCTAGAAGAAGTCAGCCGCGAATTTTATTCAGAGGCCTTAGGGCGCCTTAATAACATCTGACTACATTGGTCGATAGAAACTCTGGTATCTTACTTTTACGGTAAATGCCACATCACGCTTACCATTTTCGTTCAGTCCTCCTTACATACATACATAATTAACCGGCCTATATCTGTCCCACAGTTGGGCACAGGCCTCACCTCAACTACAAGGGTGGGCGCTAGGCATACTTTTACACGCGGGCTCAGTGCGGATTGTTGTAGGGGTGTAAAATTAGTGAAAAAAGTTAATCTCAGATGTCATCAAGCCGCCCTAAGGCCTTCGACTAAGCTCTACGACTGACATCCAGCGATGTCAATCGAGATGAACTGCTTAACGTGTCTTCCGAAGTACGGAGATGTCGGAAAAATACATTAATAGTCTTCCTTGCTCTATTGCAAAGAAATGTCATTCAGCAAGAGCAAGACAAAAAACGTAAATAGGTAGCCTGAGATGCCGGTGACTGTACCACGATCCACACTTAGCCTATTGTGCCCACATGTTAGAGTATGACGTTGTAGCAATACGGGATAGTTGCGTTGACCGTAAGCGTGAACGTTGAGCATAAATAGAGATACTTATGCTCTAACGCTGGGCACACGCAAAGTCCTCCGAGACCCACCGCTTAACGTGCCTTCGAAGGACGGAGAAGCTATAAAAGTTTTTTTTTTTTATTGAAGTGGTCACCCATCACATTAACCGACCAGGCATGGAATGCTTAGCAACAACAATCATTCCTTATTTGCTACTACCGCTACTAACCTACAGTCACTTTTTGTTTCATGAACCAATAATAGCATACTTTAGACTTCACCTAGTTCAAGTTTTGAACGACCCATTATGGTTCATAATATTTTTCATGGAAACATAAGACAAGGAAATAGTTAGTATTTTACCTTTTCGGAATCTTGATTAAATGGGCTATTTTTCTAAACAACTTGCCATGGATGCTTTAGTAATATTTTTTAAAGAAAATAAGGGATGAAGTTAGCTGACATAAAAATTCGTGACCATGACTCAGTCGAACTTTTTTTTTTTTTTACTAAATGTCCAATATTGATCATCATAAAAGTGACTACAATCAAAAGCATAGTTTTCTGGGATAACGTAAAAAAATAAAACGCTGCGAAATTTGGTAATTTGTGAGTACAGTACATGAAAACTTAGACAAGGGTGTCGATTTCCAAAATTTTCAAAAATATTATCATTATTACTAAACCAAGTGACATAGATTTTTTTCTTTATTTTTCCCAGAGCCGGTATAACCTAGTCTATCACCCCGTGCCCGCTTGACGTCACGTTTCGGGACACCCTGTATATATATACCTATCTATAGGCTTCAATTTACAAAAAAATACCTTATTTTTCTAACTTAAGACCACGCGGAACAAGTCGCGGGCGGCCACTAGTTAAACATATTTGAAACCTTCTTGTTCATACATAGGGACAAAAAGCGACTATGTTTTATACTATGTAGTGAAATTCACTATTTTTGTAGACAGCACCAAGTACTCCGAACATTTTTAATCATCTGTGTCCTCTACAAACCCACGGACAGGTTTATTTTCACAATTACAAACATAAACACCTTTCTTGTCGCCACAATAGCTATGACTGCTCCTTTGACTCCACTTCCGTTTCTCTACAATAAGTAGTCTGTCTGTCCATTGATAACTTATTTAGCATATACTTGAGCATTGTAAGCAAACTATGGGTTCTATGCTACAATAACTTTGTCCTTTACAAACAGTGGAGGATCGTAAAATGTTGTGTGGAAGGGATATACTTAGGTATGGTATTCCGGTTGGCGTTAAAACTCACTCCGCTCGTCGAACTTTGAAATTCAATTTCTTCGCGACTGTAGTCGTTTGAGAGAAAAGAACTGAGCCAAATAACATTTTTTAATTATTTACATACAAAAAGAAAGAAAATATCTACTAATTTAAAGTGTAGCGTTAAATGATTGAAGTAAGCGTGAAGCACCGAGATGTAAAGTAATGTTAGCCGGAATGCCACCCCTGTACTGGGTGATGGGTGTATGAAAAACTTTCGAAAGTCAAAATAAGACAAAAACGAGTGCTCTAGGATTTTTTTATAATTGCTGTACCACCAGTGGGAGTGACCGCCCACCCACTTTCTCACCAACATACCAATCATTCTTCTCATCAAATAGGTACTTCTTGCTGAAAGCCAAGCACTCTTACCTTCGCTATAAAAGTGGCTACTTACACTTTTATCAATGAAAACCCGACAATAGACAAAACGGAATCAAAATTCCTCTACATTCAAAATAACCGTTCAATACCATCGACAAAGTAGGTGGCAATCTATAGAATCCAAATTCAAAAATCCGAATCGGTCAACCACGCGCGCTAACCCCCGGATGTTCATTCACAGATTAAAAAAATAAAAAGGATTCTGCGAACGCGCGAAAACCTGCAAAGAGGAACCGACAAGTAGGTTCCCATCGGTCGGCAATAATGGAATTCTACAAATAAACACACAAAAACATGCCTCTTGACAATTAAAAGGTTTGTAATGCGATTCGGAATTGTTGTATCAAAGAGATAAAAAAAAATTGAACGCATCCGTTGAGTTGGCGCCTAAACTTTGGCAGTTATTTGTCAATAAACAATGGCGAATGGGAAAAAAAAACTGACAACAAACACATTATAACAAATACTTGCTTTTGATGATGATGATCCACCAAGAATAAGTCTCATTGTATCAATCAATCAGCCCGATTTGGTGTAACGGTTCAGAAGTGGGCTGTGGTTGCGGGTTCGATCCCCGCACAGTCCAAACATTCGTGTGCATAAACATTGCAGCGTGTTTTCACTAGTCTTGGTTGTTTCCTATGTTTAATAAGTAGTAACGTGACTAAAGCCTGGATATTGTGCATGAAAACCAGCTTTTCTTGCATCTTAGCAGGACTAAGGACGGTATTCCACACAACAGGATATTGACACCCTTGTTTTGAAGTATACAGAACCGCTGATGATGTGTCAGGAGGGGCAGGTGGATCCACGGATAATTCAATTTAAAGTTTTCGACAATTTTTGTTTAGGTTTTGCTGTTTCAAAAATAAAGTTACGATTTAAAAACGTGAGCTTTTCCTCTTCTTCTAAGTTTTAGTTAAATAAGTAATTGTTAATTTACTCATCAAACAGGAGAGAAATGTAATAATAGAAATGTAAGATAACTTAAACTAAACAAATCGAACTATTAATAGTTATTAACACATCAGATAGGCTATTTAAATACAAGGTTTATTTTAATGTGTAGACCGTGTCATAACAAAAAATAGTAGAATTTTAAGTTATTTAGGTTAAATCCATTTTTTTATTGAAATTATGATTTAAATATTTGAGGATCCACACTATTTATTCATTCATATCATTCCTAACCATAATCATTATTTTTATAAATACACAAAAACTAAAGCTAAACTTAACTAAAATAAAAAAAAACAAATATTCCTAGACCATGTTGATGTGTGTGTATTAACCATTGTTTTATTTTGTTTTTTAACTTTATACGACTGAAATTGAGCTTTTATGAATAAAAGGGAATGTTTGCAAAGAATTTGCAAGATCTTTCTGCTTTGACTTGAAAAGGAAGAATTTTCTAATATGTTCATTCCCACAAATAAATCAGCTGATCTGTCTGATATCAGAAGATCCTTTGATATAACATACCTAAATAACAGACAATAGGACCTACCTTTGAGGTTGTCGGACCGTGACCGACAGCGGTCAGTGAAAAAAATATCAATATCGCAAACTTTGAACGCACCCACAAGACTGGAGGCTTGCGCGGGAAGAAATGACAGGTCCGAAATGCGCTAGGCGTTTGGGTTCTGAGGGCAACATAAACATATGTCATTCAAACGAGGGCCATCCTAAAGATTATAGCACACAATCGGCACCGCTGTATCCAGCAATTATCTTGCCATTCAAAGAGAAAATATAACTAAAATTCAGAAAAAAATCTAAAGAAATATCTAATTGGTAAAAGCTACTATTCACTGTCAGAGTTTTTTAATGAAGAGACATAAATGATTGTATTGTAAATTAGTATAGTATGATTAATTTGTTGATATTTCACTTATATTTTTTTTGATTGCGGTGCCCTTACAGGGTTCATGTTGCGAACCAAAGACTATATTTAAGAACTGTAATGTAACAAGCTAAGCTAAGCTGTAAGGTTGATTGTTGGCTTATTAATATTAATGCCTAGTAGATAAATAATTTTAATTTTGGTAGGGAATGCCTTTTTGACATTAAGTCCGCCTTTTGTTATTGCACAATATTCAATGTTGTGCAATAACAAAAGGCGGACTACTTGACTTAAAAGAATAAGTTAATTCATTTACATTCCAAAATATATTTACGACTAGCTATTCAGCTGCTCAAATTGGCTTGCTGGATTGAAGTAGTGCCGTTTAAGTGGGCTATGACCTTAACAGTGTTCAATGAGATGGAATAACATTCCCTAATTCTTCTAATTTCATCTCATAATCATCATCATTGTTTTCGGGAGGCATGTAGCCCGTCAGCTCATGGCCACCAGGGGGCGGTGGCCGTGAGTTAGACGAGGCAGAATTGAAACCTAATGAAAGAAATCAAGAAAAAAACGTAATTAAGTTCAAATCATTGCGCCAGCGGGCTTGACAAATACTCTATAGTTTATTGCATCTATAATGTACAAAAAGGTTTTATTAGAGGCTTATGAGCTAAGGCAACCATTATACATAGACCCTGCAAGGCACAGCAAAACAATTTTTAATATTTTTATAATATTTTTTATGGATCAAAAGTTCATTGTGTCTGTACAAAAATAGCCAGTTAATTTTTTTCCGATGAATACAAATATAATTTGTTCTAAACCATCTGACATAAAACCTTTACCAACGGATCTCTAAAACCTTCACAAAAACGCGGTCATTTTTCACCCGGAACGCAATATTTCAACTCTACCTGTTCTTGACAATATAAATAGAAATCGTAAGTATTTTCTACAGGTACCTTGCCTATTAAAAAAAAGGTTTAATCGATATCCTTTGGAATTGTTGAAAACCATCTAAATGTTTGTGGGTGATATTTGAGCTTTGGGTGCAGTTATCAAGTTGGGACTGCAATGCAGAAGATTGCTTTATTTGAGCTTAGCGGATCCGATAGATGTCATTTTGTATAATCTGTTGCACTGTTAATAAAAATAAAACACAAATCACTAGGACTAGCACGAACCATTGGTAATCGAAAAGTAAACGAAACCTTTTTTTTTTCTTTTTCCTATGTGTTTAAAAAAAAGAGTAACGTTTACTTTTCGATTTCCAAAACGTTACCAGTCCTACAGGAAAGACAGAAGCACTAACCTTTGGCACGGAATATTTGTATATGCTTGGAAAGTTATATAATTTATCTAAGACACTTCCCCTCGCATTCACAAACGCAAATCAATGTTGAGCATCCCCTAGAAGTATAGATGTTCCTTTCACTTATAGTGACATTTTGCGTGACAGCATGAGCGTGAGCGCGTGCTTAGCGCTGATTGACGTTTGAGAATTCGGGGATTCTTAATATTTAAAACAAACCCGTTTTTTCTATAACTAAGCTAAGATTGCGCGCGTAACTTTCATTATTTTGCACGAGGGACGGAAGCGTCATGGCGGCAGGCACGGTTACCAAACCTTTAAAGACAACATTTGGGAAGCAGACCATCTTTAGTGCGGTGTATGACAAACGTTGATATCTGTTTCATGAAATATTCAAGAAAACATGAACATGACACTTCACAGAAACGGTTCGGGATCTGTTTGAACTTTATCTTAATGATGGCAGAAATAATAATCTTTGGTCTACATTTTAATTTTGGCATTTAACAGTAAACCCTAAATTGAAAAATCATTATTGAAATCGCTCGCATAACGTAGCTGTATTTTAATTTTTTGAATGTCAGTGTGAACGTTATTTTGAATGTAGGCTTTTTGTTGTTATCGGTTCATCAATCATATTTTTCGTTTCGATCTTGCAATACGACAATTATTCGCAATAGACAAAGGAGGAATTACCTGAAATCGTTAGCCTGTCATGCTGCTGAGCACCCAGACAGCAAAATAATGTGTTCTAGAGCAATGATATTTAAAAGAGGTTGATACGTTATGTCAGTACTGATGCGAAGTCGAAAATTGACCCCTAATGTACGTACCTATAGTTAGACTGTGTGTACAAGGTAGTATGATTATTTACTAGAGCGTAAACGAGACAGATACACGGTGCGCAGTGTCGTCTCAAACTGCCAATGCTTTGCTCAGGTGTTCGAAGTTCTGATTTCGGGTGCCACTTTTTTAGCACAGGTAACCTATCTACGTCCTTTTTTCTATGTCATTGGCCCAGGCAGCAAAATAATGTGTGCTAGAGTGGTCAAAAGTATGTTGACGGTTTGACGGAAAGCAATTGTAATACTTCCTACTTATGTATAAAAACCATCTGAAACTATGTTTGAATTCTGAAGTATAGTACATTGTTATCCTAGGGGTGAAAGTAACTTATTTAGTCCCGAGACGGGGTTTGGCGCCCGGAACGAAGTGAGGGCGCCAATAGTTCGAGGGACTAAATAAGTCTTTAACCCGAGGTAAACACTGTGCTTTTCATTACAAATACGAGGAAAGTAAAAATAAAGACATGAATTAATTCATGAAGATCGAATTGCCGCTTTCCCGCCTATTTTGTATGTTTTTTTTTTCTGTGGCCGGCCCGCTATTCAGCCATTATTTTTTATTTTCATCATTGGAAAAATGGTAAATAATTTGCTCAAAGCTACGTTATTTTAAAGAAATTGTTGAAACTTAATTATAAAATAAAGTTATTTAAAAATATATATTCTCTAATCAATACTTAACTTTAAGTTATTTCAATTTTACATCGTGGCTGTATAGAAAGTTGGAACATGGTCCAATAGTTAAGTGAAAAAGAACTAGGTTTTTTTAAAATAATATGACAGCTGTCAGTTGAAAGTGATTCTCCCTAGGGATGAAAAGTATTACTTTCAGCCCGCTTCTCAGGTCAGTAATGACCTACTTTCAGAGTATGAGTAATGAAAAAACTGATTAATTACTCAATAAGGCAAAGGTATAAAACTATCGATAAAAGATAGATAGATAGATATTATCCTTTATTGCACACCAAAACAACAGAAATCAACAGCAAAACTAACATAGATTGACGTAAATGTACAATTTGGGCTTCTTTATCGCTAAAAAGCGATCTCTTCCAAAGGATAATAGGCAGATACGTTGTTTTTTTTTTCAAATCTCAACGTTTTTCAACCACGTGCTAAGCCTTCAATTTAAGTTTATATTAATTATCATATAACAGTAAAAGAGAGAGACAGCACCATCGATATAGTCCGTCTCAAATTGCGTAATACACGTTTATAGCGTTGCGCGCATTCAATCAGAATTGAGGTCGATTCTCAAATCGGTAGAGAATTTGAGTTCGGTTAAAATTAGGTATTCAAAACAGTAAAACCTTCATATATTAACTTTTGTTCAATAATAATCTTCATTCGTAGAATTTTTAAATGGTAACTATCCTAGAATGTATGTTTATTATTGTTTTAGCATTTTCCATGCAGTAGCACTTTCATAGTATAATACAAAGTCGTTTTCTCTGTCCCTATGTCCCTTTGTATGCTTAAATCTTTGGAACTACGCAACGGATTTTGATGCGGTTTTCTTATAATAGATAGAGTGATTCAAGAGGAAGGTTTACCTATATGTATTATAACATCCTATTGCACCCGTGCGAAGCGAGGGCGGGTCGCTAGTCTTTACTAAAGATCTGAAAACCAGAGAAAGACATTTGGTCATTTTTGGCGGGAATCGAACCCGCATCTTCCGCAAACCGGGCGACTGCATTGATGCCAAAAATTACCAAATGTCTTTTTCTGGTTTTCAGATCTTTAACCTAGAATGTATTTTTTTTTTAGTTCTAGTAAATTTTCAAATTTTCCCACATTCTGTCTCCTTCGTAAGAATACTATTACTAAGTATAAAGATTTGCATTTGTATTCAAGGTAGATAAGCCTTTTTCCGCAAGTAGCTGCAAATTAACTACGATTCTATAGAGAAATAGCCTATTAGTAAAAAGTATAATCTGCATAATTTCACTTCTTGTCAGAAGCCACTTAAAAACTAGCAAAATGGGATTAAAAAGTTATTGTTCATTATTGTTTAAGTTTATTCAAATGCGCCGACAATCTTTTGTCTATTCTCTACAAATGTAGCAACGGTTAGGCGATTTGAACAAAGACTATTATTTTTTGTTTGTTTTTGAGAGACGAGCAGTAATACTATACAGACTCCTTTTTGAAATAACTTTTGGAATATTTTCACGTGTGCACGTGTGGTATCCGGTACAAAACTAAAGTTTTGGTGAAATTTTGCAGGGTACAACAACATCATTAATACATAACGAAACATACTCACTTTGCGGATATACAGCGAATATTGCAGATTAACGATCCAAGATAAAAAAAACAACATAGGTGCAAAACTAACATTAATTATAGTGAAAGTGTCGTAGCCAAATAAATAATTCTGAATTCTGATATTACACAGTGGTTATAACCCGTGTCGTCCCAGGTTCAAATCTGGAAGAAGCCGCAACACCTAACTCTTGTTAATTTTACAACTTGCAGCTAACTATGGTGAACTAGAACACCGATAAAAACCCCAAGCAAGATTGAAAACGGGCTCGCCCTTTAGCACGTAGTATTTAAAGTGAGCTCGAAAACATGTGGGCTTCTGAATGTTTCGTTCGAAGTGACGGCAGCAATTAGTGTGCATCTGAATAGCCCGTTTGGGTTATAGTCTTGAACGTAGCGATCTATCAAAAACAGTTTTTCCCAGAAAATAGATAAATATTATTCCACACAGAGCCGTCTAGGCTCAAGCTAAGCAAAGCTCTGTTTAATCATATAATATTTTATTTTTTATTATATTTACCAAAACAGCCACAAGAAATTATTTGAATGGTAGTGGAATCTACATCAAAATCTGTTAGGTTTAGGAGTTACCGTAACCGCATTTTATAATTGAAATTATTAATTTGAACTCATGATGTATTTCTAATTTAAGTGAATTTCTGTATTCTTATGAGAATACAGAAGCAACACGAAGAAAAATAATTTATAATGCATTTTTGCGTTATCAAAAGCACCTATTAAGAGCTACAGTTATCTATTATCAAAGTACCAAACTGTGTTTTTTTGTCGAAATATAATTCGACACGAGGACCTAATCAAAATTTCACAGCTTTTTTTTTTTTTTTTTTGACGCGGAGAATGCATTTACGCACTGTCCCGCTCCCAGGGTAGAAGAGCGGGGGAGTGTGGGAATCACCCACCCCAATAGGAAGGAATACCCACTAAACTCCGCGGAGGCCATCTTCTGCGCGTTACTGGAGGTCCCCGAGTACCACCGTGAGTGACTCTACCGGCGGACCCCCGGCGCGCTATGCCGGTTTCCCAGCTCAACTCGAGGGGAGCTATACCTCCCCTCGTACACCCGCCGGTGTTAACGGCAGTGCGAGGCCCCCCCGCACCGCCGCCCTCCACGGAGTCACATGTGCAATGGAGGCGCACGGTCCCCACCGTGTGCACTCCTAGCGACCCCGGGGCCCCCCTTTAGTCGCCTCTTACGACAGGCGGGGGGAAACCATGGCAGTATTCTAATGCCCCATACCATAGGGCAAAAAATTTCACAGCTGTGATCTGCGTATTGCTCTATTTGTTCCGCCAATTTGTCGAATGCCCTAAGAATAGCGTACCAAAACATAATGCGATTCCGAACGCATAGCAACGAATGAACCTGTTTCGGACCAACATGGCCGAAGTGCAAAGCGCGCCAAAATCAGCTGTTAGCCACAGACTACAAACTTAGCCATGCGGTCGGCGAAATGAGGTTCCATGCTTTTTCCGTACCAAACTCTTTGGACAGTAGCGCCCTCGTTCTAAAAGAGTTAAAATGGTTTACGTACGTGAGAAAATGGGCTTTGGGCATGACAAAAAATCTATTGTTAGCCCCAAAACACAATATTTAACAAGATATTTGGGACAATAGCGATAATAAAAGTGTATTGGTGCCGGGTTTGCTGACGCCGTGGATCAGCTGAGCGGACTGGCTCTTTTATTATGAAACCAATGGCTTTTTTTTACCGGTGGAACCAGTTAGGTTTTAAAAATACTGCTTTTGTCTATAGTACAGTGGGTTCGCTGGTAGTTTTGTCTTTTTTGGCATTACTAAGAACTTGAATTTGTGCTAAACGCTGTGGGATGTTACCAAAATAATCTTGTCGTCTTTTGTAATGATGAATGAAGCTGGCAATAAAGTTGTGGAAATTAATATGGAACTTGCTGATCACTTCAAGATGTGTTTTCGCTTCGTATTTAAAATTACATTGTTTAAAGTCATCATCCGTATGGTCCTACTTTTCAACGTATTTATTTCAGACAGTTCATTTATTTGCACATGCATTGCACGACATAAGAAATTAAAAATTGGCGGTATTTATGCCTAAAGGCATTCTCTACTAGTCAACCATCTGGCGAGGCAGGATACGGGGAGTTGTTAGCTAAACAGTCAAAAGTTCAAAACTTGAAATAAACCTAATTTTATGAAATAGTTGATAGGCAAAACTAAATCTAGTCGAAATTGATACGTTACGGAATACTCACGTTGTCGGATATAATTTCAGGTTCATTTTGTATCTTAAAACACAACTTAAACCATTTGTAACATACGCTATGATGTTACAGTACATATACAACCAACGACAATAGTGCCCTATGCACTCTTGAACCGTGGCACACATTAACTTTGCTTTAGTTGTTTAATTGTCACTTTTCGACTGGTATGCCATGTTACGCTTAACGGTTCGCCAACTGTGAGAAAAGATGTACAATCCAGTTGGGTAACTTTGAATTTCAGTGTGACAATGAATCCACTGTTTAAAAACAGTAAAAGTACCTACATAGGTACTGCTGTTTATGGTTTGTTTCTGAACCAATCCCTCATAGACTCAACAACATCTTTTCGTCGGAGTACTTGTCAAAAGTAACTGATCTAAAAGAGTGGATTCAATGTTCCACTGAAATTCAAAGTTACCCAACAGGACCGTACCTAGTCCACTGAAAGTGCACCATTTTTAAGGAAATTCTTCAATCCCTGAAAGGCTGAAAACCAATAAAAACAAATGTGATGTAGGTATACAGGTTTTATGTATCCTACTAATATGATAAATGCGAAAGTTTGTATGTATGGATGTGCCGTGTTGCTCTTTTAAACAACTGGATGGATTTAAATGAAACTTAACAATAATATAGCTTATACATCTGCATCACTCACACGATAGAATTTATAAAGAAATATTTATATTTTTTAACCTTATTCCACTGAGAATTATGGTTAAAAAAAGGTAGTTATTTGTTTTGTTTAACTTTTTTGACGACCGATTTGGTATAATGGTTAGAAGTGGGCTATTACAGCAATGGTTGCGGGTTCGATCCCCGCACAGTGCAAACATTTGTGTGTATGAACATGTCTGTTTTTACTGGTTGGGTGCATTTTAAGTATGCATTTACAAAAAAAATAGTATTCAAGTATGTTTATCCGTTGTCCCATAGCACAAGCATTATGTTGCTTAGTTTGGGGCTAGGTGGCGCTGAATAATATCTAGTGTCATTATTTTTTTTAACTAAAAAGTTCCGCTGCCTATTTGACACTTGAAAACTGCAATAAAACCTAAATCTCTGCTAATTCGTCAGCCCACACACTAACCGAACACCGGAGCGTGGCCGTAACATTTTTTCCATCATTTTTTCGGTGACCATCTCAGCTGATTCGGGAATAGCCGAAACGTTAACACTAATAGGGCGGGTACCTGGGCTGGTTCCCAGAAGGCGCAGGAATGCTGGGTGGACCTGTTCCGTAATAGCTGTAGGGTTGTCACTCGTTATAAATAAATAAATAAATAAATATCCCTGGAATTATACCACACAGCGCCATCTAGCCCCAAGTGGGCTTATTATAGTCATGGGATACTAGACAACGGATAAACATACGCAAATACTTTGTGTTTTGTAAATACATACTTAATATACATAGGAAACACCCAGAAAAATACAAACAGACATGTTCATGCACACAAATTTTTGCACTGTGCAGGGATAGAACCCGCGACCTTTGGTGTAGTAGCCGACTTCTCAACAATAGGCATGACGACAGTATCAAATAATCAACGATTTGAATACATTAGGGGAAAATACATATTAAAAGGATTTAAAAGACACATTTAGTTTGATTTTAAAATCTGAGATTAATCAGATTTTCGATAAAGTAAAAGGATAAAATACTGCAATTCGCCATTTTGACTCAAACGTCAATCACGCACTATGACGTCACTCTAATGGAAATCAACAAATGTCACTGTCGTATTTCAGACAAGTGAGTTTGACAGACACGTGATATTTACATTAGAGTTACGTCACACGGACGCCATGACACCTGCGAGCTTTTTCGAGCGCTGTTGATAAAATACTAGAATAATGTCCTCAAACTTTGTTAAACTGACCTTTGAAACCGAAATAAAGTTTTTTTAGTATACATGTGTACCTTTATCACGAAAGAAGATTTCAAAATTGTTCGTCATGCCTATTACAACAAGACGGTCGTCAACTTTTACCGAATTTATTGAGTACTAGCTGTCCCGACAGACTTCGTTCTGTTGTCAAACATTCATTGTCACGTGAAAGTTAAGAACAGATGCTAAGAGAAAACTTAATTGTAGTTTTTACTTTATTCCTAGCATTTCTTCATGTTTACTCACCTTTCTAACCTTTCTTGAACTTCAACCAAACCAAAATTACCTACAATTAAAATTTAGTTCAGCATTGCTTTAAAATTGTATTGTTATGACTTTTGCTTGTGCAATCAAGAATACCCACAACAGAATATAAAAAGCAAAGACTCACATTCCATTATTCATTAATAAACTTTGTTATCTTTTAGTAGCGCCAGTCACGTGACCTAGATTTGTGACAGGATACATTTTTGCCATTCTGGATTTGAACAGCTGAAAGATTTTTTTTTTACACAGTATTGATTTTATACTAAGATTTATCTAATAAAATAAATATGAACTTATTGAAGACTTTTTATTTTGTAAATGTAACTGGCAGCACAGAGCACAGCCCTATCGACAAATGAGGCAAAAACGCCGGCTCCGACGAAAAAACCGCGCCTCTCAGCTGATTCGCCTTTTTGAGGCGCCCTCGTACCACGATACCGGCATCCGTCGTATCGCTCGTCTGTCGCTGAACTTGCTTTTGAATAGTCCTTGGAACGGGTCATCGTGACAGGGACCTTCAGACACGAGCTTGCACGAAGCTATTCGGTTTGGAAGAGGTCGCTTTTTAGCGAGGAAGCCGCCCAAATTGTTTATTTCTGTTGTTTTGGTGTGGAATAAAGAATATCAGCTATCTGTTGCCGATTTACCATCCTAGAAACAGAGCAAACATGCATTAGTCCAAGTAATGAAAGAAAAAAAAATTATAGCTGTCATTGGAAGTGTTCTGTCAGGCTCAAAAGTCAAGCCACTACTCATGAATCGCAATGTCTACTGCGTTGAAGTCTTGGTTGAAGTACAATTTCCAATGACACTTATATCTGTCAAAATGTATTTCTTACATTAGATGGACTTAGAGCTTTAAATAGATGTGTTTCTTTTTCTTGATGTTGTGGCGTCCAGGATCCTTTGTCATGACTGGCTAACTTAGCAATGAAACCTGACAGTTTCGTTTTGACATTAAACTTAAGACGTGACGAGTTGAGAATTGCGTTTTACAAACTTCCTAAATTGTCTGATTAGCCTTGCACTCAACTGCTGGTGGGTATTAACTATGTGCAAAGCACGGACGACGAAAGACAGACGTCACCTTGTCAATCATGAGTGGAGCATATTATCAGCTGCCAGTTTAAGAGTGTGCGTGACTAGCACGTGCCATTGGCGCTGTCACGCGTAGTAAAATGGCGTAATTTGTAGCACCAATGTATTTGTGTGAGTGTAGCAGGTCGTGTACAACAAACGAAATTGTAGCACCTTGCATGCTTCATATTATTTTAGTGTGATGTTCCGTCCGTCTTTCTTTTACGTCAGTGGTGCAAAGAATCTATATATATAAAAGAAAGTCGTGTTAGTTACTCCACTTATAACTCAAGAATGGCTGAACCGATTTAGCTGAAAATTGGCATGGGGGTAGTTTAGAGCCAGGAGAAGGACATAGGATACTTTTGTTTATTTTACTTTTTTTTTTTTTTTTTTTTTTTTTTATTGCCCTTAAGGCGGAACAAAGTTCGCCGGGTGAGCTAGTAATAAATAAATTGGGTTGTTGAAATGAAAACTTTGGCAATAAATTGTAGAAGTTATAAAGTAATAAATTAGCAATTTTATTCGGTAATCAAATCGTGTTCTGTTGAAAATAGTTTTAGCACGACTTTTGGGCAATTGTAACAAAAATTAAATTATTAAGCGTATTGCCCATAGAAGAAAATTGTAAACCTGACTAAATAAAGTTTGAACGCCAATTTTAGTGAAACTAGAATTCCTTCAAGTTAAAATTTTGGTATCGGCCGAATCTACAATGGATACCGAAATTCGGTATCGATCAGTCATTTAAGGCGTAAGGCGTAGGCTTTTGACATAAAAGCATCTAGCATTGAAGCACCATATATGGCCATTGCCTTCCTATTTGACATGTTGTAATGTATATTTTAGGCGGACTTATGCAAAATGAAACTCTACCATTCACCATTGGTCGAGACAGAAATATTAAAGGATCAAGTTCATCATAAGTTTTGTAACTATCTTTGTAGTAATGATTCCTTGTAAGTGTTACACTAAAAATTAGTGTTTAAAAAAATAGGTACCTACAGTTTTAATTTATATAGGAGGTCGTTTTAGGAGTTAGTGGTCTACAATAACTAGAGGGCTTGTAATAGATTTTCATGATGATGTTAACTATGGAATGAACATAGCATACCCTATAATAGGTAAGCATGTGTTACCGTTGTCATAGTATAGCAGTTAGTTCTTTCCAATAAAATGGTAGTTCGGTGACAACCGGTGATCGAACCGACCACCAGAACAAGCATAACCAGAATGCCAGTAGTTGTTAAGTTTCGACCTTTATGTAGAAATACTTAAACTTTTTTGTCCAGGATATCGCACCCAGACTTTTCTTAAAATTTCATGCCCACAGGACTTATCATATCAGCCACAAACATGCCGACCGGGCACTGAGCACGTGCAAACGAAAAAAAACAACTCCGAAAAAGGAACCTTACTCCATACGTATTTAGAGCTACAAAAAACTCGAACCAATAATGTATATCGTGAGAAAATAACACTTACAATTAAAAATAAACTCTGTGACCATCATTTTAATATTTAAAATCAAACGTGATATAATGAAATACCTGTTTCTTGACCGACAATGACCTCGTGAAAAAGCGAGGGAAACGGAAGAACAAAGTTATGTTTGCGGTTGTCTGTGGCGCTAGTGTCTTTAGGCACTATCCAATTTTGTATGTGGAATCATTAGTTCCACTTTCAGCCACTCGAGGCTATATTCTGCCATAAGAAGCGGGACTATAGCAATAAACTTAACACTTTCAAGTTATTACAATAAAGTTGAATATAGTTTGGCTGGTATCGAGTGACATAACACGCACTCATTCAAATATGGATGACAAAAGGTTTTGAAGAATTATGTTACGTTTCAATAATTGCGTTAAAAGACTATAATTTGCAAATAAAAATGCTCAATTAGCCAATTTTAAGGTTTTTCTTTAGGTTCCATAAACGGTTGCAGTTTCCAAAACCAGCAAAGTTCTCATTACTGTGCTTTACCAGGCTTTACCCAAACTCGATGGATATGGAATACAAAGTAGGAAAAAAAGCTACAATTGTTAATTTTGTTCTTCTGGATTCCATCACACATTAGATAATTTTACCTAAGGAAAGAAATTCTTATCATGTCTGATACATTTTACCTACTTACTTTCACTAGTTACGAGTATATAGCAATTTATAATTGACTAGCAGCCGCCCGCGACTTCGTCCGCGTGGACTAACGTTATCGTAATTTTAGTAAGGATGCCTATTTTTTTTGAAAATGAAATATAGCCTATGCCACTCAGGAATGATGTAGCTTTCCAACAGTGAAAGAATTTTTCAAATCTGCCAAGTAGTTTCGGAGCCTATTCAATTCATACAAACAAACAAAAAATCAAACCTTTCCTCTTTATAATATTTGTATAGATGATTGACTTTTCTCTTTTTTGCGAATCTTCAATAAAAAAATATTTTCTTTTTTATTCCTAGCCGTAGAAATGAGTTTTCATCCAATCTGTCGTGTAACCGCTAACTTGAGAAACAGCCTTAACCATGTAGATTTTTGCAATTTCCACTGAAAGCTTAGCACTCACAAATAGACCCAACTCTCAGTACACCTAAAAAAGAACCTAACAGTTTTAGCGGGAAACGGCAGGTTAAGAATAGCGACTGTTTGAATTTCGAATGTTTAAAGTTCGCAGGATGTTGGGCTTGGCAGTTTGTAGATGTATTTAGACGATGCGAGTGCGTGCGAAATGTTGAAGTACCTTTTCTTCGCAAATATGTTGGTAATATTGTCTATTTTTATGTCAAGAAACGAGGTTCGAAGAATAGGCTACTGACCAGCCAATTACGAAAGTCACTAGTTGTTCAGTCAGATGTTAAGAAGTTACTACTTAAATGATTGTAAATTTTTAGAACTTCATTAATATTTGCACTAATTTCAAGCTTTATTGGCAAAAAGTGATTTCAAACAACCCAATATATTTAAAGCTTCTAAATTACATAAAGCGTGTGTAGAAAATGTTTAGCGGTTGATCGGACTATGTATTCGGTTAAAAGAAATTATGCACCAAAAAAAATTGCGATATTGAAAGCTGAGCTACTGCTTGCTTAGGATGAAAAGGAACTTGGTCAACTAGAGCTTAAAAAGGACAACTACATTTTAAATTTTTGTTACTTCCTAGTCAGAGAAGCTCATGAAGGTCCTTCGAGATAATGGTTTCCTTAGGATTTTTTGCTCAACCGAAAGATTTGAAATTCGAACTCATGATGACGTCACGTACGACCGTCCGAGTTTTAATTATCCTTCGGATCTATCGGCTGCCGAATGGTTCAGTCACACTTCGGGTCTTTGGACGGAGGCTGCCTACCAGTAACTCATAAATACTTCAAAATCTTTACTGCAGGGAACAATCGCGGCTATTAATAGCAAACTTAGTCCTAGTCACGTATCTTTTAGCAGGAAACCGTAAGCTGTTTTATTGGTAACCGTCAAACGAATTTCTATTTAATCTATAAGACCTTATTTGTGAAGGAATAGAGGCGGAGTTAGCTTGGGCTGCATATTTTTGTCATTCGGTAAAGGTTTTTGAAATTTCATAACGACCGCGCCAATTGTAGGTGCTTTTAAAGGTCGTTTTTCGAAATTTAAAACAGTTATTTAACACATTTTTTGAGGATCTCTTAGAATTTGCCAATTTTATTGAATTTAAATCAAGCGGGATTTCTTTTGACTTACCGGTTTCGCATTGCGGTATCGATCGATCGATGTAAGGTCATTGGTTTGATTCAGGAGCATGCAATAATCGGTTTAATGCTAAATTTATTTCAGTTTATAAATATTCAACTTGCTCAATTTACAAGCAAGAACATCACCTATGGATTTGACAATTTTTTCAGGTTTTCTCTTTTTTTGACAAAATGAGGTCAGAACTTATTCAGAAGTTTGATCGGTATTGTGACATTTCAATCTGTTGTAAGTAAACCTTCACTGACTTGATCAAGTAAGATTTTAAAAAAACAACACCAAAAAAAGAAGGATTTGATAGCCTGAAGGTGCAAACTGTAAAAGTGTGAAACAGATTTACCAAAATCTATGAGCTGTCCTTCATAATACCTATAACGGTGAATGTAAAACATGTTGGCAAAAAACTGACCATTTCTCTAACAGAAAATCAGAAGTTTAATTGTAAAACCTGAATTCGTTGATTTTATCAGGAGATTATATTACAATAGCGCCGTTTCCGTAAATTCTTAACTACCGACAAATAGCTGTATCATCCTTTCACAATAATAATATTGAATGATGGATATCTTTGAGTTACAGCGATCACAAAAGTTCCCAGAAAACATCCTTATCGGAGACCCATTGAAAAAACCTTATCTGTCAAGTGTACCAATTGGCAAAAATAAACCCAAAACTTTCACTCGAAACTCCACCCTCTTGGCTTAACAATAAAGTTCACTACAACTGCAAAGCTATCTACAACCACGAAAAGCGCGCGAAAAGAAACTTGCACCGATGACTTTTTATTTGCTCGAATCTAAACCTTTTTACTATGACGTTAAGTTTTACCGTAACGGTAATGTCTCTGTGGCAGCAAAAGCGCGCGAAATCGACTGTCGGTTACAGTACCGTTGTGAAGGCGTTGCGTTAACTTTTAAATCTGGAATGCTAGCTCTCCCGCCTGGCTTGCTTTCAACAACCCAAAACAAACTCTAGTACAACCGTATAAAATTCAATTTACAAAAATGCAAAGGATATCGCGTCTGCTCTGGAGCCGGACTCCCGCCTAAGACGTTGAACATCCTGTCAAACAAGTTACACCTTATTTTGTAGTCTTTAAGAGTGAAATTACAGTGATGTGAAAACTCTCACCGCTCAGCTGATGCGACGAGCTTGTTTGTGGACGTTATCATATTTTATTCAAATCGAATCGAACATGTAAACTGCCAATTTTGTTGCTTCGGATAATTTAACTTTTTATTTCGGCAGTTATAAAGATTTCATTCAATAAAAGATCTAAGTTAGTTAGTAATTTGTAAGGTAGTTGATAGCTTACACAAAAGAAAATTTCATTGCCTAATGTTTTCTAGGGAAAATTATATAATTGAGGACAACATTTTGGTTTTGACCGGCAGTGAGATAAAAAACTGCTGATATACCTACATAATAATAATAAATATGTTTAGGATATTTCTAATACAAACTCTGCGTTTATAACAAGCAGTGTGAGTACTTCGCAGTGAGAGACTGATATTACATACATAGTTAAACATAAATCAATTTATAATAATAATTGAAATTAATATTCATAAAAGGAAAAAAGGCAACATAAAATTTACTTTACATGAAATAAATTAGTTAATTATTTTGACATTTCTGGAAATAAAATTACTCTCTACTGTTTTTCATAAAACATTTTGGTATCGATCATGCAGATGTGCCGAATTTTGGTTTCGGTATCGGCCTAATTTATGTAGGCACTTCACTACTTACCTTATTATATTATTGTTGTTATTTATTTGACTAATAGTGAGTGTGACTTAAAATAGAATTATCATGGATAAGTATTAGAGAAAGAAAGATTGAATGGCTCACAAATTTTTGTATTCAAGGAACAGAAAAAAAACACATGATAGCATTTTAACATGCTTTTACCATTGAATCCAGTGTGAAAGTTCAAATTAACAATGTGTCAGAATATGTCAATAGGTAGTACCTATTAAATATGTTAGTGAATTAGTTTTCACTTTTTGCAAACTAAAGTTGAAAAAATAGTGAACATTTTTTTAATAAATTGAAGCTTATGTCCTATTCAGATGTATAAGCTATTATTATTGTAAAGGTTCATTAAAATCCATTCAGTAGTTTTCAGTAGTTTACCGTGAAAGAGCAACTACACGGCACATCCACAAATACAAACTTTCACATTTTTATTATTAGTAGTACCTACCTATAGTACCTATGATAAACCTTCCTCTTCAATCACTCTATTTATTAAAAAAACGTATAAAAATCCGTTGCGTAGTTTTTTAAGATTTGAGCAAACATAGGGACTGAGAAAGCGACTTTGTATAGGTACTATTTATAGTGATTCCTCAACGATTTTTCATTCTATGCGGCGCTCTACCACTTGGCTATAGAACTTCTCCTAAAGTACCAGCTATCGCCAAATATGACATATATTTGGTTTGATAATTTGATATAGGTACTTAGATAACCAACTTCCGAGTTTTGACATGAAAATGATACCTACTCACTTACCTATTTGTAGCCTGGCGCCGCTTATACTCGGATTTTTAATTGTAGTCAGTGAAATGACATTTTCAGTGTGGCAGGTTTTCAGTCCCAAAGAAATAGTGATGTGGTAAATCGAGTTTTTACAATTAAAAGTTAGTCGACATTCCAGCCTGGCAAAAAAGTCGTAGTGAATGACCACGTCCCACTTCCATATGTCATTACTGGCAACACACACTGGTCAGACTTTCGTCTTGAGACATAGAGGTATTTCGGCAAACTGTATTTAGTAAATAGATTTTCAGTTCCAAAATGTTTTGTTTCTGTATTATATTATTTACAGGTAAGAATTTCGTTTATTAACAGCTCATACAGCTGGAAAAGTTTGGTAGGATACAACAGTAGAATCTTCCAAACAAGCGTTTTCTAAAGGTTTGACTACAGGCCTAAAGGGCCCAACCGGCAAAGGACGACGCCGTATAATTTCACATACAGGCAGTGACGAAGGTTTTGTAGATTCCGGTTTACTTATTTTTGAATCGAATAATAATAGTATGGACTATCATGAAGAGATGAATTCAGAGTGTTTTGAGAAATAGCTTAAAAGCATTTTGCCAAAATTAAAGCCAAATGCGGTGCTGGTATTAGATCGAAAAGTCGAGCGTATCCCCACTTCAAACTGGCGGAAGGCTGATATAGTTCAGTAGTTAGATGAAAAACAAATTAAATATCAACCTACAATGATAAAGGCTCACTTAATCGAAATAGTAAAATTACAAAAATCGAATTACGAACGCTATGCTGTGGAAGCATTGGCCGCTGTATTCGGTGTCACAATCCTGCGTCTGCCACCTTATCACTGTGAGCTCAACCCAATAGAGTTAGTTTGGGCTCAAGCAAGCAAAGGGGTACGTTGCCAGGAACAATAAAACTTTTAAAATAAAAGAGGTAAAAAAAATATTTGAAGAAGGCCTGGAAGGCCTGATAATTGGAGACAGTGCATACACCATGCCATTAAAGTCGAAGACAAAATGTGTCAACTCGACCACATTATACCAATATGTGGATTCCTTCGTTAAAAATGTAACTGCAATGAATCAATAGCAACCGTAACGAATAAAAACATACATAATTACTTGTATTTTGCTGACTTTCAAGTGTTAATTCCCCTGAACCTCTTTGAACATTTTTTTCCCAGCTATGGTTATAATTTTTTAGTGAGAAGTTTTAATATGGAGGTAGGGCCCATATTTCTTAAATCGTATTATTTAATTCGTTTTATACCTATTAAATATTTACAATTATTTAAAAAAGGCTTTGATACCTCATAAAATAAATCATGACTAAATGTCTAAGTCTAGTGATTGCCGAACGTCACTATTGTAGCGGGTCACCCTTTTTTGTATCAGTCACTGTTGAAGTTGTCATTTCGCTGACTACAATTATTAATCGTACTATAGTGACTTATCAGACATAATAAAACCTTCTAAATTTCGAGTGAAAAGTAAATAAATATGTTAGTAGTTCGATAATGTAGATGGGGGGAAGTACTTACGTAATATTACTTGAGTGTAGGTGCACTTAAACTTTATGAGAAAGCTCAAGGTCACCTAATTCAGACCCTAAACTAAACTTCCATTAGAAATTTTATAAACTTTGGAGTTCAATTCTTTCTTTAGACGCAATAACTGTTGTAAAGCAACACACGCAGGGTCGGAAATGGGATGGGTGACCACCCCGACCGAAATTTAGTGATGTGTATTACGGGCATCTCAGTGCTTCCGAAGGCACGTTGAGCAGTTGGTCCCGGTTGACGTCGTTAGATGTCAGTCGTTGAGCCTAGTAGGAGGCCTAAGGGCGGCTTGAAAACATCTGACATTAAGGTTCCCCACTAACCTTACACCTCTCCAACAATCCGCACTGAGCCCGCGTGTTGGAGTATGGTTCAATCCAGCTCATAGTTGGGCACAGGGCACATCAGTAGCACGTATATGGGCCGTTTATATTAAGTTATCTTAAATAATGGTATCAGATAAATCCACAATTGTTTTGTGTTGGCAAGCTACCTAGGTAATGATGTGGAAGAAAAATGACAAAATTTGAAAACGATTCGAAACGATTAACGAAAACGATTAAAAATTGCGGAACATACCTACCTACATGGCCGTGATTGGGCTAGCCCTAGGGGTCTACCTCTGGGCCTTTTTTCACCACTACTTTTTACCATACTAAAAGCTGCCAAAATAAAATTTGACCGCCAACGAAGCATTCGGCCGTTTCCCGCCTTTGCGCGACCGTTATGACATCACAGCCTATCATCCAACCACAGATAAACATTGATATTGATAGATAACATGCAATCAGCACGGAAGTAGCCAGGTTATCTGTGGGAATTTGGGGAACCAGCTGAGAACCTAAGGTTTAGATTTATAAAATCAGGCCAATCAGACAGATACATTTCTAAATTTATTATCTTAATTATCTAGTTATTAAGGCGTCGCTTATATCTATCATTCATACCACCACCAATAATATCACTACCTACACGGTACTTACCCATGGAAAGGGACTGGAATTGAAGGGTGATTAACTAGTGAACGCAATTGCAATGGATAGAAATGAATAAAGCTAAACTAAATAATGATTTTTCATTACTCATACTCTGAAAGTAGGTCATTACTGACCTGAGAAGCGGGCTGAAAGTAATACTTTTCATCCCTAGGGAGAATCACTTTCAACTGACAGCTGTCAAATTATTAAGAAAAAACTAGTTCTTTTTCACATATCTATTCAACCATGTTCCAACTTTCTATACAGCCACGATCTAAAATTGAAATAACTTAAAGTTAAGTGTTGATTAGAGAATATGTATGTTTTAAATAAATCCATTATAATTTAGTTTTCATTACAATTTCTTCAAATAATTTAGCTTTGAGCAAAATATTTACCATTTTTGCAATGATGAAAATAAAAAATAATGGCTGAATAGCGGGCTGGCCACAGAAAAAAAAACAAACAAAATAGGCGGGAAAGCGGTAATTCGATCTTAATTTTTTTTCTCATTTGTTCTTTAGCTAATTCATGTTTTTATTTTTACTTTCCTCGTATTCGTAATGAAAAGCACAGTGTTTACCTCGGGTTGAAGACTTATTTAGTCCCTCGAACTATTGGCGCCCTCACTTCGTTCCGGGCGCCAAACCCCGTCTCGGGACTAAATAAGTTACTTTCAACCCTAAGGTAACAATGTACTATTGATTGAAGTCAATCAAATCAAATGACAATCCGTTGAACAAATCCTACTACACGTTCATTCATTCGTTCCAAATTCATTCACAAAGTCTTGTAATGGGTTGCTATTTACCACCTAAAAATAACTACCTAAATGAAATCTTTACCAATTGCCTAATCTGATTCTTTAACAGTTGGGTTCGCATTGAATAGTTTCTACATTATAAGCCTGGATTGCAGTTGCAGGTTCGAATTCCGCCTGATTCAGTATAATTACAGAACAGTGATTTGAAAGCATCGATGGGTTCATTGTGTATTTGTAAGTGTATTTTGTGTATGTATGTATTTCTATTCACGTGTTTATTTGCTTGTTTTTACTTGAAGCCAAGTGCTCACCGCCTTAATTCATCTGTCTGGCCGTAGGATTGACTGATAGAGAATGCCTCTAGGCATTAAGTCCACCATCAGTACTTTAATTATGTGCAATAAAAAATGAGATAAATAAATAAGTACGGCATACTTTTTTTTGTATTTTAATGCCTAAAAGCCAAACATACCAAAAAGGACTTCGGTCACAATAATGTCGTGTTATGGATTGACCATGTCATTGTGTGACATTGTGTGTGTCATCTTTATTTATGTTAAATCCGATTTATGTAAGTACAATTATCCACCTATTTCAATTTTTTACGTTGTTTGCACTTAATAGAGGGTAGTTACTGGTTTAGTCAACATTTTTCATGTTGAGCAGCTCTTTAAAGTACCATGTCCGTTTCAGTTAACTTTGAAGGCGTGCTCAATCTTGATTCGCGTTCGTGAATTCGGGGAAAAGTGGAATAAACCTTATCAGTCAGTTCATACCTACTCCTTATGCAACGGCTGATTCTCAGAAATAAGCTAGGCATCATAAAATAACAATTTTAGTGTGTGTATGTGAGATGTTTATTAAAAAAGCTTTCTGATCACTTGGGAGGTTTGGTCATAATTAAGATATATTGTCGTATCGTTATGGCAGAAACATACGAATATTAAAAATATTGTGTCAAAAAGCCATTGATATATGAACAAAAAGAGCAAAATACGCTAAAAACTGGCACATGACACTGACGTTATGAATGAGGTGTGCATCATATTGGTTAGAAATAAGTCCATTGGATCTATTTTTGAGTTGCCGGTGTAGATATGCTGTATGCAGATGCCGTATTTTCCTCTTTTTTTTAAAACAATGAATACACAACGCAATTTAAAATAGTCACTCACATCAACGTTAGGCAAATAAATGCCTTCCAACTTTGTTAAAAGTAATTTTCTAGAAACAACAGTAAAAAACTCCATTCAAAATTCAAGCAACAGAATTGTATGAAACAATTTCTAATAATCATGCCTGCTAAAGGGTCAGTTGTTAAGCTGTCAGGTGTTAAAACAAAAAAAGTGCAAAGATTTTCGGCACTTTGAGCTTGTTCGCAGCGAAAAAACACAAAACGCGAGCAAGAAACAGTAAAACAATGATATCCATTGAAAGGAGTTTATACTATCTGGAAGGTCTTATGTCTTAGCAGTTAGCACTCACACCGATATGCAAAAGTGAAACAGTAATTTGCAGTATTCTTTTCGGCGCGCAGATAGCGACCATAATAGTGCAATAAAGTGCAGAGACAATGGATCGCAGCGCCATTCTGTTCGATTGTCTATGGAGATTAGCCAGGTGGTTAATCTTTCACTATTTGAGATGTTTTTTAGTTGACATGCTGGTGGTGACGATTGTTTTGTTATCGTTAGTTTTCTAGCTAAATCTTGATATTGCTGAGTTACTTGATCCAGTGTCATAAAAAAAAGTTTAAAGCGTGATTGACGTTTGTGATTTCGGGTGGAAATCCTTATCAGCCATGAGGATTCCACTGCTGGGCGAAGGCCTCTCTTCCCTCCTCCAATGACAATTGTTATTCATGAAAAATCCAAAATTGTTCACTGAATAGTACAAGTAAAGAAAAACGAACTTTACAAATCAAATCGAAAGTATTCCAACGCATCAATTTATTTTGTTGTGCCGAGAAAGATTGAATCTTGAACCTTAGCCTCAATTATTCTCATTTGAGCGATGCCTTTCTTGCACCATGACGATGTGTATTTATTTCCACCTCCGAACTGACCTTGTGCACATCCCGTGAGGAATCTAAAAAGATGCAACAAAACTATTTGAAATGAAGGGAATACTTTGAAATGCTGCATGCAGGGTAGGTTACTTGAAAGACGTTCAATCTTTCATTTGTTTCGACTTTTTTTTTGCTTTAAAACATTTCTAAGGTTCCTCCTTAGAAACATCTGTTAGTGATTTGAAAATATTCCGTTTTAGAGCGACAAGCTAAAAAAGTGAAACGACTATGAAAACTCTAACTTAAGCAGAACTTCTTTAAGGCGCGATACCAGGAAAACGGCTCTCGGGAAAACTAAAGTTTTATATAGAAAATATGAAGTGTGAGGCACGAAAAAAATCTTTATAGTAGTCAAAGAGTTGCACAATCAGCTCAAACTTCCAGTTTATGGATCAACTTAATAGATTAATGTGAAAAAAAATCAGAATATCGCTAAAAACGTGCAAAACGCACTCCCGTATTTCAAAAGTTTAGGCATCATATAAACTAACAACTTACGTGTTTTAAATAACGTGTAAAGATCAGATATCAAAGAAGCATTGCCAATCAGTTGTTTTTCATTGCTTTATTTCAGTTTTGTGTAAAAAATTCCCAAACATGCCGAATTTTGCGCTTGAAATCTCCATACAAATTACTATGGAGTGAGTGAAGTTTCTTTGATAGCTGTCCGCGCACCGTCGCAGCTCACTCCCCCCCATGTCCCCAAGGTGAACGCACGTCGTTTTTGACGAAAATGACATTTATAATTACGCGGATAATTTACACGAAATAGGCGCACATAGGGTCTTTTGTTGAAAATAGTACAACTCTGGTTTTTTTCCTCCGTACTGTTTGTTCATATGCATTATGCATAATTTATCAAACGTATGATTTTATCATGATTCACCATGAGAGTAATATGGCAGGTTTATATTTATAAGTACACTTGATTAAAAGCTCTCTTGGGTTTGACAATTTGGTACTAGTTGCCATTTCATTTTCCTATTTTTTCTTGTAAATTTTTACTATTTGTAACTTATACTGAAAGTTTTTACCTATTGGTATTTGAAAAACAATCTATGTATTTACTTTTAGCATGGTGTCAATCTGCAGCATCATCGGTTAATGCCAATACGGGATCTGCCTAAAATATTCAAGCAAAACAAGGGAACGAAGTAAGAACGCAAATAGCTTTGATTGCTTTCAAATCGAATTGATTAAAACTATGTTATTTGTGTGGTCTAAGCTACTATGTTATCTGATCATGAAAGCTTGATTAAGGTGTCTGAATAGATTAAAGGTTCTTTTTTGAACAATATTTTATACTAAATTAATTTTGGAGGCCTCTATCATAACTGAAATTGTTCGACAAAGAAATTTGACGAAACATAAAGATACAAAGTTATAGAGCAGAACTCAAAGTTAATACTTACGTTAAGTTAAGTCTTTGAAAAATGCGAACAGAAAACTATGCATCGAGTTCGTGTACTTACACACGCCGTATTTTTATGCTTGTTTGTATTCTTCACGCAGTGACGTGCACTCACCCGGCGTCATGTGGAAGACTGAGTTGCGGGACTGCGCAGACGGCTGTCAAAGAAACTTCACTCGTTCCATAGTAATTAGCATGGAGATCTCGAGCAAAGAAAAATGAAAGTTTGCGTTTGCTTATACGAAACAGAAATAGTTATTGCAATAGAACATAATGACAAGTTATTCGAAATGGAAACACACTTCACACCGGAACAGCTTTTACAATTGTACCAAGCACAAATTCGGTTGTGTATGGAGTACTTCTGCCACCACTGGGATGGCTCTGCCAAGTATCAGCTGGATGCACTGGACTCATTAGACCAAAGAGCCAGGAGACTGATAGGTGACGAGACGCTCGTTGGAACCAAACTCGAGTTTGGAGCATCGGCGTAGAGTTGCCTGTCTATCGGTTTTTTATAAGGTGTATTTCGGAGAGTGTGCGCAAGAACTTCATGACCTGATACCACCCTCTACTTTCTACTACCGGACCACAAGTCGCCGTGAGGGATTTCACCTCCATGTGTCGACTTTCCAGCGGTCCGAACTAAGCGGTTTGGTGCTTCCTTTCTGGTCCGCACCGCTAAGGAGTGGAACGCCCTCCCTGCGTCTGTGTTTCCGGATACATACAACCTTGGTGTCTTCAAGGCAAGAGTGAATAAGCATTTTTCGGGTAAGCGTGGCTGGCGAGACTGAGGTCAAACGCAAACCCATTTTAAATTTTAAAAAAATGGATCAGTTAGAACTTTGATATAAATATGAATTGTCATATTTACGTCAGCCATGGAAAAATGGCAGTGCAAGCATTTTTATCTCTAACTGGCTATTTGCACACAGCTTTTCCCTGTAGTAATTTGAATGAACTATACAGACAAACGTTCTAGAAAATATAATTAGCATCAACTATCATTTAGATAGTGAAAGCTTATGTAAAAACAGACAGAAAAACGCGGAGGGTGACTTGCTTTCATACTATGCTCTACTCGTAGATCAATTCCAGTAAGATGAAGATCACGGTGTATTCGTTATTAAATTCAGCGTAAAAAGCCTGAAATACGATGGCCTCTACAGGAGACTAAAGGTATTAAACTCAAGTGTTATTATCTAAAATAAATTATCCACTAAAAGTGTCTCAACTGTTGACAACTGTTAAATTCCTCGTTTTAGTTAGTAACAAGATAGCTCCCTTTAATGCTTCTTGCAGCTTTACATTACAAGTAAGACCAATTTATTAGTGGGTTCTTCTGCATGTTACTAGAAATGGCTCCGTGTATTGCTATATCATATGCATTGGATGTAAGACATATTTTGTGTTGATGATGATCGAACGGATAAACCAAGTTACAACTAAATCTCGATGGAATCGTCAAGTACCAGATATAACATTGTGCAAATAACGTGGTCACGAGAATAGATTGCAAATAATAGTGTAAAAAATAATTGGCAAAACCGCTTGTCAGTATGTTTAATAAAATAAAATTTTTGGTTAGTTTCTTTTGTTTGCCCTATATCCTGAAATATTTTGGGTGGCGAAATAAAAATATCTTTGGTGAACGCATCAAATGATTATCATGCCGCGATTTATAATTATAATAAATAAATAAATATCCCTGGACATTATTCCACACAGCGCCATCTAGCCCCAAGTGAGCTAATTATACTCCGTTTTTATGGGATACTAGACAACGGATAAACATACTTAAATACTTTTTCTTTTGTAAATACATAGGAAACACCCAGACCAATACAAACAGACATGTTTATGCACACAAATGTTTGTACTGTGCGGGGATCGAACCCGCGACCTTTGGTGTAGTAGCCGACTTCTAAACAATTACACCAAGACGGTCGTCCGGATTTATGCATTGCATTTATGCACGGATTGCACGGCCCAACCACTGTGTGACCATAGCTGTCACGATCGCTTTCAAATTTGACAGATTTTCTCTCCGGCCGACCTTAGTATAGACCCTTAACAATTAGCAATTAAAAGCAATTTTTGATATCTTGGAGACCATAGCCTAATCTACACAGACATTCCATAGAATTAGCAAAAACAACATGTGGAGCATTCATCTCCAAGAGTTTTCAAATGAATTTGTGATTCATCTAAATTCGCTCATTCATTGCCTGAGAGTAGAACTGAGGAATTCATCTTCAGTAAATGGGTATCCGGTATAAGGCACCACATAACCTTCAAACTGTATAGCTGTTTCCTCTCTCTAAATCCTCTTCTCTAAGTTTATTATACTGGCCAATTTGCCAATAAAGCTATATGAAGACAGGACTGTATAAATACATCTACGCATTCTCTATGTTTTTTTTTGTTAACAACATGCCTAACAAATTAGCACATAAAATCTGCATGTTGGTTTTTTTAGGTTCCAAATGGACTAAATTAGAGAACGTTTTTATCATTATGAGGTTTTATAATACGTCATAGACACGATTCGGAGATAGTCCTTAATAAACTGACTAATATTTAAATAAATAGCAAAGACTACCAAGTTATTTATATCGATTCTAAGTTTATCATTATTTAAATAATTATATTATATTACCCTAACGTAGACTGTGATAGAAGTCCCGTACAGGGGAATCAGAAGAGAGGGGATTACTACAGGACTGAGAAACCTACATTTCCTCAAACGTATTTGAACCCAACGGTAGGTAGCGTGGGGCGTCATCCGGAATGCTTGGGTTTCAAACACGCAAATTAAAAAATGTTTAAGTAACTCTACACTCTAGCAAGATTACAGCATGCTCGAAGCTAAAGTTGTTAATTACTAATTTACTGTCACTTTTATTTCATGGAATAAATCGATCTAAAATAATTACTATTTTATGACGATTATGTTTCTTCGTCGTTGAATCAAGGAAAACCAACACCTGCAAACTTACAAACACGTTCCCAGGAACTCTTTCTAATGTTTTAATCAAACTCATTACATATTCAATCCGACCAACACGTATCCTTTACGATCCTGTGGGGCCTCAATCGTCGTGGAGCCGTAAAAAACCTCGTCCATGCTTCTATCAGTTTTTTCTACATCTTACAAGCGTGCTTATGTTTTTTATTCGGTACAATCGGATTGTTGGAGGCGAGCTTTGGTTTAACTTTAAGGATTTGAATGGAACGTTTTAATGTTAGGACGGTTTGGAGGTATTCGACCTTTGATCTTTTATATTGACACTATCTATAGAAAATATTTAAACATCAAATACTTAATTATTTATTTATTACTTTCTCGTTTGTAATGCATTGGCACAGGTCTCAAAAGGCCAAGAAGAGCCAACCAAAAAAAGAAAATACCAAAGAGGTCTGATTGGTCTTAGCTATGCCTATTTTGTTTGTAGAGTTTAAAGACGAGTGACATCCCGACATCTTATTGAGTTTCTAGATCTATGAAACTTGCTTTTTAATTAGCTTGAGCGTCAAACTAATAAGCTAGAGCTAAGTACGAGTTTAACATCTGTTAAGTCAGAAAAGTCTTCTGATTTCATCACTTCATACAGGCGTGGTAATCACCACGCGCTTATACAAGATGGTTAACATAGAGCAAAGATATTTAATATCTTAACACTTAAGAATTCAAACTACACACATCAAAACTGTCTAGGGATATCATAGGGATATCATTTTTCAAATATTTCATAAAGTTAAGTTTGTTTACAAGTTGAGCATTATCTTAGAATAACGCGAGGACAGAGGCATAAGCTAAAGGTTACGAATATTACAAAAAAAAACGTTGTATTTTGCTAAAATTTTGACACCTTTTGAAAGAAAAATCTGTCTTTTTTTAACGTCCTTACGATTGTACAATAATGCTACTACAATGAATTTCTTTATACAATCTGAAAGGGCAGATATAGCAGTTTCTGTGTTCTAAAAATTTCTACGTTGGTATCAATATTTTAATTTTTACAGCCTCCCAAATAGCTATAAATTGTATGAAAATGCTTGAGATATCCCTAGACACTTTTGAGCAGTGTTTGTTTAGAAATAACGTACACTCACAAGATACTTTTACCCAATTAGAGCAGTCAGTAACAATATGAGACACTTCAACGAATTCAAATCTAACGTTTCCCAGCCTTCTGTCGTTATCCGGGTTCCTTAATGTTTTGATTGGTTTTTCAATGTCTTCGTAAGTTTCTAGTATGTCCAAATTACCTAGGTACAAGAAGGTTCTGGCCAATTTTCTACTCAGAATCACATGGGTGCTTAAAACAACCTGGGTAACGATCTTAAAAATTGTATCCAGCCAGCTACTAACTTGAGACTTTTTTTTTTATAGTGGTCTTCAAGATGACCTCACTCCACCTGATGGAAAGCAGTCGTGAGGTCCAGATATGGGGTTGACAAGCACAGTAATGGACAACTACTCTGCTGGTCAATCTCATTTTGAAGGCCTGCATAAATGCCTTCATTGCATTTCTGGAAATATGGGCAAGATTAGAGGTTGCATTCGTTAATGATAAGACAATTTAATTACAGCTTTCTTCTACTAACAAATGCATCCCGAAATCTATTTGTCAAACGGTCATCAGCAGCCCATCCCAAAAACAAGGCGGCTCGAAAAAGCATTCCTCGCGCCATATGATTGCCACGTTGCGCTTACTGCCGTCTGTGCCAATGTCATTCGAAACGTTACCTTACACTTAAGTCCTTAAGACTTCGTCATTGAATACTTGAATATTTTCTCTTGGACTCATCATATGGTTGACGATTTACTTCTACTACTCATTTTAAACGATTTTGAACATTGTGCCTTGGTGATAGAGAGAGTTTTATCTTGATACTGTGTTAAGGGTAACCATATGATTTAACTTTGAATTGACTGGGATGAGTGTGTGTGAAATACCGGCTTTTGCTTTCTGAAATTGGAAACTTGAACGTAATGTGAAGCTGTTTAAAGTTGATTTTAGATTGCATTTATTTATCTTGTGTGTGTGAAAACAGGATTTGCTTCCCATATGATTTTTGTATGACATTCCTTTAGTAAATTCGTAAGCTATTTTCAATCTTATCTCTCTGCTCATAAGGTATATTGTTATGAGAGTTTTATATTGGTCTAGTTAGGTTGGGTTTCAGACGTCTGGTGGCCAGGTAGTTCTACGAAAATCTTACCAACGACACTTGAAATTTGAATTTAACAGTTAACAGGATTTACTTTTGAAACAATTGTGCAAAAATATGCGCTTTCTATAAAATTAAGAAATATGTCACTGAATTTAAGTACTGTATTACAGATCAGAAAAGTTTTTAGCAATAATTATGTACTTATGTTTCGTTTATGTTTAATCATATTTAAATATGGAAAAAGAGATAAAAATTTATGTTTCTTTCATGGTTTAAAAAAATAAACTATTGATTTAAAATTGAAAAACTCATAGTTACATTGATCATGTGTAGTTCGTTTTATTTTGGTTGTTATTACCTATTTAGGTATATTTTAGAAACACTGATAACTATAATTCTGTGATGATACCTATGGCTATAGTAGCTCTAGTAAAAGTAAAAATGAAGAAAGTATTAGAAACAAGACAAAAACACATCGAAATAAGCACACATTGACTCTATCTCTGCATAGTAATTATTTATTTATTTTATTAATATTGGATAACACCGAACAAATGTGTTAGTCACATAAAGGAAAACTTTGCCTTATCAAGTAGATAGTAAGTACAAGAAAGCGTAGCGCGTGGTATATTTCTGTTTTTAATTTTAAACATTTCTAGATATTTAATATTATTCTCAATTTAATGCCACTGTTCAAGACTTTTTGTAATGCTCAAACAAGTATTTAATATTCGTTTTCTCATTTCATCAAAAAATAAGAACTTTGGGTATACTAATATCCACTGATAAAAAAAAGGATTTAACACATCTTTGGATAAATACCATAATTGATTTACCGCACATACACATATTATAACAGGAATATTCTATTATACTCCTATTTAGTCCTTCAAGTTACAATAACCACCATTCGCAAAAGAAATTTCGCAAAATCTACCAAAATGGTAGAAAAGTTAGAACGCGTCGACCCAGACCACAGGGGTGGCAACCGACAGGACCAGAATTTCGCGCCTCTGCAGGATTCGAGTGAGCAACCTATTTCACCAATTTCAGTCGCTTGCCAGCTGCTGTGGTGGACGCACGTCGGCTTGCGCATGAAATCAGCTGAGAGAGACCAAAAGACTGATAAAAATGGACCTGTGAATAAGTGCATTGACTAAAATTTGTGTTTAGAGACTGTGTATTGAATATTAAGCCAAAATGTGGGGAGAAAGCAGCCAAAACTGTGAAAACAACTGCCAGTGTTCGGGGTAAGTTTACGTGTGCCGGTTACGTTTTGTTGTTTATCTGTGGTGGTTCGAATTTTGAATGAAAACATTGAGTTACAAACAAACAGAATGGACTATAAATTAATTACGATTTTACTTTCATTATCGAAGTTGCTTTATGTAACTGATTGATTGATTCTCATTAGTTCTGTATTAAAAGGTTATTAATCACCTTTATTTTATGTCTTATGAATGTCACCACGAGCCAAATGCCCAATATTTATTAATATTTAATTTATCATAATATTTTTCTAGTGAAACTAGCTGCATGTGTTATTTTACCACTTAGGCCTTAACGACGAGAGTTAACGACAAATTTTATGTTGTAGCAGTATTGCTATGTTTAACTGCCCTAGAATAAGTATTACAGTGCGGTTTCTGTATAAGGTTGTAGACACACAGGTGATTATCATACCAAGTCTGAATCAGGTTTCTAAGCCTGGATGAGTGATTTAGACCGGTCCCATGGGAAATCGGTCTAGTTACAAGGTATGTTTAGTAGTTATGTAATGAACATACAAACAAACAACGTAGGTATACCTTAAAAGTTACCTATTATCGATTGGTTTTACCTATAAAAGAACCGGACGGGGAAAATATATAACTTAATGAGTTTAACATAAACATCTACAGACTCTACCAGCAGTAGTTAAAATGTTTAAACTTGGGTTAATCAAATAAAAAATACTCTGACTTCTCTACTTTTTTCTAAGGAATTTAAATGTTACGCGTCAATTGAATTGAAATGATTAGCGGTAACTGCACTCTATGGATAGAGACGTAACACCTACAATATCACGCGTTGCTGATTCTGTGGAACCTTTTCCATACCCCTCTTGAAGAACTTCATGCCTACCTACTTATACCTAGCACATTCGGAAAAAAACTCCACAATCTGAGTGCCTTTCTTTCTTCTTATTTCTTCGAGAGCGTCGTGGCCCAGTGGTTGAACACTCTGGCTCGGAACCCGGTGGTCCTGAGATCAAATCTGGCCGGAACACACCTACTTTGTTGTTCATTGTTCAATTTGCTGCTAACTCTCAGGTGATGGAAACAACTCAAGCAACCCGGAAAACGGCGCTAGGCTCGCCTCTTGGGCTCAAATTCCCTCGGCGAAATGTAGGCTTCTGAATGTTCCGTTCACCATGACGGCTACAATCAGTATGCCCCTGACTAATCCATCAGAAATATGCTATGTTCTTACCGATAATATCTTTGTGATTGATGAAATACTCACATAACCCTGTAGTTAGTGTTTCTATAGTTAGGTCTTGATGTAAGCACTATCTAAGCCTGGATAGGATAAACAGGTTCCGTGGGAACCTGTGCTCTCGTTGCGTACCTATCAGCCAGTATCAGGTTCGTCTTTCTTCGTAACCGTAGGCGATAGGGTAGATTGCAGATTTGTGGAACTAACAAGTTGTTTGTGGTTTACATTGTTTTTTTACATAATTAACTACTGGCAGAGTCAAAATTTTGCATTCTTAAAAGTTCTTTATTAAATTTGTTATAAAGTCTCTTTTGAAAAATGGAATTTTGACTCTAATGAACCATTAACGTTAATTTGACGTCTCTGAGTGCGGCAATATGACACGAATTATTAAAAAATCGGAACAAATTTTATAAGGTTTTATGCGACTTTAACGGTTTTTTTATTTGAAAGTAACCTGTTAAAAATGTCTAGTTTAGGTAGGAAGTAGGTACGCAACTTTGATCAAGTTTATAAAAAAAGCCCTTAGGAATTTATGCGTTCTTATTTTTGCAAACTCAAAAACATAACAAGTCTACATTATTTTACCAAGAACAAAATTTGGTTAACAGATAATAAACCTAAGAACTAAAAGAGGACGAATTACGTCACTTTTTAATCTCTGGCCTTGCCGCGTAGCCGGAGCGTTGACCTTTTTCGTTCTTTTGTCTATGGCGAAGAAAACGCGCGAAAGTTTCCATTTCGTTTTGAATGAAAGGGAAGAGATTTTAACGATCTTTTTGTCATAGACTAAAAGAAGCACAGATAAATAGCAGGATTAAAACCCCCCAATGATATAGAACATTTGACGGTTGTACTTGTCACTTAGTTGTTAGTTTGTTTGGGTAGTAAAAAACCCAATGAATTTAATCTTGGGTTGAATGAATACATTATTGATGTTTGGAATTTCAATTTAGGTTCTTCACACGTCAAGTTGTAGGATCACAATAACCTAACCTTGTTAATGCTGAGTGTTTATATTTCTGTCTCCCTCGCTCAGATCAATGAGTAGGCGGAACAAAAGAGCTAGCTATAGTGGAAATGAGACGACGGGCCTCGTTCCTTATTTTTATTAAGTACAAATTGATCATTGTGTGAAATCTGTGAGTTCGAATATCAACTTTAATCACTTAACAGTAGAGTGGCAAGTTGGTCACTTGACGCAATTGTAGTCAAATGGTACCTAAGAAAGAGTTAAGAATTGACCCATTTTGAATATCAATATCCCATTACCATGAGCGTATTTTTACATGACTAATTGTGAAATCTAGAGACAATAATTCAGCTAAATGACTTAGGGCCTTGTCAACTACAAACACTTTTAAAGCCTGTCGGCCCTGTCACGAAGCATCCTGTAGTTAGTAGCTGTTTTAAGATGTTAACTAATTTATTGCATTGGATTTCACAATCAAACTTGATACGTTTTTTATCAATTTGACCCAATTTAAGAAACGAATAGTGCAATAAGTTCATATAGTGGGCTATATTGAAGTCAAAGAGATAAGTTCACTCATAAACAGAATTGTGATGTTTTCTGCTCTGGTTTAGAATTTAATTTAGACAAATAACAGGCTCGAATCTATTCAGATTCGTACCTGAGTGTTGTTTCACAGAAAACAGTCTTACGGCCGCACTCATAATGGTCTGTTAAAGATCATGGGTCATTAGTGTCAAAATTTGGACGTTCTGAAAAAATATTTATTGAATAATAAGTCCTTTTTGCAATACCAATGCAATTTTTGGATTGATCACTAACCTTAATTAACTTCAAGAGGGAACGGTGTCGCTTTAACGTGCCCTCTTAAATGTCGTGTAATCAAACCAAATGGTCACCAACTCACCACAGCAGCAGTATACCACGTAAGTTCACTTTTAAAGGCTATAACACCTTTAAAACGGCTTTAAAAGTTCCATAAATATTTCAAGTAAATTCAAAATTCGTCCTTTATTCCAACATTTGTTTAATGTAAATGTATTTAAATGTAAAGTAATTGCGAAGGACTCCGACCCTTCTGTCCCCGTGCCAACCATCCGTGAAGTACGGACGGACAAATGGCACGTTATGTAGATTTAATCAGTTGAGGATATAGATGAGCAACGATAAACGGCCTTACTTGTCGATTTTTAAGTTTCTATTCTGGCGCGAAGCTGCTTGGTAGCTAAAATGGGCGCGGCACCGAAATACGTTTTGTTCCTACAAGCACTACGTCAGACAAAAGTAGGTAGGTACCTACATCTTGCACTAAACACTCCGTACCTACACACGAACTCAATATTCGAATCTCTTCTTTCCTAGTACGAGTTCGATAATACGAACTTGAAACAGTTGAAAACCCTGGCATTCTTTATTCAGTACCCGATACAGGTAGAAAAAAAACAACTACAATTTAGACATAAACATTATACGGTCAGCAAGAGCACTGGGTAAAAAAAGTTTGAGAGCATAGACAAGAGGTGTTTTATGGCTCTGCGGTTGTCTATGGCCGAACAATGGACCCGTATCAGGGTCTATTGTCTGTGCTCATCTTCTAAACTTAATGTGTCGTAAAGTGTAGTTTTTTTAGTCTGTTTTAGGGATTTCGTGTTAAAGGAGTCGCTACCTTCGTTATGGTATTAATGTATTCTTTTGAGTGCTGACAGCAGTAACCTTAATTAAAATAAGATTTTCGAAAGACGAAAGAGGGTTGTGTCTCAGTGGTTAAACACTGTTTCGTAACCTATGTGTAACCAGAGTTCAAATCTAGCTCAAACACTTTGTCTTCATTGTACAGTTTACAGGTAGCGGCTCGCGGTAACTTCGCTCGGCGCAATCTGGGCTTCTGAATGTTCCGTTCGCCATCAAGACGGCAACTATTAACGTTTAGGATGTTATCGTGAGCTTATGCTATGGGTATTTTTAGATTTAATCGTCTTACTCCCAAATTCACAAACGTCGATCAATGCTCACGCTCATGCTGTCCCTTAAAATGTCAATAGAACTGAAAGAGACAGTTATACTTCTGAACGATGTTCAACGTTGATTAGCGTTTGTGAATTTGAGTGTTAGGACCACATTTGTGTCTGAGTGTAGACAGTCAAAACCTTACGTGAAAAACTGCCAAATCTTCTCACTTGATCTATGGCCTATAACTTGTGTACTCAAGCATAGCCTACGTAGACCGTAGTAGCATCTGGTTGCGCGTGCGCCGACGTTACGTATACGTTAACGGCGCGTCATGCTCGCTGCCCCCAACGGCTACCGAGTCACTAGACACGGCGATTACCCACTAGACGTTACTTGGTATCGCGTTTTTTAGGTATACTGAGGATTTAGGTGTGAATATACCGGTTAAGATACTAAATAGGCCTTTCACCCATGGATTTGTGATTGAGTCAGTTCATTCGACGAATCTTTTATTTCTATACAATTATTTTTTTAAACTTCAGTTTACATCAAAATAAGTAGGTAGTGAAAGAAAATACTACACTTTCTTCCACGTCAGGCGGCTTGCGGAAATAATACAACATGATCACTTCACGAACGGTATAATATTCTTCAGAAGTATACTTCACAAACTAGAGTTCCACTGAACAATCAATGTTTTAGCACTCCAATCTTAACTAAGACGAACCATTGTCCGTCTTCAATCGTATTTTAACAAAAGTGAGTCTCAAATCGTAATGGCGGCACTATTACATAATTATTATTCGTCCCCACTGTTAACTTCCGCTTTTTAGTTTTGTTCAAACGAAGTGTATAAAATCATGCAATCTTTTTACAATAATAAATTAATACAAAAACCATTTTAGGATATTTTAAACAATTTACCAATATCTAATACCTTTTAATAAAGTAATTAAGTTAATAGCTCGAGAAAAAGGAGAAAATCATTATAATTACTTTTAATACATTCTAGTTTTATCAAATAGCTTACTACATTGTTATATAATCTATTTGTTTTCTAAATAAAAGATATAAATCGCTGACTATAAGTAACATTTTACTTTCATACAAACAGTAACGCTAACATTAGTGAGTCTTAATTATAATGCGGTATAAGTGTTTTGGTGGTGTGTTTTGGTGGTATTTATTTATTTATAAATTTACTGCTTAATGCGTATTCATCAAATACCTACTGGCTGAAGACTCGATGAATGCCGCATTTGCCTTTTCTAGTTTTTCTCTGGAGGTTGTCTGGAAGAGATCGCTTACCTTTAAGGTCACCTAAATTGTGCCTGCTCGTTCTTGTTTATTGTATCTGTAGCTGATTTGTGTAACAAAGTAATTATCTTAACTTTAAATATAACGTAAGGCAGAAAAGTAGAACCAAAAATTAAAATAATCATAAACAATAAGTAAGGGGGCGTCCATAAATTGCGTGAGACGATTTAGGGGGGGAAGGGGGTCGAGTCAAATCTCATCTAATCTCACGTTGCGGAGAGGGGGAGTCTCGACAAATATCACGCAATTTTTTTCCTGATTGAAACCAGAAAAAAAAATACTTTCCTTTCTTTTAATCACAGTAGTCATGGTTCAAGTCAAATTTTTATTACATTTATAAGTGTCAGCAATACTGATTACTAGTCTTACTAGTCGTAAATGAAAGCACTTAGCAAACTGTTATCTATTCTTTTTTTCAATAACAACCACAAGCGGTTACACAAGAAATCCACATTCTGAAAAATCCCACGTGAGATTGGGGGTTGGGGGAGGGGGTTGAATAAAATCTCACGACATCTCACCAAGAGGGGAGTGAGGAATAGAAAATTGAAAAAAACACCTCACGTAATTTATGGACGCCCCCTAACTTACATGATTGTAGGCATAAACTCAAGCATTGGATTAATCATTGATGTAGCTTTCCCGCGCTACGCGTCCATCTTGTACCAAAGACTAAAGAGTTGCGTTGACTTTTTAATTTCTAGATTATAGACCTTGCACATGACATTTCCCTGTGTAGATTTGCCACCGCAAGCCACGGTCAATGCCTTTGAATAAATTACTTCGTTTTATACGAAAAACATTTATTTCTAGACGACATCTAGACATTTTAGTTTTATATTACGAATCTTTTTTCTGTTAATTCAAGTTGGCTTGGAATTTGAATAAATTAGGCTAAATCTTCTGGGTTAGGTTCATTGATCTATTTTTTAATAACATTTTAGTAGAAGCTTTTAAGGAGTGACCTAAAGTTGACGATGACGTAGCTCATCATGATTAAATATGGATATTCGCCCAGACATGTTGTGGGAATTAGACATATTGAGAATTAGACATTCCGGGAAATGGACATTCTGAACTTAAAAGGCCAAACCCGGCAATCGCACGCGAGCATTTGTTCATTTAAACCCGTTACATCCATCTTTACAGGCTAAATTCAATGCTATAGTGTGGCTATACACTGTAATCTTAGAAACATCTGAAGTAAAGTGGGTAGTAGCCAACTTCAGAGTTCTTAACCATCAACAGCATGGCTTGTTTGGAAGAGATCGCTTTTTAGCGATAAAGCCGCTGAAATTGCACATCAACGTGAATCTATATTTTTTTACTGTGTATGGCTGCGTGTTTGGCGTGCACTAAAGAATATGTATCTATCAACAAGTGACTTGTACTCTACCTACATAAGTTTGGATTTTTGACCCTTTTGGTGTTATTTACTTGAATAATTGCAATTAATTTCAATACTTTTTCCTTAAAAGCAATAGAACTGCGTGGGAAGCGTCACCAGGAAGAAAATATCGCTCGCGCGTTCACCCTAGTCCTTACATAATTGCCCCAAGCGAGGGTGAGCGCATCTGGTGGGGTCAGTGACCCAGGATCTAGGACCCTCGACTAGGATCGAGGATAGTCGATATTTTGTTGAGTACACTGACGTCATGCTGTTCTTTTGATGAGCTACAAGTACGGCAGTGTTGCCAAGCTCGGCAGATTCGAAAACAGCGAATGACACTTGAAAAAACAGCTGAAAAAAATTAGAACGGTAAATTCATAGACATAATTAGAGTAGCAACTTTTTAAAAAGAATAAATATGAGACAACAACATAATAGCTGTACGCTCAACGGCATGACTTCCATTTCCGGTTATTCCTTTTTTTCCTAATGTGTTGTGGCAAAGAAAAGTTCTACTTTCTTAACTTATTTTGTAAATTTAAATTCCCAATAATTGTGGAAAAAAATACTTACCTAAACTTAATCAATTTAAAAAAAAGCAAGTAGGCACTAGATCTCTAAATTAAAATTAGCACATTAAACATTTTGATAATTTATGTCTGTAATGTGTCACAGATAACAAAAATACCAGTTAAATTAAAATACAAAACCCATTCCGTTCCTCGCCATCACAGAATCGCGGATCGATTTTACCCACAATACAAAACCTACTACAAAAACACAATAGTTTCTATTCCAAACAGATAGAGTTCATTTCCGTTCAAAACCATCCCTTAAATGAGCGCAGGTGTTATCACACCCCAATCAAAATGAAACGCCATTTACATTATTTCGCGACCCTCTCCCCAACTAATTTAGTGCCATTGTAATGGAAAAAACAATCGATCGATACAATTTATTTCGCCATCTTCCGATATCTTTGATTAAAACCTCATAATTCTTGTTATCTTCGTCCAATACTATTAAAAAGTTAACGTCAGTGCAGCTTTTGTTTCACTTGCTCGTAAATTAAAAGAATCGATTGGACCAAATGTTTTTTCTTTCTTAGTGGCCAGTGTTTTTGGTGCATGCATAGTATAAGCATTTGACGTGTTATATGTCACTTACTTGCAACTTGCAAATGGCGGCAGCATTAAGAATGAAAGATACAAAGCGATACAAAAGTTAACGTGTTGTTGTTTTATGAATAAGGGGGTATTTAGCTGAAAATCTATAATTTACAGTCAAATTACCTGTCGTTTTCCTGTACCTGAGGGAAAGTTGGAGTCTACCGTCTATCACCTGTTTTTTCGAGTCTGACGTTGTTAAAAATCAGACATTATGAGTTTGTGAATTTTTAAGCGACTTATTTTCTGCGGGTTACCATAAGTATTCAGAACCACAATAACCATTACAACGTCTTCTTAACGCCTATAGCAGTTCTTCTGCACAAAAGGACAAATTAAGATAATTTTCAAATCGGACAAAGACTCGCAGTTTCAAAAGAAAATTGTTCAAATTATTTTGCAAACGACATGAATAGGGTAACAATAATTTTGGTTTTCAAAAGGACCTGATAATTTTAACAAAACGTGAACTTATTGTAGCGTTTTAAAAATTATCTTGTTGAATCAATTGTATATGATTACTTTAAATTATCGGCATGACTGGTTATAGCACTTAAGCAGGACAATATACATTTTGAAAGTAAGCCATGATTTCTTTTATTTTATCTTATATTTAATTTATAACTTTGATACGGGTTTCGTTAAAATATTTTTTTATTTATATTTCTATTATTTTTGGTTAATTTAGCCAATAATATAATAATATTCATCTATTCTTTATTGCACAAAATTAATAAAAAAAAGAGGAGGCATTCTCTACCAGTCAACCGCAAGGCATGACAGACAATTTAGGAAGTTTAATGTAAATTTTTTTTGCAAAAAAACCCGCTTTGAAAACCTCAAGCGTAGTTTTTACCGAACAAGAAAAATAACAGTTATAAAGTAATAGAGTTATAGAGACAGCAACGGAAAGTAACAGTTAAATAACTCTCACTCTCATAAACTCTCGATTTCAATACATTTCGCCGTGTCGCTTCCGTCTAACCATTGTCTCGGTAGGAATAAAAATGAATACTGGCAGGAAAATTGTCTTTGGTTGAAACATTAGATTTTTTTTGTTTAGATTATTTTGTGATCGGACACGTTTTAAAATAATTAGGACTTATCTTACATAAACAAATAATTACAATATTTGATTAATGTCTGCTTGCATTGGTCTGGATATTATTTGTTAATGTACCTATATTATGATAATTAATGTATTAAAAAAGCGTATTGAATTAGGTATGCTTCTCAGTTGTCTAGTTAGTATCTTACAGTATAGCTAGCAGTGAGCCAATGTCCAATAATATTTATTATAATTTACTTTAGTAAAAATAAAAAAAATAAGTACATAAAGTGTACTTACTGATACAATTTTTACCAAACTGTACCTTTAAACAAGTAAGTTACATACTATTCTCAATGTTTACTTCTAAGGTAACATTACCAGTCATAATCTCATCGCAGTGACGTAACACACATGACAAGAATGTGTGCGAGGGAGACGGCGGCACGCGTTAGAGCGAGCTAGCGAATAACCGTTGGACAATCAATGGAGCCTGTTTTCGTCACAGGTTCCTTTTGAAACTTTTTTTTGACGAGACGTGATTTTGTTTTTACTGCTTACGTACCGTAGAGATACAGGATGTAGTCGGTTTTTTATTTTTGTTTTAACTTTGAATACTGGTTGTTTCTAGTGGAATTTCAAGTTCGAGGTCTACAATGAAGTACTGTGTGTTAAGAGTAACATAATGGGAAAATGATCTCAAGGGTTGGTTTAAAATGATGTGAATTACAAACAACATAAGAAATAATTATTTGAAAATAATCAATGTAATTATAGTATATGAAATTAAGCATTTGTATTTTATTAATACAATTGTGATGTTAGACTAAACATGTACTTATCTAAAAGATGTTTGTTATTATTTTGTATTTTACCAAATAAACTTTTTCATTTTCATTTTTTCATTTTTATCTTTAAAAAAACACACAGTGGTCTGAATTAAATAAAAAATTAAGCAATTCTCCTTAATTACATTCACAAATTAATGTAATACAACTCGAAAACCAAGATAAAGTAAAGTAGGCACTGAGAGCAGGTAGATTTTTGGGAACCTTTCTCGGATTCTTACACCATTAAGTTAAGTGTGTTGTAGTACTCATCAAAGTCGATTAAAAAACAGGAACCAAATAATCATACTGAGTATCATACTGTCACATACTGAGGCCGTGATCGTATCATCATTCTGGCAAATGCTATTGGAAAGCCAGCAACACTTTAATCCGGTCCAGACACAACCCTTTTTTTAATATGTACTATCATTCCAGAAAAATCTGGCAAATAAAAAAACCTTGAAAATTCCAACTCCTCTCGAGTCTTTTGTTTTATTCTTGATTGCAAGTAAAAATGGCATTTAATGCTTACTTTCCCAACTTGCCTTATTGTTTTCCCTTGCCTGACCACCCTGTGCCCTGGTCTGTGATTGCCGGCCACAGGATAATCTAGAACGTGGCACGCATCAGGTACAAATTGCATTTCTTCACTAAATTGCTGCGATCACAGAGCGCATTATCGTCGGTCAAGTCTTTGAGATGCAGCCTCAGGGCCGGACTAAGACGCAGGGCGCATGGGGCCCAGATCTTCATGTAAGGGCAAGCTAAGCCGTATAATTCTCCTGTCGTACTTCGGCTGCTGGCATGAGATGACTCGAAATGTCTCAATTGTAGGACATAATGTATTATTGGCTTGTAAAGATGTTAGGTCCGCATCTGTTTTCTTTTATTATTTCTGTACCATATGGTTGTTGGGAAGATATCACTCTCAGAGGATAAATCCCAGCCCGTTTAACTCCTTACAGAAATGAAAAATCTTTGTAAGCATTGAATTGCAATTGTTTACAGTTTCGGGCACAATGTTGCCGTTATGATAAACGAAACATTCAGAAGCTAGCATTTCGCAGAGCGAATTTTGCACCGAACGTCCGGGTTGATTGGGTTTTTTATCGGTGTTTTCTTTCACCGGAGCTGAGAGGTAACACAATGTACTGGTATCTGTCCCCCAGGGCCTATGTCATCTAGCGGAAAGTCCGGCCCTGTCTATCTTCCGTAACAGTCGTGGTTCTTATACTAGAATTACGAAGCTAGAATTGATGGATAGGTTGGAGCAGACGATGTTGCTTTTTTGTTTGTTCTAACTTCTACTCTACTAAAGCGTTTTTATACTGTATAGATATAGCTAGATAGATATATTATTTATTGCACACCAAAACAACAGAAATCAACAGCAAAATAACACAGATTGACGTTACTGTACAATTTTGGTGGCTTTATCGCTAAAAAGCGATCTCTTCCAAACAACCCACAGGTAGAGGAAAATTGACTAGAAGGGTGGGCAAGTGCACAAGAAATAATAATAGTGACTAAAACTGACGGCAAACATAAAATATATAGGTACTCGTACTTACATACATATGTAATGTCCTATATGTATAATATATTAAAAAAATTAAACATAAAATAAAAATAAAACACAAACAAAAACATACATTACAAAACAACAAACTCTACTCTATTTAACTGAATATGCTCGTTCTGGGCCAATTTCTATTTGTAGTCCATTTACTAAACGAATTCGTTCATTTAACACACTAACCTACGAATTCACAAACTCCAATAAAAGTTAAGCACGCCTTGAAATTTGTGTCAGCCAGCGACAGCTTTACTCGTTTTTAAGTGCTGCTCAATTTTTATTTTATTTTGTAATTTCTGCGGTGACATCAATAAAAAATATGCCATAATTTAAAGTAAAGCGAAACCTTTATTAAATTGCCTAACAAAACAATTTTGAGTCCACTTAAAATTCAAAACCCTCGCAATTTTGAGCCACTAGTTAATACTGTAGCATGCATATAAATATTTAGCAACAATCTAGTTAAGATGCCGAGTGGACACGTTCCTATGATGTAACAGGAAATTACGTCATACAAGGATCAAGTATTCTTGATAAAGAATGTAACGTAGCAACGAATGACTTTTAAACCTATCTTTGAATATTTTAACACATCCCACTCCCTTTTTTTTGTCACTAAAGAAGTTACAATCGATTATAATCTCCCAAGCGACGATATAAATAGAACCGAACTAGAAGCATTGCTATAATTCTGTGAGATATGAACTAATATTTAGAAACCCAATACAATGATCGATAATTCTGGCACCTCCATACTAAAAACCCTTTGATTGTCGCACCTAAAGGAGTTGCATCATAAAGTGTGAAAACTCTTTCATAAAACCTCTCTTTATGGTTGAAGAGCAAACTGCTTTCTATTTGAATTTCGAAAACCCGTGCCGTTAGATTTTCGAATGTAACGGCGGGAATCAAGCTTGTGGATTGATAGAACGGTATTTTTTTTGTTTCATCTATATGACTTTTATGTTATGTATGTATTTAGGTATATGAAGTCTAACGATTTACCTTAGCTGCGTCTAAGTAGTTCAAAATTCTGATTTAATTTAGAGTTTCGCCTTTTTTGCTAAGACTGTCTTATTGACGTTTATAGTCTTAGTTGATGTAATGAAAAACTCGGAGCTTTGTGCTGGGCCTTTTATAGTAAAATTAATGTAATGTGTGGAAACGTTTTCCATTTTTAAATAAAAAGTCGTTACTGAGCAAGCGAGAAGGTTGCGTAAGAAAGAGTTAGGTAGAAAGAAAACGGCCGTTGGGAGAGGGTGACCACACGTGAGTGAAAAATTTTCAGGACTGTTTCTTAATAAAATAATTAAACTCTTGAGAATTTAAACAATCGATACTGTGATAAACGTCATTATCAATATGATATACGGATTGCGTTTGTTATAAAAATAAATTGAACTGAAAAATCTGGTTTCATGCGTGCTTTTAATTAAGATTTAACTATCATTAAGTTATTACAACAGTTTTGTGATATAATATGTAAAATTACTAGTAAATCTCCAAAAGAAGATATTTTTATCAAGAGTCAATTTATCTTTGACAAAAAATCTAACAGCCAAGACGTTGGTCACCCTATCTTAAATCCTGTTCCATAGACGAGCGCGTTACTTTTTTTCTCATCTCTGATTTTGTTGTCTATTCCTCAGAGCGCTTGTTTTTTTTCTAATTTCTACGCCAAGGAACGTAGGAACATCTGCGTAACAGGTTCAATCTAATGATGTGAGTACATTGGAGTACCCAGCATCTCGGATGTGGTTAGAATGTTAACGAGAAAGCTGGCAATATATGGCCCTTCAACGTATGTTGATATAATACATCAGAGATGTTTCTAATGAGGATTGCGTGGAAAGGAACTCTCATTTAGTTGTTCCAATGGCATCTCAGGCATTTTATTATTGAAAACTACATCCTTTTAACTTATTCACACAAATATTATGAAATTATTTGTGAAATTCAAATGCGCACTTTTAACTATTAAAATACTTGTTAACTTAATAAAGCATACAATGTCAGAATTAAGGAATAGTCATGAAAAGTGCACTCAAATTAAGGACGTAAGTTTTTTTCTTTATTCGTGGCCAGTACTTTTGAAAAGAGTATTTAATAGATGTTTATCTTTCCACTGCAGGTTTTTCTTTAACATTTATTTATTCATAATATATTTAAGCTAATAACAATATTATTTTCTCCTAAACTGTGCAACAGTTATTCGGCAGTAGCTCTCGTGGGCACAATTAGCTATTTATTACAGTAAAATATGTCTTTTTAACCCATCATCATCATCTCAAGATATAACACACCATAACAAAGTCTTCATAGATCAGAATCGCCGTTGAATTTGAAAGCTCACAAGTGCACCGTCCGTCCCATTGTGCTTTATTACTTGCATCCGCTGATAAACAGAGCTGGGGCTAGGGTTGCCAACCATACTGTTTTGAACAGTATTATACTGTTTTTCTTCAAATAATATTTTTATAGTTGAAAAAAAAAATTACAAAAAACTGTATTAAAAAATATCAAAATGTGCAAACACGTTATTATGTGAAATGTGCGAAAATCTGTGAAAAATATGTATTTAAAACAATAAAAAAAACTGTTCATAAACGACCTATAGATGTCCCACTGCTGGGCATAGGCCTCACCTCAACTATGAGGTGGAACGAGCCATATTCCAACACGCGGGCTCAGTGCGGATTGTTGGAAGGGTGAAAGGTTAGTGAGCAACCCTAATGTCAGATATTAAGTATCAAGCCGCCCTAAGGCCTCCGACTAGGCATAACGACTGACATCTAGGGACGTGAACCGGGACCAACTGCCTAACGTGCCTTCCGAAGCACGGAGATGCTCGAAACACACATCACTAAATTTCGGTCGGGTGGTCACCCATCCCATTTTAAAATTCTAATATCCTTCATAGACCTAAATATACTTTATTTCTAGTAAGAAAGTTGACAGCCCTATCTGGGGCGTCGACCTAGTGTTAAACATCACTATTAGTCCCGACGAGATTGTAATACTAGCTTTAGGCTGCGGTTTTACTCGCTTTGAACTCGCTTCGGCTTGGCTTAGTGGCCATTTAAAAAGAACGTAGTCCTAAAGTCCTTAGTAGCAAGTTGAGCTATCTTATGGCCTTAAATCCAATAGTCTGTGCTACACCTATCTACTTATTAAAAGAAACTTGCTCAATATTTCGTTTGTGTTTTTATTAGAAGAAGAATTCAAAAACTAAAAAGAATAGCCTCAAAAAGAAGTAACCTGTTTGACTTATCTTTTAGTCAAGAGCTTTTTGTTTTATTTTCATCATACAACGTAAACAAAGCTAGGGCGATGACCCAGTGGTTAAGACAACATTAGGGACTCGGAGGAATTAGGATTGTTTGCTTAAAGCAACTATTTTGATAAGAATGAAAAAAACTACTAAAAGCTCTTAGACACGAACACTGCTGACGGTAACCGCTTGCCATTAGGCGGTCCGCATGCTTGTTGGTCAGTCATTGTATAGAATAACTTAAAATGGTGCTTAGATACTTAATGTTAAGCTAAATTAACGTACTATAAAAATGGGCAAGTAGAATCTTTACTATTCCTATTGATAGATTCTTTAGAGGTCTTCAATTATTCGAAAAACAGACAGCAGCTTTTAAAGCTTACGTAATATACTTCTCCAGAGTCAACAATGAACGAGCTGTGTTAATTGGTCCTAAAAATACTGCAGATGCTGCTAATTAAGACAATTCTGTGGAGGAAGACAAGAATTGAATTAGGACTTAGTGAATGACTCATTTAAAAGCTAACATTCTTGACGAAAAGAGACATCGAAAAAGATCGAGTGAAAGATTCAATATTCTATAATCACAAAGATTCAATATTCTATAATCACGTTGCTGGGTGGGTGGAGAGAATCCTTGCCAGAATTTTAATATTGGTAAATAGAAAATTGTATTAATTTCTTGATTTCAACTTTGACAGTTCGTGTGACCATAAGAATTACGTAGTAGCCTTATGGACATCTGTCGATACGTCAATACGTGTGGGAAACTGCAATCTCTGACCATCCCGTTGCAAATTTTAATTGTAAACTTTAAGATTCTACCCTTGCTCAATCCCGCTCCCTCACACGGAAGCATGGGAAGATAAAACGGAACATAATACATTCCTTTGCGTAAAAGAAAAAAACGTACAATAGACAAATCAGATGATCCAGATTCGCAAGGGGCGCCTTTCGGAGGTCGTGACCTGTTGAGTTCGCATCTCGCAAATCAAGATGGCTGACAAGGTACCAGCTGGTTAGGCGACCTTTCGGTTTTGGATGCAACAATGAAATTTTTGACGTCTTGAGATGAGTGAGGCAGGGGGTGAGATGCTGAAATACAAAAATTTAATTCATAACAGTTTTTGAATAATGCAGCAGTCAGAAGTACGTTTTATTTACTCCTTCCTTCAAAATCTACTGGATATAAGCGAAACCTAGAACATATTTAAACATAACCAAATCTCACTAATACACCGTCACGCCTCAACACTAAAAGAAGTTATCCTTGAACACTGCTAAGATTTGGATGGCTTATGGGTGGTCCTCTTTCGCTAAATTTTCTGTATAGTGCTTAGGATGTTCCAGAATTGAAGTGACTCTTGTAATTTCAAATAGTTAAACAGTTAAGACCTTATTAGACCTCCCTTTTTCGAAGTGTGTAAACTGCAACGTCTCGTGGCCGTAACAATGTTTACAGAGTCATGACCTCTGCGGATGTGATAACGAATGATAATTATGTTACTGAGCTTTGTTTAAAATTATGTTACTGAGCTTTGTTTTGGCGGTTTTTAACAATATTTAAGTATGCACTAGTAACCTGATCTAAATAATCGGATTTTAATTCAAATCTACCCTTGCAAACGAACTTGTGAACAATTAGCCCTATTTTTTTGAAGTTTTTTTAATGGGACAAAAAGTATGAGATAGTTTTTGCAACAGCGGGCTTCTTCATGCATTTCTTTTGCGAATCCATTAAAAATGCATTTAATTAGTGTGAGAAAGTGTTTTTTGTCATTCAAGATTTGCATTACAACAAAGCTATTTTAAAGGGTGTGATTTGCACAATTTGTTTTTGTTTTTTTATTGTTTTGCTTATGGATCAAGAATGTAGGTGTACTTAAGAAAAACATACTTCTCTTACTGAAAGTTAAACAAGAATGGCAAGTTCTTGTCTACCTGTGAGAGTTTGGCTTAACATTTGGACCTAAAACTATTGAAATGGTCGAAGAAAATATCAGTGCCATTATTATTGGACGAGTTAGACGGTAAATTATATTGTGTAAACATTCGATTTATAGGCTGTTGTGCAACTAATGTAACTATTTTACTGCAAGTTAACTGATACAATGATGCAATATATTCATAATACATTTGTATTATTATAATATTTACAGTGTTTGTGTTTTGCAACTTCCTTCTAGAATAGGTATTGAAACCATGTAACGGCTAATATTATCTCGAACAAGGTCGCTACTATTGTTATGTTATAATAATATTCAATAATCCGCTGATTATTTGCTGTAACGGCCACTTTATTTATAAACATTGAATGAGTGTTTTTCAAACTCAATTGTATTTATTTTACTTAACGATGTGCAATTATGAAGTTTTCATTTAAAGTTTGACTTCAGATTTTTAATTTATTTAACTAAACGAAACGTGGCACATCTCTGGTTTCCCTCTCATAAAAAAAAACTGTACATACATTCAAAACTGCAAACAAAACACCTTACGTTTGCTAAAATAGCAATTGTCATCTTACACCAAATATCAAGCATCACATCTCACTGCGATGACACTCAAAGGATTTATATTATATCCGGTTCTTTAACTTCTCGACAGTATATCTAGATTAGCAAATTTTGCTGATAATAATATTCGTAAACTTTTCTCACGAAGATGGTGAATTAATTAGCCATATAAATTAAGGATGAGATAATAAAACAAAAAATAATTCGTGTTTTCCGTCGAAATGCCTAGTTGTCTTTCAATTATTTATAAATTTCACTTGCGTGAAAACAAGAGAATTCAAGTGATTTAAATTGTTTTTAAATTGCTCGTTTAGTGGCTTAAATAATGCATACCTAGTGTTGTTTTTTTAAAAACAATGTTTACATTCTTAAAAGTGTTTTTTTCATTATAACTCTTTGTTCTGCAATACAAGTCGCAAATATCTGACCATTTAAGTAGTTTTATGACTATTGGGTGCCATTTCGAGAAACTCAACGATCCCAGTTTCTAAATTTAAAACAGACCAGTATTGTTCCCGCCGTTTCAGTGATGACGTCACTTTAACGGTTTTCGCGTTGCATGCATGCGCCATGATTGCCTTTACATCTATTATCAAGCGATTCTGTTCTTACTTATCATATGATTAAGGTTTATTTATGCATGAATCACGTTTTAAACTACAAAATTTAGTTTATCATGATTTGGTATGAAATTAATGAAATGAGGTCAACTATTGGTGGATTTAAATATAATTGGCAAGTCTCAAAAGCCCTTGATAAGTCATTTCGGTTAAAAGGTCGAGCTGCGTCGTTTTTTGAACGTCTTCTTTTTTCAGTGCTTTTAAAGCATATGGCCACATGTCTCACACTTAATAAAAACTACGTTGCATTAATTGAATTATACGGTTTCGCATGTGATGAAACTACACGATTTGTGACTGAAATAAGCGATGGGGAAACTGCGATTCTATTTATTGTAAAGCTTACAAAAAAACATATAGTTCTTTTATTTTTTTATTTTTTGTGCCTATGCTGTCCCACTGCGGGCAAAGGCCTAACCTCCCTCCTTCCACTCTTTGCAGTCCAAAGCCACCTTTTTTTGAAGAACATTTGAATTTAAAATTATTTACAATGATTAATGCTTAGCCTGACACTTGTTGTAAATGAGATATTATTTCCAATATTTTTATCTAATCGCGCTTCAGAAACTGGTTCAAGTCTGGCCTTGAGATGAACATGTAGGTATGGATGGGCGTTGTCTAACTGACATCATACACAATCATACACTCATACATCTGGGGCAGTTGTTAGATAGCGTTTTGAAATTAGTTCACGATAGTGGGAGCAGAGGTGACTGCGTGATTTTTATGGACTTTTTGTTAAAAAAATCGCATTTTTATGCGATTATTTATTTATCTTGAGGAGTCTGATACACTGGAAAATACACAAAAATAAATGATATCGAAATACGATGATAATAAATAATATTAGAAACAGGAATGTCCTGATAGTTTTTGAATTAAGACAACCCAACATTTGCAATGCATTTTCTTTCTTTCCCTTAACCCAAAGTAAATTAGAGAAACTCGACCAAAATGAACGAAAATTACAAAGTTATCTACCAAATCAGCCGTAACCCCTCATAAATCATACGAAATACTCGAAACTCCTCAAAAACGCTTTCCTTGTTTTTGCCGCCTTTTCAGCTGTCAAAGAAACCGCCATTTTGCTAATCATTCGAAAACAGGATGTGGGACACTTGCGCGGGGTAGGTTTTTTTTTCTAGCACAAGTGAAGATTTGTCGCGGTCCGATGCGGTTACTGAAAGAAATGGTATTTTTTTTAAAGTAAACTTTTTATTTTGAAGAGTAGTAAACTTTTAATGAAATCTACATAATATAATGATTGATTGATCCCTAAAGTCATCCGCATTTTTGATTGCCTATATTTGCTCATATTTCGTCATTATCCAGACTGACTCCGATATCGAATTCATCCTTGGCCCAAATCATTCAATTGGGTCGTTATTTTAGTAGGTTACTTGCAACATGGCCTCATATCCGCGTCTTCAGTAAGTGGTAGTCAATTGTTTAGGTATGTTATGTTTGTTTTTGTTTATCTTTGTAGTGCTTAACGTTCGAATCTAAGAGCCTAAAATTACTGTGAAATGATTTTAACAAAAAAACATAAAAACCCAAGAAACCGTAATAACGGTGGTAGGCCCCTTATCATCACTTTTGATTTCATGTGTTCCTCTGATTGTTCTCTGATTACCTATTCCGTTTGTGTAAAGTCGTGAGCATACCTAAAGGTTTTTTTAAAAGAAATTGTAAGTAATCAAAATCACGGATGACAGTATTTGCATACATCAAGATGAGACAATGTTGCTTTTGTTTCTAGAATTTGCAACTCATTATGGGTTTTCGGAAACCAGCCGGATGTTACTTGCTAATGGTTTCACCCCGCTTCCGGTCAATAGAGGGTCCATTCTTGTTTAAAACAGACGATGACAAGTGTTTCTGTTTCAATCTTTGGTTCCTTTTTCAAGTACGTTCCATTTTCAAATGTCCGCATTTCAAATGCGAATGCAAGTACATAATTATGTTAACTTATTTTACCTGTCAGAGAACTCACTTATAATGACATTGCTAAGATATCTCTCACGTACTGTCATTTAACATTTGAATCAAATAGCCTTTTTCGCCATTTTGGATAAAAACAGAATCACATAACTGTAGCAAAGTCGGATTTTAAAATTAATTACGCATAGAGAGTTCTCTGACAAATTGATTCTTTCGAAACTTGAAATAAGTTAACAACTTTCCGTTTTCATGTGTTCAAAAGTTTAAATTCGTTCTGTAAACTGTTGGAAGTTTGTTTGATGTTTGAGGCGTGCCTAAAGCACACGTGCGCTCCAGACTTGAACACGACTCTTAAACAGATTAGACAAGTTTTTTTTAGGGTGTTCCGTATGTTTACTTTGTTTTTAAAGGCAATGGAAAGTTTAAGAAGGTTTTAAATACTTATAATCTCGACTTTATACATTCATTGATCAATTTTATCAAAATTTTAGACGAATCTTTTGCCCCCAAATCCACAAACATCCATTAAAGTTCAGCACACCTTCAAACTGATGAACTAAAAGTGACAGCTATACTTGTAAAAGCTGCTCAACTATGATTTGCGTTTGTAGATTCGGTTGTAGATTCGGCGGCAAAACCCAGTAGTTTTGTCTTATAGTTAGTTAATCAGGACATACGATTCTCTTTATATTGGCAACTTAAGCCTAATTGATAAGTCCTAACGAAGTGTGAAGCTCATTTGAGCGTGTGAGTGCGAAATGCGTAATTCTGTCGTCTTGCTGCGCGCGCGCATCTGTCGCGCCGGGGGGCGGCGTGGGAGGTCCTTATATTATGAATAGCAGTCCTTGACGCTGCTATTAACCTCAATAGTATTAAACCTTTAGTCAAATCAACAAATACATACATATTTATTTATTTATTATTTATTGCACATGAAAAAAGTACAAATGGCGGACTTAATGCCAAGAGGCATTGTCTACCAGTCAACCACATGGTCAAACAGAGAAATTAAGGCGGTGCACAAGATTAAAGTGAAAATTATAATTAATATAACTATTATTATTAACTATTATTAACTATTTATTGCAGAGGAATGGTGCAAAAGGCGGACATTGTGCCAAAAAAGCATAACTAAACCATAAGGCAGAAAAGTACAGTAGGCTATGTTTATCCCAAATGGGGTAGTCAGAGGCACAGAGATTGTTGCCGTCATGTAACATGTAGAAGCCTGCATTCAGCCCGAGCGTCTTTCAACCCAACGTTTGCTTTGGGTTTCATCAAATTGTACTATGAACACAATGTAGGTGTTCCAGCCAGACTGAACTCGGGACCCGGGTTCCGAGCCAGAGTGTTTAACCACTGGGCCACGACGCTCTCAATTACAGTCGAGTATAAAATCAACGGTTTACTTTGTGATAGACGCAAGGCTTTTGCAAAAACGGCAGTCCTTATACAATTTGATACCACGTTTTAATACAAAGAGCCAACCGCCCTATTAAGTGCCGTAAATATCTACCCGGTTTACAAAATTACCGTACTTATCCACCACAAGTCGAAAATTGAAATCTACCAGTCATCTCAAGTTTTCGACCACAACCACAGTCTGAAAGGCTGACCACAAAGGATTGTCATTCATACCGTAATGTATACGGAGCTTGGGTAGCCAAGCTTAAATCCTTTTCCGGAGTTTGGGGGACGGTAAACGGTGAGAGGAAGTGACGACACACTGTCTTAAATCTAAGATGGCGGCTTGCGATGTTAACAGTTCGATTAAATCTAGGTGGCCGCTATAATATGAAATGCTTTGTTGAGATTTGTATCATTTTGATGTTATTTTGTAGGTTTTTCTACTTATTTCTATTTTATTTAAAATCCGACATGTTTGTTTGAATATGTCAAAGTATAACAAAAAGTCAAATGACATACTTTTTAGTCGCCGTTAAAAATTAGTCAGTCCAACAATATACGTTTCGATAACATTGTTGGCAGAAACCAAACTTTATCTAAAGTTCTTTTCACTCACGGCCAGCTTAAATGGTCAAACCAATCAACCCGACTTGTTGCATACAATCAAATCAAGTACCGTCCATAACTGACAGTTGTTTTTTTAACTCCCTCACCCTCGAACACAATGCACAATGTGCCAGCATCATCGATCGGTAACGGCCGCGCGCAGCCGGGCTGGGTGGCGCCTGTGGCCTTTGCGTTGTTTAAAAAGTTGACGGTTTCGTTCGGAAATTGCCATTAAATACTTTTTTTAAATAAAGCAAAGAAAATGTCATTGATATTAACTCTTAAGTTTTATGAACTGACAAAAAAATACTAGGCTTAAAACCCCTTTCAGTTTCTTAAGATACCGTTGACTATACTTTCTCCAATAAGTGTCACCTATTACCTCTATTGTCAAAACACAAAAAAAATGCGCATTTAAATACCAATAGCGGCAAATACTTCAATTGGATGGTCTCCATTCAATAATCCTTGTATCTGTGGCTCGCGCACGTGCGCTTCCGTATCCGGGTTTTTTTTTTACTAAAAAAAGGTCTTTTTATTCTTTTTTTTCACGTATTGTTTTAAAAAAAATGAAAAATGCTGATGGACATTTTAATAATTAGGCGTTTTTAACGTTACAAAGAGACGTAAGCATACGTAAGTTTCCAGTTTTTGCTTAGTGATTCTAAATAAATAGATACACGTAGGTAAATCTGTTAAAATTACCAACCTTGAAATTGTATGTTTATTCGCAGTGGTCAGCTGCCAAGACGTCCAAAAGTCAAAAGCCCCCTAAAATTGCTAACACTTATCTATTGTCGTGTATCTAACCGTAATCTTATCTAACGCCGGCACATCTGCCTTCCGAGGTCAACGTTCGCTAGGAAAAAAAATGTTTTCCTGAATAAAACCTTTTTTTTGTAATAAATAGGGCAATAATTGTAACGCTTCCAATCTTGAAGGTGAGATCACATCTGGTGTTGCAGCTGCGGAAGAAAATTTCACTTGTCGTGATTTCTTAAGCAGATGCACAGGAGTCGATAATAATTGATCCTGATGATCAATTAATGTTTTTTTTAATAGGTTTTTGCAGCTCATCGCCTTATTTAAAAGCTTTAGTAAATAAATACTATTTATGTTTTCTAAGCTCACTTTTGGTGATCTAATCAAAGCATGGATGTTTTAAATTTTTAATTAAATTACAAATTTTACATATATTTTATGTATGTTAGTCGAGGAAGATTGAAAAACTAAATTTAAAACAATAGTACCTAATATTATTATCTTGTAAATGTTGTAATCTATAAATAAATCGAGTCATAGTTAAAATATATAACATAAACTCCCCTAACGTCTTATAAATTAGCTTCATTGTAGCAACCCCCCAAGTTAAGGGAGCAGAAAAAACAAATCTCAACGTCTTACTGCACACAGCTGCGTCAGATGCACTTGCTGCAACAGTTATTGTTGTGGCAGCTGTTCTAGCGCCCCCGCACGCGCCAAAATGTAATAGGTTAAAGGTAAACATTTAAGAAAAAAGACGCTCCTTTTTTAATTTTTAGGCTAAACTCTTGAGGTTGCTACTACAATTAAAAAGAAAATTGGAGGAACCTCTAGCAAGATAGACAATATAGGTTAAAAAAAAATTTTAATTGGATAGACTTTTAGCAAGATAGACATATAGGTTAAGAAATAACACTGCTTATTTGTTTCTAAAAAATATAATATAACAAGAAAAAAAAACTCTGGAAGTTTTACAATTATTTTTACACATACTTAACATAATTTAAATAAAAATCATACAAATCCCTTCAAATTACCTCGGTGAAATATGGGCTTCTGAATGTTCCGTTCACCATACCTCTGTGGTTGGTATATTATGGTCGTGGTATGTTATGTTTTGGTTTTCTATTTTACTATGTTTCTTTAAAAATAAGAGAGAAAAGCTGGCTAGGTACAAAGTAGTACCTATTTACATTCTTGAAAAACTTCAAGGTAAGCAGACATGTAATTCATTTTGTTGTAGAAAGAGATAGATGTACAATTTTCGCTTTTATCATCCTTCGCCTTCGTACCAGCTGCATCCCAAGACCCAAATTCACTTGCTCCATTTCCTCAATGCATTGTCAGCACATCTGCCACCCCCGCACGCGCCAAAATGCAATTTAAGATAACTGTCAATTCTCTATTTATCTTACCTTTGACCCGGTGCTACCGGTAAATCTTTTGTTAACATTTCGTTTGTTTTTTTTTCTGTCTTCCTTCGGGGATGTTACGTTCAGAAATCAGTCGGTTGGTGTCTGTTGTCGGAGTAGTGTCGTATGGGGTGGCTTGTGATTTTTGTGCAATAAGTTATGTTTTAAGTGTTTATTATGTTTAAAATTTATAGGTGAGTTTGTGTGTAAGACAATTCTAGTTGAAATATGTTTTGTTTAAGTTAGCAATTGGATTAAAATGTTTTTAAACTGACTTCCTCGTTTGTCAGTTATTAGTAATAATTAAATTGGTTCGCGGGTTTGTTTCTATTCAGGACAAACAATAACTTTAACATGCTTATCATGTTGTATACATGTATTAGTGAGGTGTCCTTGTGACAAGATTTCTCATCAATATAAGGGTAGTTAAAAGTTTACTACGTATCCTGTCACATTGGTCAGTTGGAAGAAATCCCTCTAAGAGATAAGCTCACCTGTACTTTTGCTGTCCCAAATACTGCCACTGCTATTTTAATTGTCTTTTTGTGTGTTAATAAATATTTTTCTCGGTTCTAGCGAATCTAGACAAAACTTGACTTTTAAACGGCTCTACTTCAAACTGCCATTTGTGGGTACCTACATAATAAAAGGCAGCAGTTTGTAAGCCCTAGAATTATAACTTTGCAAAATAATATTTAGACATAGCAGTTGTTGTTGCGAAATGTTAGCTCTCAATTTGATATCATGTTTTTTCAACCATAAAAAGCGCCATCTGTGAAACCTTACTGATATGAGTCCCCTCATAAATTATATCGCCAACAAAGAACATTCATATTACTAAGGTTATAGGGTTGATATTGTAACAAGTAACAATAATTTGTACGCTTGTGATAAATATTCAATTTTAAAGTTATGGAAAATAGGGTTCCAAATTGAATGACAGTTATGTTTTGAAGGTAATATTATGTGGGTGTATGGCGCGTGCCATACTACACGTGCTATTATAAATGCGTTTGATAGGGAAAGAAACAGCTATAATTATATTATTAATTTGTTCCGGTTGATATATGTTAAGATGTAAATTAAATGAAAAGAAAAAAATTCTAAGCATTACCTTTTCCACAAAATTAGGTCAAGAAAAATGTATTGTAGGTATGTAGTAGGTGCCAAACTTTCTTACAAGACGAACAAGTAAATGCAATTTCTTAAAAAAAATAAACATTAACAAAAATTGTCTAATAGATTATTTTCTCGTTCCTGAAATGTACAAAATCCAAAATAATTCGTTGCACCTATCATTTATTTTCGTCCATATTTATAAGTTTTGTACCTAATTGCTTTTAATATCTCTTACATGATTCGAATGATGATACTTTAAAATCGTAACGTCTATCGCGTTCTAACGTTCCGTTTCACGCAACGGTCGCGATTGCGCCGTTACTATTGCATGCACCTAGCACTAGTCGTTGCACCCCATAGCAAATATACATAACCATAACATATAGCGGTTAACGGTTGTTCCGATCGGGTAGTTTTTGTACCAGCTCGATGGGGGATGGTGATTCTGTATTTGATTGAGAAAGCAATTTAGTTTATTGCTTTTTTGCGTAGCGTGATTTACTGTTGTTAACTTTGGATTTAGATTGTTGAGGTTTAAACAAGTATTAACTTCGGCTGAGTTTGTTAAAATGCAGACTGCGACAGGGCATATATCTTGTTTTGTTTATTGTTTCCATAAACGTATGTTCTTGTCTTGTAGGCTCACAACATGTTTCAATTCTCAACTGTAGTTCCATTTTTAACTCAACGAAGTTATAAGTATCAAAGATTCATATCTCAAAATCCCACACTTGACGCAAGACGCCCCAAAAACCGTTAAGGCATGCCAAATATATCACTTATGACATTGGTTGAGCAAAAAGACTTGTGCCATATGGCTGTAACTAAATATAGGCACCACCAACCGGCGCAAACGCAGGATATCGGTTCAAGCGACCCGAGCATCCTGTTTACTTCGTTTTACAGGAAATATAGGGCATATTACAACAAATATGGCAATTTTGTTATTTATTTAAATAACAGTTAGAATCGTCAGTTATTAAACAATTTATTTAGAGCAAACGTTTTTTTTAAAAGCTAAGTCGTTTTTCGAGCACTGCAACTTTTAAGCATACAGATACACGCTAAGTTTGTAAAATATGTATTCAAATGTTTAAAAAAAACTAGCAATGCCTATTTGCTGACTAACTAACTAACTAAAAATACAACCTACAAAGTAAAGTGCAACAATAACACTGATTCTAGTACCTAAAGAAAGCGAGTAAATGTTTTCTATTGTCACTTCTAATAACAGAAACCTCAAGAAAACCTGTCAATTCGCCAGACCGTTCCCAAAGTCAACGTCAGTCAACGCAAACTCGCTCAGACCCTTGATGACAACAAAAAGATGCACCGACACAAAGGCCTGTAACGAAGCTTGATTTACATAAACATTTACCGAATCCCTCCCAAGGGCCCTTTGGGACTGATAATGCACTTTTGTCGGTTGTTCATTACCGTTTTATTATAACAGGTTTCATTGTTGTAACGTAAATAGAGCTCTTCCCTGTTGTTGAGACGAAAGTTTGCTGTTGAAGTTCTATATACTAAAGTAAATATTTTTTTACATACATAATATGACTCACGACTACAGGGTAGTCAGACGCACACTGATTGTTGCTATCATGGTGAACAGAACATTCAGAAGCCCTCACTTAACTGCGTGAATTTGAACCGGAAAGGGTAAGCCCACCGCCTATACGGGTTGCTGTAGTTTTTAATCGGTGTTTTCCATCACTGCAGAGTTAGCCGCAAATTGTACAATGTACAAAAAATAGGTGTTCCGGCCAGAAATGTACACGGGACAGCATGTGTTTTAAATCTATCAAACTCAAAATGAGAAGGCTGTATCAGAATAAATTGCTTAGTTTCGAAATACTAATCAAACAAACTGCTTACTCGATTATGAGCTTCTTGTAACGTATTTCTAATATTTTCTAGAGGATTAGCTTCTAAAGGACTCCTTCCGAAAATACTTCTTTTTATTACTGTTCGCTATAGATGTTACTCATTGTGATTTTTGGATTTTTTATTTATTTTTACTTATATTTGAATTATTTGGTTGATCTCCTAAAACAATACCCTCTAATTACAATTGAAAGCAATACATACCTTCGCTTTCTTAATAACACCTCTTGTGACGTCAGAACCGTTAAAAAAAGGGCAGAGTGGTTACCCCAGTACCCCACCACCGTTACCCGACAAAAAAACACCCCAGTCTGATAAGGAAAGGCGTTGCAGCCAATGCATTGCATTGTTCTGTGATTGAATGGAGCACGGGCTAAAGAAAGATTTGGTTCGGGTTTTTAAGAAAGTGGGGTGCAATTTTAAGCGCCAAGATATATAACATCGTTGCAATTTGTGAAAAAAACCTGTTTTTCATTTAAAAACAAGCCCACAAAAAAACAAGAATAAATAAATAAAAAAAACATTTGCTATCCCAAAAAGTTTTTACAGATACATAATTTTGATACTCCCTTTTTAAAAATGTTAATCCCAAATTATGTTATTGGCGTCTATCTTAATAAGTAAATCATTTGCAAATACAAACATAAATAAAACAACCAATTTGATATACAAATGTAGATTTCAAAATTAATTCACCAGATCGATCAAAAATTAATATGACATCTTATTGCCAATGCATATAAATAAAACTTATAAATAAATCCGTTAAAATACCATAACGGTTATGGTTATTTATTCAAAAAATATACACACCCTAGCCGAAGTGATGAATATTGATCACTTAACGATGGTTAAGATGCTTCGCTATTGTCATGGCGGAATAATGTCTGGATGGGCGGGGATGGTGTTGTGAGATGTGCTGTCTGCAATGTAAATGGATCAATTGATGTTATGCAGTTGAATAAATTTGTAATTAGCTAAAATTACGAAATGTATACTTGGATTTTGGAATGTGTTATCATTACCATACTTAATAGCTAAGCTAATAAGGTCTACTGGTAAAAAATGTATTGTTTTAGTTACTCCACAAGTGAAACGATAAACGAACATTTTGTCTTTCAAAGCTTTAGCCTAAGATCAAGTTATTTTTAATAACTTTAAGAAAATAAATATTCGCAAATCAGCTGATCAGACGCTCAGTTTCTGAACGAGAGCAAATTGACATTTACTAAAAAAAAACAAAGCGCGCGAAATCGAGTCCTTCCCGATCCGATGATTCACTAAATTATTTTCTACCTGACTTTACTTTGTTTTTACGCTCCCATTCCTTCGTAACTTTAGAAAATCATGTTCTGTGCTTATTTCTAGTGATATTCAAGTGTTCACACGAGATTTTAGCTAACAAAATTGATCACTGTGCCTTCATAACCTTTTGGTAGTTTCTTTTGTTATTTAGTTCAGTGTAAGGTTCAAAATGTGTTCTGAGAGCCTTGGGAAAGGGCACGGAGGTATGTGAAACCTGTTTTAGGCTTATTTACGACGTATTGGTTAAAAGACGTCGCATTCCCTTTCCTATTCCGATGTATAAAAAAACAATGTTTCATCCCTTTCGGAAAGGGGTTTTAAAGTATTGTTATCTTTGGTTAAAAAGACGACGGGACTGAAGACAGTGTTATAAAATTAGGGTTGAAATCCAATATTGGGACCCTCTAATCATTTGATTAAATATGTCTTTGTTAAATGGTTCAAACTCGCTATTTATCAATAGAGTATTTTTCACACATTCTCGCCCTTATGTTTTTTATAAGTCAAAAACACAAATATTATATTACAACATTGTTATGTACAGAAAATAAATATATAGCAAATATTTTAGCATTAATATTAACTCCCAAATATTTAAACTAGAAAATGCCCTGGAATAATCTGCTACTGATGCATTCTGAAGCTTTCTACTTGACTGGGAATTAAGAAATAAGTCAACAATTTATTTTTAATTATCAGTCAATAGGTATTTTACTTTTAAATGGAGATGCGAAGGCCAGGTGTACCAGATTATGACAAACAACTGAATGGTATTTTTACTTGCTGTGACCATTGACATGTGGCCCTCAACATTCGTTATAATTTACTATACTAGAAAATCAGCAAATGCTATTAAATTTGAATTATACAATTATCTCTCCTTTTGTCAGTGCTGTATTTATTTGTGATGTGTGAATTATTCTCTAACTTGACTACATAATAGTAACATGCTTTAGACAGGCAGAATTTAGTGTTTGTTTTCAAAATAACTACCTGTATTCTATGGAAATAAAATATATTTGATACCATTCAAACTACATCAACAAATAAGAGTAGTATAGAATAGTAAATAAGTTAATATCATAAGACACAAAGCCTATATAGCCCTAAATTAAGCGAGATACTAGACAATGATAGACATACATACTTAAATACACAATATAGATAGGGAACAACAAAAAGAAATACAAACAGATATGTTGATGCCTACACATATGCAATTTCCAGGAAATCTTTCATCATCAATTTAATTACAGTCGATTGGGCATACTACATAATATAAAGAGATATTCAACTTTGATAAAACTATGTTTATGTTGCAAGTTCAACTATGTTTATATTTTTCTAACAGATCCCTCTCTTTCTTTTCAGGTTGATCACAGAAAGCTTCAAGATCAACTCCGGCAACAACGCGACCAAACGGAAACAAGAAGACGCATCGGCACACAACTTCAAGTTTAAAATGAACCCACATTCCTTGAACTTCAATAAGACACCCTCTCCCATCGCCACACCATCCAAAAGAAGAGTCCTCGGAGAAATACAGAATAATTCTCCAATATTTAGAAAAGTATCACCAACTATTGAACGACTGAAGAACTCCTATCAAACTCCACTTAAAGACTGGAATTCTCCGGTTAATAGAAATTCTCCACTAGTAAGGAATTCACCGGTTTTAGACAGAAATTCTTCATCTCCACTAACTAGTAGGAATTTTAAACGGAGTACGAGTAAGATTTCAAGGATATTTGAAGAGAGATCAAAGTTCAAGATGTCGAATAAAGAGAATGAGTTGATGATGAGTGAGACGTTTGTTAAGCTTGATGTGGAGGAAGAGACCAGGGACTGCTCATTTGGGGAGAGCTTCCAGTCAACGAAGATCAATAATTGGTCTATGACTAAGGTTGGTATATTTTACAAATCCTCCTTTTACAATCCTTATCCTCTTCATTTAGTTTGAAACTTAGTCCAAAATTCAAAAAATATTTTTTTTGAGATCACAACTGCATTATCCCTGACGAGGTAGTCAAAGGCACACTCATTGTTGCCGTGTGAACGGAATATTCAGAGGCCCACACTTCGCTTAGCCAATTAGAACACAACGTGGTAGGGGTGAGCCTACCGCCGCTATCCGGGTTGCTGGTTTTTTTTTGCATAACCATTGAATTAGCAAATTCTTAAATGAACAGAAAGTTGGTGCTCCGACCAGTCTTAAAATCGGAACTAGGGGTTCCCACCATAGTGTCTAACCACTAGGCCAGTTAACACAAATTAGCATTAGTGTTTACTGAATAATTCAATCTTGAACCAGATTTTAATCATGGATCACTCACAATTTATCTAATAGTATTTCATTTTGCAATTCCAGCTCGACTTCACTGACGCCCTGCCCTCCAAGTCCTACGAAGAAGAGATGGTAAAAGAAGACATCTACGTCCCAGAAAACCATGCAGACATGGATCCTGACTTCGAAACGCTTCATGATCTCGAAGAGGAGTTTGAGAACGATAACTTCGATGAATGCACCAAGTATGAAATCATTTCTACAGACAGTCCGGATATTATATCCAGAGGACGGTCATCCACATCTAGAAAAGTTAATTCAAGGAACTTTGTTTTCGGAGCTCCTATTTCGGAGAGTGAAACATCCACTTCGTTCAACAAACCGAATGCAAATGCTACTAGAATGCTGAATTTTGAAGATGAGAGCTTTGAATTTACGTCACCAGCTGCTAAGAGGCCAGCTACTAGCAGTGTGTCAGTTAAGAAGTCTTTGAAATTCAGCGAAAACCCACAAACTCTAAAATTCAACATCACCCCGACTAAAACATTAACTTTCTCTGTAACTCCTACGAAGAATCCATTGAGGCATGAACGAAGCGATTCTAGTATAGGTTCTATGAACTCCATGAACTCCTTCTCATCACCGGCTTCGAAACTAAGGATATTCACATCAGAGTCCACAACATCGATGGAATCTGGATTTATATCTGAACTAGAAGAACCGTTCCTAGAAATGGAGGACAGTTCTAACTCTCCAAAAATGGCAAATTTCAACGACTTATTATCGGGTCCGATTAAAGACAACATAATCACGGATAGAGACTTCTTAAAGCGACCACCTTTGCACCGGAGTTTAAGTTTTAATCCGGAGTGTTCTAAAGTGAAAGTATCGTTGTTGTCAATACTAGAGAGTCCGTTAGAGAAGAAGAGTGTGAAGAGAACGGAACGGAGTGAAGAGGAAGATGTGGTGAATAAGCGGAGGAAGTCAAACATCCTCAGTCCTGATGTGGAACGGGTGCAGAGGCCAGTTCTGCAGCGAGCCTTCTCCGAGAATAATGCTTCCATCATGTCTGCATTGGCGAGATGTAAGTTTTTATTTTTACTATTTAAATAAAACTGAACATCTGACCCCACACTAAGCAGAGTTGAAATGTGAAAGTGTTGTTCAAGCTGCAATGACTTAAATATACAGGGTGGGGATTTCATAATTGGCCATTTTTCAATCCATCAATCGAGGTTGTGGGTTCAATCTCCACTCAACATTTATCTGACAAACATATTTTCTTTTCTGTTTCAAACTAAGCAAAGCAATAAGGGATACTGGAAACATACTTAATTTTTTTTTTCGTGAGTAAATCCATAATAAAATAAACATGAAACTCCTAAATCAATGCGAATGGACATGTTTATATGTAGTAGCTACATTTAACACCAAAAATCTTCAAAAAAAACCTATATTTCGTCATTTTATGAAGGTAACTTGTAACATCTTTATTTAAGAATTAACCTAGCGTTAATTTCTCGAAAAATATGGCTATTTCTACCACAAAATGACCAAGAATCCTTCTTCCCCAGCGGTGGTAGACCCAGACCTGATCGGCGACTTCTCTCAACCCTTCGCCTTACCCCTGGCCTCGGGGGAACACTCCGACCTCAAGAGTATCTCTTGTGATACCCTCGCGGGGCTACTTAGGGGGCAGTTTGAAGATACCATTAGCGACTTTCAGGTGAGAACTCAAATCATATATTTTCATTGACACAATAAATAAATATTAGCAAATGATGAAGATCTCAATAAAGATAAGATATACTTTATTGCACAAAGAAAACAAATTACGTAAAGATGGTTAAAGATATTTGGAATTTACAATACAGGCGGGCTTATCGCTAAGAGCGATCTCTTCCAGACAACCTTGGGGTAGAGAAACTGGAAAAGGAAGTAGATGCAAGACGGTTAATAAAAAGATATGAATATATTTAAACAAATTATTGAATTTAGTTTTCTAATTATAAAATAGACATACATACAGTACTACGAGTAAAATAAAAAAATAGTTTTAGGTAATCAAGTGACCAAAAACAGTGGTTTATAAACACATTTTATTCAATTTCCAACTGAGTATGGAACGATGGTTTTTGTTTTGGGATGTGACATTTTCATACAAAACTAGCTCACCCGGCGAACTTTGTTCCGCCTCATGGGAAATAAATAAAAAAAAAGAAAAATAAATAAAAGTATCCTATGTCCTTCCCCTGGCTCTTAACTGCCTCCATGCCAATTTTCAGCTAAATCGGTTCAGCCGTTCTTGAGTTATAAGTGGAGTAACTAACACGACTTTCTTTTATATATATATAGATTTCGAAAAATCATTGGGTTTACTCAAACTTCTTTTAGGAGTGGAATTTGTTAGAAAAGTGTGATATTTCCGTAGACGAAGTCGCTGGTAAAGCTAGTTTACGAGCGATGTCTTCCAGTCAACAGCATACTAATATCCCTATCCCTTCCAGGTAATAGACTGCCGCTACCCCTACGAGTTCGAAGGCGGCCACATCGCAGGCGCCCTCAACTACTACACTCCAACGCAAGTGTTGTCTATGGTCGGGGACCCCATACCACCCAACCAGGACCATAGACGACGGATACTGGTCTTCCATTGCGAATTCTCGAGGGAACGGGGACCTAAATTGTAAGTTTACTTAACAATTATTTTTTCAATTAAAATATTATCTTTAAATATAAAAAGAGAAATGTAATGAACTTAAACTTCGTTTATTTTATTTGAAGCCAAAATTTATGTGACATAAAATATTTTGAATAAATAAAACATGATTTTGACATGTCGTAAGTGTTTGTCAACGCTTACATGAAGATAGTTTTAACTTATAATACTTTATAGAAAGAAATAAGGATATAAAATCCATTCAGGGAAAATCGTTTATAGGCTTCTGAATGTTCCTTCACCCTGTTTGCTGTATTTTATAGTCTTGATAACATACGGGTTATGTTACATACCAACGATATAAAATTATTTCATTGACTAAATTCCTTATCGATCTTTACAGATCTCGCTTCCTCCGTTCTTCTGATCGCGCCAAAAATAAGGAGAACTACCCCACACTCCACTACCCCGAGGTATACCTCCTCCACGAAGGCTACCGCGCCTTTTACCAGCGGTATCCGGATCTGTGCTCGCCCGCAGGCTACACAGCCATGTTAGATCCTCGGCATAAGCATTTACTGCGCCAGCACAGATCTGTGTCGCAGCCATCGTCGTCTACACACCACAGACGGCAACGTTTACTCCTTTAGATTATGTTTTTGAGAAAAAATATTTAGTCTTCTGAAAAGACCGCGGTCTTTTTGAGTAGACTTGGACGAAATTTGCAATTTTTAAGTCTATATTGCTTGGAAATGTATCTGAAGTGGTATCTGCTTGAAAATACCGCGGTCTTTTCAGTATTTTTACGTACGTTTCGAAGGTTGAGTAGGTATGAAAATTATGTTGAACTTTGGCGTGGTCTACTCAGTCTACTCCGTAGACCGTCAAAATAAACGAAGTACTGAATTAACATCTTAGTTCTTAATGTAAATACAAAGAATTTTTATGCCATACTAAAATAAGTTAATAGTACAAAAATAAGTTTAGAGTCGTCGTTTTATCCCACCTCTACTTTATGCCATTTATTTTTAAGTTTTTTATTTTTTGACTTTGCAATATATTCTAGAGTAAAAACTTAAGAAATTCTTTAAAAAATCTATTTTTGATGTTAGTTAATGAGAGACATTAAAATTTATCGAAAATTTTAAGTTTTTTTTGCTAATATTACCAAAATATACATTTAAAATGTAATTATTATGTATGTGTTGGTGAGGTTGGTAAAATTATCAAAATTTCACTGTTGGTACACCATAAAAGGTGTGTTCCTATTTTTAATGATATTACCATGCTATACAAATTCCTATGTGAATTTGTTCACCGCAATATTTGGCACAATAAATAAATATCTTGATAAATATTTCATTCTTCGGAATCAAAATTAAAAATCGGTTGCAATGAGTAGTTTTCAAACCTCGTTTAAATATCTCTAAGAGAATAGGTTAAAAACAGCATGAAAACTTGTATAGTGTGGTAATGTCATTACTTGTAAATATAAAAGAAAGTTTTATAAAACAAACAAAATTGAATTGTGTTCTATATTCAGCTGTCTGAACATTTTTAAAAATACTTTTGCTTGATATTTGATAAAAATACAGGGTTAACCAAAACCAATTTTACTATTTTTTTCCTTTTCAGGATTTTAACTGAAAAGACATCAGTCTGCTACTGTTATAAAATATGCATTTGAAGACATTGAACATAACGCAATTCAATTTTACTAACAATTTAGAATTTATTTCGAATGGAAAATAAATATGAAATAATGTTTTGATTTGTTGAAGTCAACAGTCTTCATTTATTTTCTATATGAAATGAATTAGATATCGCCTTCACAAATGATTTTACTGCTGGCAATAGTGATTTTCGGAAGTTAATGAAATTATTGATGGATTTTGAAATCTAATTAAGAAATGTTTGCGATGTTTAGCTTGCATTTTGATTCAGAATTAACGTATAACAGTGACAACTGGTTGATCAATTCTTGAAAAAAACATGGCCGCAATGAAATTAGAAAAATACTATGATTCCTGAATTTAAAAAGCATTTATGAAGCAGTAATTTTATATTGTAAAGGCAAAATCAAGCTTTAAAATTAAATCTAAGTGCCGTTTTAAACCCCAAATGTGTAAATATAGTTAAGTTTAAGCATGTCTAGAACCTAAGGTTAATTCAGACTAAATAGATTCATGTCGCTTACGCGAGGTCTAGTAAGTGCCATATGGTCTGTTTATACAGGGTGTCTAATTGGTTGTGGTTTTTTGAAACCATATTTTTGGATTAAAAAAATATATTTCTTGTTTTGAAAATTCCACTTTGTCAATCAGACACTCAGAATAAAATATCAATGGTGAGAATTTCTTCAAAGTTCTAGATCTCGGTATTCGCACAGTCCCCAAAGTTTTTGTGTGACATTACGAAAAAGTATATACAGGCTGGGTTAAATTCAACCAATAGAAATACTGTATTTAATTCAAGTAAAATCAAAAAGTCCTTTAGAATAGCTATTGACTAAATTTAACTTGTTTTAATACGTTTTAATATCGGTTTTAAACCAGCCTTTGTAAGGCAATACTAATGATACGCTTGCTATAGTTAGTTTGGTAGTAAAAAAAGTTTTTATTTAAAAATTATGACGCCACGTGTTTTTTTTTGAGTAATACACATATATTCTATTGATTAAGTTAACTTTTATTTTTCCTGTAAATATTTTTGAAAAATCTAAGTTTTTTAAGATGTTCGACGCAATAGTTCTAAAAATAGTTGATACTGTACATAAAAATTTTAAACGGAAACATAATTATGCAGAGTTTGTTAAAATTTCGCCATTTTTTTTTTATACAAATGTTTTGTATTCCTAAAAATTCTTTTTCATGTCGAACGCTTAAATACTTTGTATTGTAACCTGAGATTTTCCACGAAACTAGTTCTTTAGCAATTTTGTTTTGACGATTATTATTTATCAGCTACGCATAAACATTTGAATAATTATTTGTGCCACCTTTTTTCTCACATAAATTAAAAAATGAGAAAAATACTGTTTGATTCTATTTCCGAAGAATTTTGTAAAAAAATGTGCTGATAAAATTTGCACGAAAAAGTGCTAATAAATTTTGTTATAAAAACTAGAGAAATCTCGTACAACCTACGCTTACTACTTGGTTAAGTTGTATAAATAAACTGTAAGTTAAACATTTAAGGTTTTAGTTAATTGATAAAATTATTATGCTATAAAGTAAAAAACTTAGTTATTTTAGGAATTGTGGGTCCAAATTCATGTAAGCTAAGCTTGAATTCCTATTTTGTGTTCGGTTGAAGAATCATGGCACTTTTTCTTGTGCCTCAAGATGAAATTTTTATCTTTATTTTTGATGCCATGCTGTCATTTGGTTGCTTGTTTCGAATAGTAGTAGACGTGCAATTGTTTAAAAAATCATAAAATTATGGTGTGTCGCGATGTGCTATTGTCCACTAGACTTGGACTTTTGATAAGGTGCATTTAAATGTCATAACCTGTCATTTTCCTTTTATTAAAATACTGACATTTACTGTCAAATACTGCTTTTCAATTGTAAAGCCGGAGTATACATGCGGTGTCACACTTGAAATATTCAATTTAACGTTCCTAAAAATATTAGAAATTTGCTTTTGATATAACTGATCAAATTAGTTCTTGTTTGAACCGTCTTAATGAGTTTTAACACAATTTTTTATCATGGTCCGTATTTTCGTAGGTTACTTAATCATTGCAAAATAAGTACTGGTAGAAAACCATGTCTAAAATTAAGTTCCTTTAGAAAATTTCATTACAATGTTTAATACAAAAAAGCATGAAGTAAGAAATCAAATAATGAGTGTCTTGATTTAACTAACCACCCTGTATTTTATGCAATGATGATAATTTTTCGGCATTTCTGAATGAGAGTTTTTGCAGAGTACAATTATGAAGGAAGAGTATAGAAAAGAAAAGTTTTTTATGGCTTGAATTGTCGTGGTCCTCTGAGTTGTATTTTGGTAATAAAATGTCTATTCTCGGCGAAATTCTAATATATTATGCGTAATTAAAGTAATTTTGTAATAGGTCTATAAATTGTGAAATTAGATTTTGTAAGTTGAATAAATTATGAAAATATACTTATTCTTTTATTTGTCGGACATTCCCCCGAATTCACAAACGCAAATCAATGTTGAGCATCCCTCAGAAGTATAGCTGTCCCTTTCAGTTCTATTGACACATGAGCATGACAGCATGAGCTTGAGCGCGTGCTTAGCGTTGATTGACGGACGTTTGTGAATACGGTCGATTATGTTTTAAAAACAAAACATAATGGTAGCCAGAGTAGCAACTTAAGTTATTAGTGCTTTTTCTAAGGTTTTAGAACCCGTTTTACACGCCTGACTTAGATACTAAACACCGAAAAGATACTTGAACAATAAATTACGAAGTTTTCCCAAAGGTTGTACTAACATGTTTTGTAAGCGTGTGCGGTCAACAGCAAGACAGGCTACCATTTTCGGTCAGTCCTTTCTGTTTTGTAAAGAAATGACATTTGGCAAGAGCAAGATAATAATCGGAAATGGGTATCTTGATGTGTCGTGACTGTACATTTCCCTTGAGAATTTGACAAAGTTACAGGTTTTCGTAGTATCTAGATAGGTACCTAGAAAAAAGATCTTAAAAATAACTTGCCTGACCGAAGAAGAGTTGTTGAATAAAAAATATAGATTAACACAAATACGTATATTTAATAACCATAATATAACGAAAATAATATAACCATAATATAACATAATATAAAATAACCATAATATAACGATTTATTCACAGAAGGATACCTACATGATTGGTTTACCTAATTCTAAGACAATTTTACACAAGATTATCTATTTTTGGAGGAATTGTGTCATAGAGGGTGATTCTATGATAAAAAACGTCAAAAACTAAACAAAAAAAATAGGTGGGCACAGGCCACGCCTCAACGTCAAATGGTTCAATCAAACCATACTTTAACACGTAGATAAACAGTACGTACAGTAGGTAAATAAATCCCCGAATTCACAAACGCAAATCAACGTTGAGTGTCCCTCAGTAGTATAGTATGCTGTCCCTTTCAGTTCTATTGACATTTCACGGGCTTAGCGTTGATTGACGTATATGAATCCAGGGGGTAAGGCTAGTGACACACTAGTGATTGATTCAAAATGTTATGCCTGGTATAACTAATAAAATAAATGTGAGGCAATATCTCATACCTACACCTACATTCCTTGTCCGAAAACAAGGTTTTCCCTCACTCCTTCTCCCGAGGTTTCCCAAGGGAAAACCTCGTTACTTAGCTCGTTACTTTAATTATTAGGGTTGAGAGCCTTTGCGCTCACCCTACAGTCCGGCAAAGCTGTCAAAGCCATCGGGGGCTAAATAGCAGTAGTCACACTAAAAAAAAGAGGTTAAGTATGGGCGGTTTGTTTACAAACATTCTTCATCGGATTTGGCTCGCGTATAAGTAGTACATACAAATTAATGTTTCACCCACAGACATTTGAGAGGTCAAAGAGCCACCATGCCTACTTCAGTAGATAACCTCTTAATTTTCCTTTTTGACTAGACTTTTCTCTTCCTTCTCCTTATTTTCCGCCATAACCTTCAACCCTTCATCCAGGGAACTCCTAGAAAGCTGCTTTAGAATCTTCTCAAAGATTCTCGGTGCGCTCTTAGTGTTAGGCAAAGAAATATCAGTTTGTGTCTGAACATTTTCGTTCTTCTTCTCTTCTACGACTACTGCTGGTTCAGTTGTGTCCTTCAGGTCTAGAACCATTGTTCTTTTCCTTATTTCCAGTTCTGGGTCTTCTTGTAGCGTTTTCTGAATCAGACAATGAATAAGATTTAAAATTGGCAAGTAAACTTCTTAAAATTATGAGTGGAAGGCATTCTTCATTGGACGGCAATGATTTGAAGGTCTAATGCCGATAACATTCTCTACCATTCAACCATAGGATTAAGCAGATAAGTATTTAGGCACCGTTACAACAAAACAACTTAAAAAACTTGAAGCATCTCGTGGCCCTAAAATTGAGACAACATCACATCACAAACCTTGCTTCGGCCTCAAAGTAAGGCTTTACCAAATGTCATGGAAATCAGAAGCAACGAAGGTACCACAAACAACTCAAACCCAGCAAAAATAGGTATCTGTTTCAACAACAAACATTTCTGCTAGTACAGGAATCGAACCCGCGACCCTTCGAGTCTTAACTGGCACCCATACCGCAGACTACTATGGTCCGTTCGCGTTAAGAATGCAGTGATTTCATTCTTGTCCTTTGACCTTGCACGCCCCCTGACCAATCAAATAGTTCCTAATTAGAAAGCCAAGTTCACAGTGCTCAGTTGAATGCATTCTTTCAAACGCCCGTTGCGTACCTGAGTTTTTCGGAAAAGTTTTTAAGAAATTACTGCATTCTTAACCCGAACATACTATAAAACGTCATCAGAATCGAAATTAGAGTCAAAATTTTAATTGGAACAACAAGATCACCTCTTCTGGCTCCGGTTCCACCTCCCCTCCTTCCTCGACCTTGTCTTCCTGTACCACCTCCTGTACCCTCTCTCCCACATCCCTCTCCTTGCAAGTCCTCTCCAGGGCCTTACTCAGCACTCCTCCGAGGATGTGAGCGCATTTGATTACGTTCTGAGTCTCTCGGGGGGTGAGTCGTAGACCCTCATTGCGAATGATGGAGTTCAAGTGCTCCATGTGGTCTGGGGAGCGTTTGCCTCCTTCCGTGGAGAATTCTAGAATTAAAAACGATCAAGTTTGTTTTCTATCAATTCAAAAGATGAAGCAGACCAGAGGGCTCTCGCCCTGTGGCGGGGGCGTTAGAATACTGCTGCCCCCCCTCCTCCACCTGTCCTAAAAGCCGACTAAAGGGGGCCTTCGAGGTCACTGTGTGCCTCCATCTCAAGCGGCCCCGAGAAAGGGTGTACACGTACACCGGTGAGTGTTGATGGAAGTTATACCTCCCCTCTACACCCACCGGTGCGTACTTTAGTCGCCTCTAACAACAGGGGGGAACCGTGACAGGATTATATACTAACCTAGATCAGCCAGGTCAATATTATCAGTCCTGTATGGAGTCGGGCACTGGTCGTAGTAGTTCTTCATGGGCACCTTGGCAATGGAGTTGTTGTAGTTCGCCCAGAACTCGCTCCACTCTCCATCATTCCTGTGCATCGTGTGGTCCAGCTCGCTGCAGTCCTGCCAGCTGCTGCCACAGCAACTGCAGGAGAAATACATGGGTAAGGAGCGGACTACTGTGTTTCACACAGTTTTCCGATCGAGAAACATTCCGTTATCTTACTGATTAAAAACTCCTAAAGGATCTGTGAGGGTTCAGGTACTTCTCACCAATGTCAATGAAGATAACAACACTCTATATTTAAATGTGCCCTGGCCTCACCTCAACTTGGTGGCGCAAGCTATACTGCAACATGCGGGCTCAGTGTGGATAGTTGGAGGGGTGTAAGTTTAGTAATAAAACTGCCAGATGGTACTAAGCTACTCTAAGGCCTTACTGCTAACTACTACTACTGGGACTAACTGCTTAACGTGCCTTCCAAAGCACGGAGAAACCCGAAAAATATCACTTTACTGAGATCCACTGATACAAATAAAGCCATCCACGTAGGACCATCCAGTTTCTTGATTCAGCGGTATTCGGCCAGGCCTTAGCGCCGGCTTACCTGGAGGCATGTGGATCCTGGCTCCGTGGTGTTGTCAGCTCAACGGGCACTCTCGGAGACAGCTCCGTGGAAGACTGACCAGAGTAATCTGGAGACACTGAAGAGTAGTCCAGATCTGTGTTCACGCTGTACCTTCTGCAAGAGTTAATAGGTCATTCTCAGCAGGGCTGGTTTTGGTGCGTCCGTGCAAGTATCTGACTAGTTTGTTATATTTTGAAGCTGTCAATTTTTTAGGAACTAGATCTAGCATTTATCTTTTAGGAATTTGAATTTGAGACACATCGTCTTGTAAAAAAGCACTTAATTATTTTTTCTAGTAAAACGATTCAGAAAGTATTTATTATGATCCTTGGTGCCAGTGATGAGAGAGAGAGATCGGTCAGCCGGAAGACCAACTACTTAACAAAGGCTGTCTCCTATGTAGCCAACTAAGCTTAAAGTTAGTTTAGAAAAGGAACACCTTCCTCTGCAGGCCACAAGCCTGCTCTCAAATATGGACTGTTGCGAGCTATACTCCAACACTTGACCTCAGTGTGGATTGTTCGAGAGGTATCCTCTGATGGGAAGTAGATTACAACAGTCTAGGTCATTTATGCTCACGGAAGACCACAGCCAAAAACAATGGACTAGTCTATTGTGCCGATAAAGTACAAAGCTAACTTTTTGGTAAATTAATCAGATTGGGAGCTGTCGTGTGGACAGCATGAGGACTTCAAGACGACAAGATGAATCATCAATGGTCTCTGCGTCTTATTGTCGTCAGTGACGTTGGGGATAGTGCACTTTTTTTGTGACTGAAAAGGCCTATCCGCGAACGGCATAGCCTTCGCAAAAACTACATGTGAAGTTTGGATTAAGTAAGGTTGTGTTATTTTGGTGCCTTTCAGCACGCTTTTCACCCAACATAGAAAACCAGGTCGTAAGATGGATACAAACGTGTAATTGCTGGCGGTGGCCGAGGCGTTGCTCTTGCTCTTCATCAGGTCACTCCTCAGGGAGGCGCTGCGGGCTTTAGGCTTGCTCTTCGGCGTCGAGGTGGCCAGGGCGGTCAGCTTGTTCTTGAAGCCGTACTTGGAGTTGGTGTCTTCGAAGTCTGATACCTGAAGCAGAAAATACAATGGGGTTAATACTGGCCTTGGACTCTGGGAGCTCTGAGATACCTATAATATGACTTTTAAAATGGCGCAGTGACAATACTCGTAACATACGCTTACGTCTCTATCAGCGATAATTGACGTTTGTGAATTCGGGGGAGAAGATTTTTACATTAATTCACTTACATGAAATCACAGAAGGTACATTAAACCATTGGCAAGCGAGTACTGTCTTGTTATTTTGAGCAGCACTAATTATTTCTTCTTAAAGAAGACTTAGGCTAACCTTACCCCACCAAACTTCACCTGTGACAGATCCAAAGACACATCATCCTCCAGTGACGTCTCCCTGCTCTTCGAAGACTGGGATGCTGCAGGGGCGGGGGCCCTCTTGGGGGCCTCAAACTTCTTGGCTCTCCCCTCAGACGAAGGGCGCCGGTGGTAGCCTGGGAGGGAGTTGGCGCGGTCGCATCTAAAGACATTTGTCGCAATATGAATTTATCTAACCTATGGTTATTACTGTTTTTAGCATTTTCCATGCAGTATCTTTACTAAAGATCTGAAGACCAGAAAAAGACATTTGGTCGTCTTTTCATCAGGCGGGAATCGAACCCGCATCTTTCACAAACCGGGCGACTGCTCTAACAACTGTGCTACCGAGACCATTAACAGACCGGCCGAATCTTTCTGGTATATGTAAATATACCAGAAAGATGGGCTATGAGCCAGGGTGATTTCATCAATGTTAAAGGCATCTACCTTCAACACTTAGAAGAAATATTATTACAAATATTTAACTTCCGATTATATCTAACCTATTGTTCTTTATATTGTATTTCGAAGCACGCTGAGATGCTCAAAAATACATCACTAAATTTCGGTCGGAGTGGTTATCCCAGTTCAGAGCCGGCGGTGTTGCTTTACAACAGCGATCGTTATACCACTCAACTTTAGAGACACCGCGGAGTACAACTACCTGAGGTTAAAACAAGAAGAGTTAAACTACTTACTTTTTCAAACATTGCTTCCCAGTGACCAAAAACTCCAAATTCTGCGGTTTAGCCACCCTCTTAGGCGTAGAAGTAGCAGAGCTGGACGACGCATTCAGCGGACTCTTCTTCTTCACTTCTTTATCCTTCTTCACTTCTTTCTCGTTCTTTACGCTGCTCCTTCTGGTTAAAGAACTTCGTCTAGAGCTGGAGCGGGATGCTGTGCCGTCAGGGTCGTAGTCTTCTGGCCAGCGGTCGTTGCGGTGCATTGTGGCTGAAAAGAGCAGTTTTGAGCTGTTGAAGGTCTGAAGAAAGCAAGTTGTAAAACGACGTGGCTGTTGTCGTTAAAGGCCAAAACACGAAGCGGGCGAGGCGCGGCGTGACGCGACGGCAGCGCGACGTTGACCAGTTGAAATGTACTAAACAGTATGGCAGCAGCCACACACAGCCACGCAGCGCGACGTGACTGCAGCGCAGCCAGCGGGGCGTGACGCGAAAGCTCTTGTTAGTGTTGCCAAGTTAAAGAAAGAAAGAAAGAAAGAAAGAAAGAAAAATAATTTATTTAGTGACCACAATACGAAAAGATAAACATGACGTCAACAGTGTATTTTACACTAAATCTGGTGGTTTTGACTTTCCTAGCTTCACGTCCCGCTGCGGTCGTGTCGCGCTGACGTCGCGTCGCGCTCCTGTCGCGCCGCGTTGGCTGTGTGGCTTGACCTTTAAGTTGTTCTGCAATCTTATGGGCCCACCACCTAAACCTTAAGGTGCACACACATTGCTGTCGGGGGGAGAACGATATCGGATTCGTTCAAATGTTACCTATGATCAGATTCATATTGGTGTGGTGTGGCGTTTCACAGCAATGTGAATCTAACCATAACATTTGAACGAAACCAATAGCGTTCTGTCGCACCACGACACACCCCGCCTCAGCATTTTGAACCTAGCTCTACACTGACCTCCGAATTTAGCAACGCCAGTTAAAATTAAGCAGCTTTTACACGTAGGTACAGCTGTAAGTTTCATACACTTTACGCGACGAATGTGGGTCCAGTGGGGCACATCTGAATGTATATTTATTTATTTAACAATCAAAATTTAAGCTTACGGCCAGGCAGCCACCACACCTACATGATAAAACCGTAAAATTTAATAATAATCCCTCTATCTGTATATGCGTAAGTAATATGTTTGTGTTTTGTAGGCAGATTTTGTAAAAATCAATCAAAACCAAAGACCACGAGTTTGGATGACGAGTGTGGTACAAGCTTTAAAACAAGTAGAAGTACCTACTGCTGCTGTGTGTACCTACCTTGTTATCCACCAATTCGGTAGTTTCTATTTAATTTCATTAAATGTCTCTTTCAGTGAATGTCTAAACGCCACACACATTCAAAAAGATCTGATTCACTTACTATTTAAGTTTTGCTCTTACCTCTAAAGAAACTTTTTGAAAGGTTTTTTTTCTGTAATTGTTCTACCTTTTTTAAAAGACTGCATAATTAACAACAAACTCCAGTCTAATAATGACAATAACAATAATGATTGTAAAGATCTGAAAACCAGAAAAAGACATTTGGTAATGTTGGCATCAGGCAGGACTCGAACCCGCATCTTTCGCAAGCCGGGCGACTGCACTTCCAATTATGCTACCGAGACCATTAACTGACCGGCCGAATCTTTCTGGTAAATATTTCTTCCGAGTGTTAGAGGTGGATGCCTATAACATTGATAACTAACCTAATCTATCCGAGTCGGTTTTGCACTGACTCTAGTCTAGGGCAGACAAGTATCACGACAAGTCAGCGTTTACCCATTTCTTCTTGACACACCGTTTTTCTTCAAACCAATAAAACGACATGCCCGCTCACACTCTTCGGCAATTTGGGCTTCGGAATTTAAAAACTAATCATTTGTCAAACAAAACATTTTGTCAAACGTCATTTTGTCAAACGCAGGACCCCCGTATCTACAGGTAAAATAGCACATTTTAAATGTCTGAGCGAAACCTCCTAACGTAGATATTGCTACTCAACTTTGTAAGGCACTTTAATGTTCAAGTATTTTAGCTTAGCTTTACACTCTCAAAGAGGCAATAAACTGTAAAACTTACCATCAATTCAGTGAAACATGGAACATACTACATGTACCACCTACTTGGAAATCCAGAATTTTCGTAAAAGTAAAAACTGTCACAAACTTTATGATTTAGTTAAAAAACATTATTAAACACTTTTATCTTCTGCATAAGGCTTTAAACTTCAATTCGGAGCATATCTCCCACAAGTTCACAACACGTCAATAAATGTCTGTTAATTACACTATGTTACTCTCTCGTGGGTTAATATTGGGACGATTACTCCTCCACAAGTTTATCCAACGGCGCAGAAGGCAGTTCTGTGTTATGCGTATGTATCTCGACACAGGTGGGCAACAGGCGACTATGGGCCACGGGGGTAATCTTATGATATGCATGGGTAGATAGGGGTGGGTGGTTTGTGATAGGTGTAGCGGATAGAGGTGCTCGTGAGTCAGTAGTGACAGCGGATTAGAAATGTTGCTACGAGTATATTGGGTAGGAATGTTGTTTAAGTTGTTTTGTAGTTTTGAGAGAGTTCTGGCGTACCTAGTGGTTAAACACTGGCTCTAAAGTCACTGTAATAAATGTTTTCACCATCATTTGTAACTAATGGAATTAATAATAGGTATGAATATGAATAAGTCAAGTGGTCCCTAGCCTGAAACGGCCCGTTACGCCTACTTTGTGTATATTGTATAATTTGCGAATACTATCAGGTGTTGAAGAAACTTCGAAATCAAACCCAAGTGTCGTCCCATACCACGTTGGCTTAAATGTTCTTCATAATGTGGGATTCTTCACCATCACGAACAACAACCAGTGTGCCTCTGACTACCCCGTTTGGGATTTAGTAGTGAGCGTGTGTCTACATAACATGGCAGCCGAGCGCCTGTTATCATGTTATACATATGTCATCGCGCGCATATTTGGCAACATTTCCAATTCACGCGCACACCTGGCAACATTACACTTTACATTTTGACACTTTAGTCTCTGGATGACACGGCACTCTTTTAATTGGTCGATTTTGGTGGTAAAGTGCAGTAAATGCAGGGTGGTGGCGCTAGTATCGATTTTGCAGTTTTGGCGCGCTTTCACGAGGACAGACTCGAACCTCTCGAACAATTGATTTCGGTTCTGTCGCTCAATACTTTTGCTTTGTTTATTATCGAACCTGTCATGTTCACCGTACTCTCCTACCTACGTGTGTGATTCCAAAATTTAATAAGAGTGGATTGCTATTTGAGTTTCTCTGAGTTGCTTCCTGGCAAGGAAGCCCCCATACAAGATGCCGGTGGCGAGGTGCCTACCGCTCTGCCTACCTCGAGCCGACATAATATATTCATTATCTTCCTTTGTTAACATTGCCTTCATGTTTTTGCAAGGCGTCAATTTTTTGTGTCATTGTGACTCTTTCCGAATATGTATGTATAAGACAGTTTATAAATAATTCAAACTCGTAGATAAGCTTGGAACGTTTCCTCTCCGAACGTCTAGGTAATTTAATTTGCTGACCATAATCGCTCTTTCCTCTACTCTCTACTTCCGCTATCGCTTGTGAAGCGTTTCATCCCTTAATTAAGGGCGGTGGGTGTGCACTCGCGCGTGCAACAGGTTGGGGGGTGGAGTCGCTAACATGACATTTAGCAGCAACAAACAATAAAACATAATTAAAACTAGAAAACAAACACTAAACGTGAGATTTTAATTGGCACCTATTAAAGAGAAAGAACAAAACGTATAGAACCAATGTAATTGTAATAGAAGGGGGGTAGATGGATTATGTCAGTACCTACTGATGCGAAGTCGAAAATTGACCCCTAGCGTACGTACCTATAATTTGTGCGTGTGAACAAGATAGTATGATTATTTGCTAGAGCGTAGACGAGACAAATACATACACAGACAGATACAGGCTTGCACTCACCGAAGCTCTGCGATCTTCATCAGGTCATCTGACCACCTTGGGGTGGGCGTCTCACGCTGCGTTTCACTCGACACTGGACATAATTCCACACAGCGCCATCTAACCACCAATTGAGCAATAATTTGTGCTATGGGATACTAGACAACAGATAAACATACTTATCTCCGAATTCACATACGTCAATCAACGCTAAGCACGCGCTCACGTTCATGCTATCCCGTAAAATGACAATAGAACTGAAAGGGATAGCTATACTTCTGAGGGATGCTAAACCTTGATTTGCGATTGTGAATTAGGGGTTAGAGACAATTTTTTTCGGAAATAAAAAAAGAAGATAAATAGGAAACAACACCCAGACCAGTCAAACAGATATGTTCATGAACACAAATATTTGCATTGTGCGGGGATTGAACCCGCGACCTTAAGTATAGTAGCCAATTTCTTAACCAATACACCGAACTGCTATGTTATTCCGGTGGGCGCCAAAACTCACTTCGCTCGTGGTGAGTTAACTTTAAAATTTAATTTCTTTGCAACTGTGCGTTTGAGAGAAAATAACTCAGCCAGACAACATTTTTAAGTATTTACATACAAAATGAGAGAAAACACTAATACAGAGTGAAGCCTATTGATGATTGAAGTAAGCGTAAAGCACCGAGATGTGAAGTGATGTCGGCCGGAATGCCACACCTGGTCGTCAAATATTGTGTTAGTAAAACTTTCCGTAAAATAAAAAGTCCTGATACCATCTCCACAGTAGCTCTATCCTGTGACCCTGTCTAAACCAGTGAAGTGTATACTACCCACCTATCTGTAGGTATCTCTACGAGTCACGTCTGACCGATTTATACGACACATCCTGTATCTGCGTTTATTAGTTAAAGTAATTCATTTAAATCCTCACCTTCTCAATATAGAAACCAAAAAAATGCAGTTCTAGAGAAAAACAGGTCACTTTCAAAGCTCTATAGCTTGGCTGCTATGAGATCAATGGAGTTGCAATTGAGCTCAGATTGTAGGTAGTTTAATACAATTTATAGGTATAGAAAATATCATTCACAAAAAAAATGTGGTTTAAGTAGGCCTTGAAGAGCAAAAAGGGAAAAAAGACCAAAAATAACGAAGTTTTTCTCGATTTTATCAATTTCCACAAGTTTTTCGAAGTTGCAAATTTGAATTCGCACTACCCTAGATCCCGTGCCTAGATTCATATACCATCTTACCAAAAATGGAGAACTACGAGTACATCACGTTTTGCGAATTTAGCCTCTTTTTTTTAATTTGTTTAAAGGAAACATACAGCATGATTTAGTAGAGGTGCCCGTGGCGCAGTTGTGACAGTGATCGGCGACGATCGCTGTTGTAAAGCAACACACGCCGGGTCGGAAATGGGATGGGTGACCACCCCGACCGAAATTTAGTGATGTGTATTTCGGGCATCTCCGTGCTTCGGAAGGCACGTTAAGCAGTTGGTCCCGGTTGACGTCGCCAGATGTCAGTCGTTAAGCCTAGTCAGAGGCCTTAGGGCGGCTTGATAACATCTGACATTAAGGTTGCTCACTAGCCTTACACCCCTCCAACAATCCGCACTGAGCCCGCGTGTTGGAGTATGGCTTGTTCCACCTCATAGTTGAGGTGAGGCCTGTGCCCAGCTGTGGGACGTATATAGGCCGTTTATGATTTAGTACATTTAATTAAAGTCTTGCATGAGCCAAAAAAGGTCCCACAGCTAAACAAAGCATGCAATTGAGTAAACTACTTCAAACTAAGAAGTTTTTGGCATAATTCTACTGGTTATTTAATTTTAGCATTAGAGTTAATGCATTATCATCTTACTAAAACATAAATAAATATATTCGGCCGGTCTGTTAATGGTCTCGGTAGCACAGTGGTTAATGCAGTCGCCCGGTTTGCGAAAGACGCGGTTTCGATTCCCGGCTGTAGCCAAGACCGAATGTCTTTTTCTGTTTTTTAGTATTGTTTCAGCTTTTTCCATGCAGTATCTTTACTAAAGATCTCAAAACCAGAAAATGCGGGTTCGAGTAGTGCCTGATGCCAACATGACCAAATGTCTTTTTCTGGTTTTCAGATCTTTAGTGTCAGAATCAGAATCAGAATCAGAAATATCTTTATTTAAATCTTTAATCAAATCGTCAAAAACTTAATCAAACAAACAAAAATACACTTAATAATAGACTTAAATACTATAATAGAAATAATAAATAAATACACAGTATACAAACATAATGTGACTCAACCACCGGTGTCGGAAAGTTGTTTCTGTACTGAGAAGAACCGGCAAGAAACTCAGCAGTTTCTCTTTTCAATATGTTCTGTACAATAATCCGTTAGTAAATTACAATTTATTATTAAGTACTGTCATAATGTCTGTTAAATAATGTCTGTTTCTGGTTTTCCTATCTTGAGTAATTCTACAGGCCTAATAAGGCTTCCCTGACGCTCACACTACATACGTGCTTTGAAACAAATAGCAGGGAAGATTGACTTATTTCACTTTTCTTTGTGTGAATTCACAAGGATAACGCTATACGTATTGTGTTACGGCGAATAACTGTATTTCTAATGGGGGATGCAGGAAGATTGTTATGTAGCTCTTCTATTGTATTGGGACCGCCTGTAAAGATAGATAAGCTTAGATAAAAATAAATAAATAAATTGTGAAGTACGCAGCGGCCTTTCTAATATAAGGATACAAGTGATTCGTTCAACAGGCAATGATATCAAAATAAAGAAGAGGTAGATAGGTTGTGTCAGTAATGATGCGTTGTTCAAAATCGTTGCGTAGTTTTAAAGATTTAGGCAAACATATTTATTTATTCTTTAATGCAACATTGAATGGTACAAAAGGCGGACTTAATGCCAAAAAGGCGTTTTCTACCAGTCAACAATAAGGTTAAGTAGGAAAGTACAGAAGGCGGTGCGACTAAAACAAACATATCGATACCTCCCACGTAAGTTGTTGTATCCCCAAAACTGCAATTTTACAGGAGAGCGTTTTAAAGATTCAGATTGGCCCAGGCACTGCATTTATTTGTGTAGCTTTTTGAAATTTGTTATGTAAATAAAATATGTGGTTTTATTGACTATGTTGAAACAAATATACGAAATAATTGCGTATTTTCTGAGAATTGTGGCTTACAGCATTTTACTACGGAATCCAGACTGTGACAACTGTTGTATCTCATACATACAACATTATACTGCGGAACACAGACTGTGCCAGCTGTGATATCTCATACTTACAAGATTATACGGCGGAGTCTTGGTTTCATCTTTAGTTGTATCTCATACTTACAATATTATATTATGAAGTTTAAAAAAAAGTTCGCTGTTGTAAAATGATACTTAGAACAATATACAGAGAAAATGATTATTCTAGTCACTGTATGTCACATTACCAAAACACATAGAATATAATTTAAAGTGTATATTATTAATATTGAATTAATATTGTCCGTTAAGAAATAAAAGTTCAATTATTAATACCAAAGAAGAATGGTCACACCCCATACAAAAAAAAACCCAGGCCCGACAGAAACGTAACATATCTCATTTTTTTTTGGTATATTGTGTGTTGTTAAATTACATTTATTTTATATTCGAAAACAATGGCACAAAAAAATATTGCCATATGTTTTTGTTCAGGCGATACACTAAAAAAATTGGAAACGCCTATTATCTATAATCTATAAAATTCGTATTTGTATGTAATTTAATGACGATACAATAGCTATGGTATGTTTCAAAGTGATCAGGAGATGCAGCTGGATATATAATTAAACTCTTAATAGAACGATCAACTTAGGATTCATTGAAATCGTGGTAGGTTTTCGATTATTTAGTAGCATCTATCAATTGGCGGTGGAGAAGGCCTATGTTCAGTAGTAGAAAGCTATGGGTTGATATGATGATGATGACAACTTCCCAATGTCCTTTTACCATTATAGAATAAGCAGTTATATTATGTCATTGCGTTTATTCCATTTAGATTCTCGTCAAACATAATATATTTTTGTCAACGAGTCGCGAATTAATTCTGCACCTGATTAAAGTATTATTGTTTCTGCCCTCTATTGCCGCTGGATGTCTATATTTTTCCATATTATGTACTCCCGTGGCTTTCAAATGCTCACTGCAATACGACCGTGCTAACCTCACATGATAAGTGCTGATTGAGAATTTAATTAACTCTTCAATTGTTAATTGTGGAAAATGTTCAATAACCGGATCATTTCTAGTCATCTCGTGAAACGACACTCTTTTTTGGTTTAAATTATGTTCCCCACATACTCAGATTATTGATTGGGGTGTTGTATATTTTGATTAATTATTTCAATGAAATCTTCTGTGTATAGACTGTCTCCGTGTATTTTGAAAATAATTAATTAAAGCTGCAGCAATTTTAAAATCTTCAAATATATGCGGCACATGTTTGTTAAATACTCTGTTTCTAAATATCTTGAAGTCGCGCTTGAATCTCCCGTTAATAGTTTCCACGACTCATCGCACCTGTTGGTGACCAGCAATGCCAACCTACCTTTTTGTTACTTTTGCTATGTCTTTATATCTTTTTAATGTATACTTTTAAATAGTGACATATTCTGTAACAAAATAAACAGTTGACCAACAAACGTCTATCATTAACATTGGTGTCAGAAGTAAAAGTAGAAAATTAGGGTTAAAAACCTACAAAATGCCTTTTACGAGGTCTCAGAATAAAACGGCTACGTCTGCAGCTGTGCATCCCGGTGAAGTTCCTATTGTGTCTAAAAGTGCTCAAACAATGGACGGTGCATCTATCCACGGCGCCCCTGCGCCGGCCTCGTCCAGTGCCGCACATAGGCAAGCTTCCACGCACAGTACGGCGTCTACGAAAACCACTCATAAAAGTGGTCGATCAGGCCGATCCAGGGAGACCGTGAAGGCCCAAATCCTTGCTGTCAAGGCAGAACATGCTCGAAAAATGCTCGAGGCCGAGGCCGAGTGCGATCGTATAGCGGCAGAGCGTGAGGCAGAGCGTGAAAAGGCCATGTCAGAACGGGAGCGTGCAGTTGCTGAATTAGAGCTACAGGCCGAGTTAGCTGCTATTGAAGCTGGCTCATCATGCAACTCGCAAGCCTCAAAAACTCAACTCATAGAAAACTGGTTAGTACAGTCGAATGATTTAACCACTCGCCCTAAGCGTAATAATAAAGCACATTCGTTGGTTGACAGGGAGAGGAATGAGCCGTGGCTTTTAAGCGCAGTGCCAGAAGCATTGCCGCGGTCGGCGCCCGCCACGACCCGTGGGGACGCCTTAGCTTCGTGCTCACATCCTAAAGCTGGCGCAGTGCCGCAGCGCCTGTTGAAAGCGCAGTCGGCGAACCTCGCTGCGCATGACAGCGCCCTAACGAGGTGCCTGCCCCTTGAGGTCCCATTGCCGCCAGCCATGCCAGCTAAACACACTCCACACACGCTTGGTTTACAAACACTAACTAAAAATAAAGATTGTTGTTGCTACATTAATAAAAGTCAGGATGAGGTAGGTACACCATTTATTCAGCTGGCTAAGGCGATCTCAAGCTTGGGGAAGAAGACGTCAAAGGTATGTGATATCCCTAAGTTTGACGGTCGCGCTGCGGATTGGCTTCTCTTCAAGAAGTCATTTGACCAATCCAAGGCTAACTTTTCACCTAGCGACAATGTAGCTAGGCTCAGCACAGCGTTGCACGGAGCAGCTAAAGAGGCCGTCGCTATTAGGTTGGTGGCAGCCGATGACCCGGAGCAAATTGTACAGGCGTTGGAGGCCAGGTTTGCGCAACCAGAAGTAATCGTATTGCACCAGCTCTCTCTTGTGAGAGCTCTTCCCAAGCTTGGTGCGTACGAGTCTTCGCGTGACCTGAATGTCTTCGCCTGCCGCATTCGTAACTGCGTCGAAGTTATTCGGCTGCTTAACCAGCCCGAATATCTCGCGTCACCAGAACTTGCTAATTCCATCATTGGCAAGTTGACTCCACTCCTTAGGTCACGATGGGCTGACTTTGCATCGGCGAGGGTTGGGACTGGCAAATTTAAATTAGAAATTTTGGCTGATTTTCTCGATAACGAATCAAAATTACAAATTAAATTTGGTGTTATTTTGTCAGAGCCGTCACCCGTCAGATGTCAGTCAGTACCTGCCAAAAGTCAACTTGTCAATTCCGCCAAAGACAAAGTTTTTCCTTACGCAGTTTCGTCATCGCCCGCCGAACCAAAGAGTTCCAATGTATGCAAATATTGTGCGAGGCCAAATCACGATGTCGCCGATTGTAGGGATTTTTCTTCTTTAGCCTTAGACGATCGTTGGCAGTGGGTCATCGATAATAAAGTATGTCGCAGATGCCTCAAGAAAGGATCACACATGTACAAGAACTGCAAGAAAATGTGTGAAGTTGAAGGCTGTAGTTCCAGTTAGCGCCACAATACTCTTCTTCATAGACCCCAGCCGGAGGCCGCGATCACGGCTCATGTAGTTGCTTCTTCTCAACAGACCGCTGAGGTTAGCGATGTGACACAAAAAGTAGACTCACCTGCTTGTTCATCCGCTACCATAGCTCATAATGCCGTACCAGCCGATCTTACAAAGCCTCTTCTGAAAGTCATTCCAATCACTTTTAGATGATGGTAGCTCCGCTACTCTTGTTGATAGGTCGGTGGCTGACATGGTTGTGGACGAACAATCTACGGTCCCTTTGCAAATTAACTGCGTTGGAGGGCTTACTAAATTCACTAACGTTAGCTTTATTAATGTCAAAGTTAAAGGACGCTACAGTTCGGATAGCTTCGAGATACGCGCGCGCTCTATTCCTGATTTAGGTCTTAGAAGTCAATCTGCGAAAATAAGTGACGTGAAGCGCTACAACTATCTTTCAGATTTAGCTGATGTATTGGCTTACGATGATGCTAAGCCGACTTGTCTCATCGGAACTGACAATTGGCATCTTCTTTTACCTCAAACCGTACGCCATGGCACTAAATCTGAACCAGCAGCTGCTCTCACTCCTCTGGGTTGGGCTCTTTTTGGGTTTATAAACAGTAAAGCCAATCGAGTAGACTTCATTAACCACATCGACTGCAATGATGATCTTGAGTGCCTAATCAAATCTTATTACAAATTAGACTCCATAGGTATAGAAAAAAAACCACATTGCACTCCGTGCGATAAACGCGCTTTAGAAATTTTAGAAAACACTACAGTTCGTTTACCTTCCGGCAGATTCGAGACAGGACTTCTATGGCGAAATGACATCAAAACTGTTCCTGATAGTAAACGCCTAGCCATGTCCAGGTTTTCCAGTCTCGAAAAGAAAATGTCTAAAGATGTAACCTACGCAGCTGAGTATAAAAAAAACATTCAAGGTATGCTAGAGAAATCTTATGCAGAGCTGTGCACCGGTCCACCACTGCCTAACAGTACCACCTGGTATCTTCCTCATTTTGGTGTGATCCATCCGCACAAGAAGAAGCTTCGCGTGGTCCACGACGCAGCTGCAAAGTGCGAAGGTGTTAGTCTCAACTCGATGCTTCTACCGGGACCAGACCTTTTACAGCCGTTGCTCGCCATAGTTATGAGATTTAGGGAGGGTTGTATCGCACTCACGGCGGACATTAGGGAAATGTTCCCACAGGTCAAAATAAGAGCCCAGGATCGTGATGCCCAGCGATTTTTGTGGAGGGACAGCCCACAGCTCCCTATTCAGGAGTATCGAATGGCCTCCATGATTTTTGGCGCAACGTCTAGCCCATGCACGGCGCTATTCCTAAAAAATAAAAATGCCATGGAATATGAGCAACAATATCCTGAGGCTGCGCGTTGCATTGTGGAGGATCATTATATGGATGATTTTCTTGGCAGTGTCTATGGTCCAGAGGAAGCAGCGCGCCTAGCTCTTGAAATTGTGAATATTCATAAAGCAGCCGGTTTTGAAATGCGTTCGTGGGTCTCAAACCATGCCGACGCCTTAGCTCTAATTCCTACCGACCTCTGTGCCATGAACACTGCCGAAGTAGAGCTAGGTCCAACTTCCCCTTCTCAAACTCGCGTTTTAGGGTTAACTTGGGATGTCAAAGGCGATTCTTTACGTTTCCTAGAATCTGTTCCAAATCTCCCAGACAACTTTACCAAAAGGTCGGTATTATCCCTCCTCATGTCAGTCTACGATCCACTTGGCTTAATGACTCCACTAATTATCAAAGGCCGGATTCTATTCCAAAAAACATGGAAACTAGGACTTGATTGGGACAATACCTTACCTGATGTCCACATTCAAAGATGGAGGTCTTGGTTTCAGGAGCTCGAGAATCTCTCTGGTTGTTCTATACCTAGATGTTATTCAGGACAAAGGGTAGTAAAAGAGGCTCAACTCCATGTCTTTGCTGATGCCAGTGAGATGGCATACGCTTGCGTTGCTTATTGGCGGTTCACTCTCACTGACGGGTCAGTAAAGCTAGCTTTAGTTGGAGGTAAAGCCAGACTCGCACCCCTGAAACCAACAACCATTCCAAGACTGGAGCTACAAGCAGCACTCATTGCCGCTCGTTTTGCTGTCTATATCTCCGAAGCCCATAGAAAGAAACCTAGTAGAGTATTTCTGTGGTCTGATTCTATTACTGTCTTAAAGTGGTTGCGTAGCGACGCTTGCACATTTAAGCCGTTTGTTTCATTTCGTGTTGGAGAAATTTCAGATCTAACTGATGTTCAAAACTGGAGATATATCCCTACGGCAATAAATGTTGCAGACGACGCCACGCGAGACACTGGCGAACTAACAATGGATTCTCGCTGGCTCACTGGACCATCGTTCCTACTTTCACCTGAAGAGCTTTGGCCCAGAGAGCCAACATCCAGTAATTCCTTACCTACAGAAGAAAACAAAATTATTTCTGAATCGGTTTGTGTTTTGGTGGGAGGAACACCGGAATCCCTTCCTTTTCCGGTAGTTGCTGATCATCGACGATTCAGCCAATGGCTACGTCTCCTCAGAGCAACAGCTCGGGCACATCAAGTTGCCAAAGTGTTTCGGTCCAATTTACCTCAAAATTCAAAATCTGTTTCTACCGCGCTTCGCTTTTCTAATAATTTACCTCTTTTATCCGCTGACGAATTAAAATCGGCAGAAATTCATTTATTTATGACGATTCAATTAAATTCTTTTACAGATGAACTCATTTGCGTGCACGCGGGACGCCCTGTTTCTGGTCACAGTAGACTCAAGCACGTGTCCTTGCTCGTCGGTGGAGATGGTCTGCTTCGTCTGTCCGGACGCACTTCGGCCTCGGATTCAGTAGAGTCTCGTCCCATCGTGCTTGACGGCAAGCACTATATTACAAGACTTTTGATCCATCTTTACCACGCAAGATTCGCACACGCAAACAATGAACTCGTCGTTAATGAACTGCGGCAACGATTTTACGTATTAGGTCTAAGACCAGCGGTAAGGCAGGTGGCAAATAGATGTCAGACCTGTCGAATTAGAAAAGCAAAGCCTATGACGCCACCGATTGGAGATCTGCCCAGAGTACGGATGGCCCACCACGAACGGCCATTTACCTATGTCGGCTTGGATTATTTCGGACCGATAAATGTCACGATTGGCCGACGAACAGTCAAACGTTGGATCGCCCTCTTCACCTGTCTAACCATAAGGGCTGTCCACCTCGAGATGGTCGAGAGTTTATCATCCGATTCCGCCATTATGGCGCTACGCCGCTTCATCGCTCGACGGGGTAGCCCATCGTGCATCTACTCTGATAATGGCACTGCTTTCGTTGGAGCTTCCAAAATACTACCGGAAATCGCAGAGTTTGCCTCCACGAGGGAAATACGGTGGAAGTTCATTCCGCCATCGGCCCCGTTTATGGGAGGATGCTGGGAGAGGTTGGTGAGGAACATCAAAAGCGCTCTAACAGTCACACTAAGAGAGAGATCGCCTCGGGAGGAAGTTCTATCAACGTTGCTGTTAGAAGCTGAAGCAATTGTGAACTCCAGGCCGTTGACCCATGTTGCAGATGATGAACAAGCTGAGGCAGCCTTAACGCCATTTATGTTTCTAATCGGCACCTCATCCAATGACTCCTTGAAGCGACAGTTCGACGACTCCGATCTCTCCAGCAGGGCCCAATGGCGAAAGTCACAGCGCCTAGCCGACCATTTCTGGCAGCGGTTTGTGAAGGAGTACCTGCCAACTCTAGTGCCCCGGCGAGCTTCACCCCCAGTATCTCAAACTCTGAAAGTTGGGGACGTCGTGTGCATTGCGGACGGGACTCTACCAAGACAATGCTGGCCTAAAGGACGGGTAGTGGAGACACATCCAGGAAAAGACGGCGTTGTTAGGGTAGTGGACGTGGCCACGAAAGGGGGTGTCCTGCGTCGGCCTGTTAGGAAACTGGCATTGTTGGTCCCCTCCTAATTTAGCTGGTGTTCCCACCGTCGGGGGCCATGTTGGTGACCAGCAATGCCAACCTACCTTTTTGTTACTTTTGCTATGTCTTTATATCTTTTTAATGTATACTTTTAAATAGTGACATATTCTGTAACAAAATAAACAGTTGACCAACAAACGTCTATCATTAACAGCACCATTGTGATGAGTCGTGATTTATTAGCTTCTGCGGTGTTTAATTGCGTGTCTTGTGGTCGTTTGGTTGGCGGCATGTGAGCAACATAGCCATATGTTTCTATTAAAGGAATTGAATCCCGAAAGCCTCTCGGTCCAAACTAAATGAGTCACCTTCATGGGAAAAAAAGTGGAACGGTCCGTCTTCAATGGGTCCATCATAGTTTTGCAATATCATTTTGATTATACCAGGTTGTCCGTGCAGAGTACGGACCTGTTATATCCAAAATATATCCATCCGTGCACACGATCATAAATGGTTTTATTAAGTTCCTATACTTAGCCTTCATAAGTATAATTGTATAACTGCGGCGTTGAAATAAAAAGTTAAAACTTTTTTCTTGTATATATAGGTTCCATCGAATATAACTATTGGTTTTGGTGACTCTTCGCTACCAAACAAAACATTTGGTAAAACCCGGCTGAAGACTATCACTTCGTCTTTGGTTAAATGGTCTAAGCCTAGGTGCAATGGAACACACTGCCTGACTTTACGTATTTTTCTTACAATAGTTCGCTCGGATATCTTAAAAAATGAAGCAATTCTATTATTCGGCTCCTCTGATTGAATTTTGCACAAGTAGATAGCCAGTCATTTCTGGGAGTATTTGAGGACCGATTCAGGCTTAGTATTTGACTCAGCAAATCGTTGAACGTGGCTCCGTTTCTTCCAGTCCAAAACCTTAACTCGTCGTCAGAAACGTCATCTACATTGAACGTATCGTATAAGCAGTTTGTTCTTCTGTTGTGTTATTGAAAATATCATCAAATTATCAAATTTGTAAGCTCATTCATTTCCGATTCATTGAAACTTATTGGTAATGGAGACTCTAAAACAAAAATAAAATATGGAATTTTATTGCTTGTAAGCAAGCTATTAAACGATCAAGGTTAAGGGTATTTATCGGTGAATCAGTTAAGATAGAGCGCTGTATAAATTACTTAACTAAAATATAGGAATATGTCGTAACATTAAGCAAAAAATAAAACAATAGTTAGTAAATATCGCAAGTCACGATATTTACTAACTTTTGTTATACACAAAAACTTTATTTTGACTAGCAACTTCCGATGCAAACATCATAATTTACTACATACCACATTTATTTATATTTTTTTCCAACGTAAGATATTCTATGTATTTCATACAACTTTTTTTAATGAACGCTTTACGACGTAAAATGTTGTATGTATTACATACAACATTTTCTTATACTCACTCAACAACGTAAAAGGTTGTATGTAAAACATACAGCATTATTGAATGTTTACCTGACAACGTATACTGTTGTATGTAATCTATACAACATTTTTGGTTGGTACTTTTAAAAAAATACATGATCTTAATTATTACCTGTAAAAATAAGAAAAATTAAACATACCCGTGATATTTCGGAGACTGGATTCGTAAATTATGTTTTGTTCAGATTCAATAATTGTCACATCGATATTTTGGACAGGTGTCTGAGATTGTGTACTCGTATGATTTACTAAATCACACAGTATACACCCCCTTGTCATAACACCTGTACGTTCCATAGTTATAACGTATTCTATTCAATTATCAAGTCTTAATTACGTAACATGTGCGGAAGACTTGAAGCGATTGACACACGGACCGTCTCAGCCCTCTCTCCGGCGTAGTCGGTTTTATCTAACTCATACAACACGCGAGCGCGCGTGCATCCCCGCCCCGCGCCCCGCGTAAACGGTTGTCAAGGACTATACACTATTGTAGTCCGTTCCTGTTCAAAAGTTACAACTCTTTACGTCCTGAAATTGCATGAAATAATTATGTTTTCGTAAGTTTTAATTTTTTTATGCATAGATTACTAATAATAAAGCTCATTTTTAGTAAAAACGCAAAATCGCATTTTTGTGGGATACAACAACTTACGTAGGAGGTATCGATATTGACAGAGAAAGAAACTTTGTTTTATACTATAATACCTATGGTGATCATGACAACTGACCTTTTCTACGACAAAACCATTCAACTATAACTCTCATCGAAATATGAATCGTCCTTGTAGATTTCTCCGCCGTAATAGTACCAGTTTCACTTTCGTGGGTGGAAAGCAGACGTCACCAATAGCTTGGAGTTAATATATTGAAATTAGTTCTATTTTTGGATCTGACACGATAAACAGGTGTTGTCTATGATATCTATCTATCTATAATATATAAAGCTCGATTACCACTCACTGACTGACTGACTCACTGACTGATCAGGGGTGTTTTTCAGTTGTTTTGAGGTGTTTTAGGGTTAATTTCACTTTTTAGGAATTTTTGTTATTTTTATCAACGCAGGTTTTTTAGTTTTTTTTTTTCAAAAAACAAGATGGCGGATTTTTTTCAGACATCAACTTTTTTGTTTGAAGCGCTGATTTTTTTCTTTTTTAACTGTGTGTTGCCATGTCAAAATTGGTTGTTATGAAAAAATATTTTTTGAAAAAAATAATGTCCCCAGGCCGCCATCTTGGATTGAAAAACGGGTTTTAGAGTGGTTTTTGCGGTGCCTTAGTGAAGTGAGTTTATGTTCGATTTTCAAAATTTTTCCTCTGAAGTGTTGCTTGTATAGTCTACTCGACATCCTCATCCACAGATTATAAAAATCCAAGATGGCGGCGGCGCTGGCGGCCATTTTGTTCCGATGAGCGAAATCGACCATTTTTGAAGTGATTTTCCCGGTAGATGGCAACACCTAAGCGTTTTGCATAGTATGCACCGATTGTAGGTAATTTATTCGAGTGTTGCCACGAATGTGATATTCTACCAAATTCATGGTAGTTTTTGGGATAGGGCTCTGGAAAGTCGAAATGAGAAATATGACAGCTGTCAAAAAAACTTGAATGCAGTTTTATGGCAACCCAGGTCCCTAATGACATTTTAGTATTTTTGCAAAAATCGACTGGCAACACTGGAAACTATGGTAGAAAATAAAATTTTCGACATGGGTGTCTTCAAAGTTAGTGACGGACACTTCCGCATATGGTAGAAAAAAAGTGTAAATGCCAAGTGTTGCCATATATAGTCCAGATTATGAGAAAAATACGGGATTTCTAAATTTCAAGATGGCGGACGAGTTGTCGGCCATTTTGTGAAAAGTTTGGGATTTTCTAACTGTTTTTTGAGCTTTTTGGGGTGTTGCCAATTTTTGAGAGTGATAGAATGTACTAGCCAATCGTGTAGCTCGTGCTTGCGAGTTGCCAAGTTACAAAATATTTTTGGTAGCTTTAGTAGTTTTTGAGAAATGGCCCGAAAAAGTCGAAAATAGAAATAAAGGCATTTCAGCATTAAAAACGCCCAGGGGTGGTTGAATGCAGCCATTGAAATGACATTTGACCATTTTTATCACAATCAACTGGCAACACTGGAAATGAGGATTAAAACTTTTTTTTGGAAGGGGTCACTTTGAAGGTCTCTTAAGGGAGTTGTGAGCAAGATAGAAAAAAACTAAAGATACCGTTTTTCGTGCAAAATAACTGACATTGCACAAAAAGTCTAAAATGTCAAGAATTCAATATGGCAGGTACACTGGCGGCCATTTCAAAATATGTCATTTTAAAAATTCACTAAATTTGTTTTTTCAGGTAGTTATCGTCATTTTACAGGAAAATGTTACTTGGGTTTTTTGTCAGGTTTAGTAAGGCCTACAGCATGCTAAAAAAAATTACCCCATTTTCAGGGTAAATTCTGAGATTTACCCGAAAAACAAAATTGCTTTGTTTTTTAAAAAAAAGTATGTCATCCTGTTCAAAACTATCCACTCATAACGATTTGACCCATTTAAGGGTAGTAAACCCCCTTGCAGTACGAAATAAGGGCAGTAAACTTTTTGCCTTCCATACTAAGCCATCCCATACTAAATGTACTGGGAGTCTCTGTAAGAGCTTCTTTGTATGAAAAATTCTTGTGAATCTTCACCGAAACATTGAAAAAATTGCGAGGCCGCAGGCCGAGCTTCCAATGTGAGGCCGAAGGCCGAACTCCGCGTAGGGCGTAGCCCGGAGCGTCCCCCATGACGGCCCAACTAACTTCGCGAAGCCGCAGGCTGAGCGCCCGCACACGGCGAAGCCCAAAGTTAATTGCCTCAGTTACTAACAGGCGAGGCCGGAGGCCGAGCTCCGAGTGTGAGGCCAAAGGCCGAACTACGCGTAGGGCGCAGCCCTTAGCGTTGGTTGTCAACCCCCAGCGAGGCCGCAGGCCGAGCTTCGACTGTGAGGCCGGAGGCCGAACTCCGCGTAGGGCGAAGCCCGGAGCGTCCATCGTCGACCTTCAAGTAACTTCGCGAAGCCGTAGGCTGAGCGCCCGCACTAGGATCCTTTTGCTGAAACAACAACCACTCAGAAAAGGACGAGAGTTTTGTTCCGGAACAGTTAACCCAATTACAAGCAACTGCGAGGCCGAAGGCCGAGCTGCGGCGAGGCCCCCCAGGGCCTCGTGGCCGCGGGAGGGCGAAGCCCGGAGCGGCCAACCCCGCACTAGGATTCTTTTGCTAAAACACCTTCCTCCCAGAAAAGAACGAGAGCGCCATTCGCGAAACTGCAACCCCATCGTCACGCAAATGCGAGGCCGAAGGCCGAGCTGCGGCGAGGCCCCCGGGGGCCTCGCAGCCGCGGGAGGGGCGAAGCCCCGGAGCGGCCAGCGTCGCAGACCTAGCTTATGGCCGCGAGTCGGCCGTAGGCCGGCGGCCAGAAGCTAGTCTATTATATATAAAGCTCGATTACCACTCACTGACTGACTCACTCACTGATCAGGGGTGTTTTTCACTTATTTAGAGGGGTTTTAGGGTCATTTTCACTTTTTGGGAATTTTTGTTATTTTTATCAACGCAGGTTTTTTAGTTTTTTTTTTTCAAGAAACAAGATGGCGGATTTTTTTCAGACATCAACTTTTTTGTTTGAAGCGCTGAATTTTTTCTTTTTTAACTGTGTGTTGCCATGTCAAAACTGGTTGTTATGAAAAAATATTTTTTAAAAAAAATAATGTCCCCAGGCAGCCATCTTGGATTGAAAAACGGGTTTTAGAGTGGTTTTTGCGGTGCCTTAGTGAAGTGAGTTTATGTTCGATTTTCAAAATTTTCCCTTTGAAGTGTTGCTTGTATAGTCTACTCGACATCCTCATCCACAGATTATAAAAATCCAAGATGGCGGCGGCGCTGGCGGCCATTTTGTTCCGATGAGCGAAATCGACCATTTTTGAAGTGTTTTTTTCGGTAGATGGCAACACCTAAGCGTTTTGCATAGTATGCACCGATTGTAGGTAATTTATTCGAGTGTTGCCACGAATGTGAATTTCTACCAAATTCATGGTAGTTTTTGGAATAGGGCTCGGGAAAGTCGAAATGAGAAATATGACAGCTGTCAAAAAAACTTGAATGCAGTTTCATGGCAATCCAGGTCCCTAATGACCTTTTAGTATTTTTGCAAAAATCGACTGGCAACACTGGGAACTATGGTAGAAAATAAAATTTTCGACATGGGTGTCTTTAAAGTTAGTGACGGATACTTCCGCATATGGTAGAAAAAAAGTGAAAACGCCAAGTGTTGCCATATATAGTCCAGATTATGGGAAAAATACGGGATTTCTGAATTTCAAGATGGCGGACGAGCTGGCGGCCATTTTGTGAAAAGTTTGCGATTTTCAAACTGTTTTTCCAGTTTTTTTGGGTGTTGCCAATTTTTGAGAGGAATGCAATGTTCTAGCCAATCGTGTAGCATGTGCTTGCGAGTTGCCAGGTTACAAAATATTTTTGGTAGCTTTAGTGGTTTTTGAGAAATGGCCGAAAAAATTCGAAAATAGAAATAAAGGCATTTCAGCAATAAAAATGGCCTGTGGTTGTTAAATGCAGTCATTAAAATGACATTTGACTATTTTTATCGAAATCAACTGGCAACACTGGAAATGAGGATTAAAACTTTTTTTTGGAAGGGGTCACTTTGGAGGCCTCTTGAGGGAGTTGTAAGCAAGATAGAAAAAAACTAAAGATACCGTTTTTCGTGCAATATAACTGAGATTGCACCAATAGTCCAAAATGTCGAAAATTCAATATGGCAGGTACACTGGCGGCCATTTGAAAATATGTCATTTTAAAAATTTACTAAATTTGTTTTTTCAGGTAATTGTCGTCATTTTACAGGAAAATGTTACTTGGGTTTTTTGTTAGGTTTAGCAAGGCCTACAGTATGGTGAAAAAAAATGACCCCATTTTTAGGGTAAATTCTGAGATTTACCCAAAAAACAAAATTGCTTTGTTTTTTAAAAAAAAGTATGTCATCCTGTTCAAAACTATCCACTTATATCGATTTGACCCATTTAAGGGTAGTTTACCCCCTTGCAGTAAGAATTAAGTGCAATAAACTTTTGACCTGCCATACTAAGACTTCCCATACTAAATGTACTGGGAGTCACTGAAAATGCTACTTTGTATGAAAAAATCTTGTGAATCTTCACGGAAACATTGAAAAATTTGCGAGGCCGCAGGCCGAGCTTCGAATGTGAGGCCGAAGGCCGAACTCCGCGTAGGGCGAAGCCCGGAGCGACCCCATTACGGTCCAACTAACTTCGCGAAGCCGTAGGCTGAGCGCCCGCACACGGTGAAGCCCAAAGTTAATTGCCTGAGTTACTAGAAGGCGAGGCCGGAGGCCGAGCTCCGAGTGTGAGGCCGAAGGCCGAACTGCGCGTAGGGCGCAGCCCGGAGCGTTGGTTTTTAACCCCCAGCGAGGCCGCAGGCCGAGCTTCGACTGTGAGGCCAGAGGCCGAACTCCGCGTAGGGCGAAGCCCGGAGCGTCCATTATCGACCTTCAAGTAACTTCGCGAAGCCGTAGGCTGAGCGTCCGCACTAGGATCCTTTTGCTAAAACAACAACCACCCAGAAAAGGACGAGAGCTGTGTCCCGGAAAATTGACGCCAATTACAAGCAACTGCGAGGCCGAAGGCCGAGCTGCGGCGAGGCCCCCCAGGGCCTCGCGGCCGCGGGAGGGCGAAGCCCGGAGCGGCCAACCCCGCACTAGGATTCTTTTACTAAAACACCTTCCACCCAGAAAAGAACGAGAGCGCCATTCGCGAAACTGCAACCCCGTCGTCACACAAATGCGAGGCCGAAAGGCCGAGCTGCGGCGAGGCCCCCGGGGGCCTCGCAGCCGCGGGAGGGGCGAAGCCCCGGAGCGGCCAGCGTCGCAGACCTAGCTTATGGCCGCGAGTCGGCCGTAGGCCGGCGGCCAGAAGCTAGTCTATTATATATAAAGCTAAATTACCACTGACTCACTCACTGACTGACTGATCAGGGGTGTTTTTCATCTATTTTGAAGTGTTTTAGGGTTAATCTCTCTTTTTGGGAATTTTTCACATTTTAATCAAAGCAGGTTTTCCAAAAAAAAAATTAAAAAAAACAAAATGGCGTCTTTTTTTTAGACATCAACTTTTTTGTTTGAGGCGCTGAATTTTTTCTTTTTTAACTGGGTGTTGCCAACACTAAATTGAGTGTTTTGAAAAAAAAAATTTTTGAAAAAAGAACGTCCCCAGGCGGCCATCTTGGATTGAAAAACGGGTTTTAGAGTGGTTTTTGCGTTGCCATAGTGAAGTGAGTTTATGTTCGATTTTCAAATTTTTTGTTTTATAGTGTTGCTTGTATAGTCTACTCGACATCCTCATCCACAGATTATAAAAATTCAAGATGGCGGCGGCGCTGGCGGCCATTTTGTTCCGATCAGCAAAATCGACCATTTTTGAAGCGATTTTTCCGGTAGATGGCAACACTTGAGCGTTTTACTAAGTATGCACCGATTGTGGGTAATTTATTCGAGTACTGCCAGGAATGTGAATTTCTACCAAATTCATGGTAGTTTTTGGGATAGAGCTCCGGAAAGTCGAAATGAGAAATATGACAGCTGTCAAAAAAACTTGAATGCAGTTTGATGGCAACCCAGGTCCCTAATGACCTTTTAGTATTTTTGCAAAAATCAACTGGCAACACTGGGAAATATAGTAGAAAATAAAATTTTCGACATGGGTGTCTTTAAAGTTAGTGACGGATACTTCCGCATATGGTAGAAAAAAAGTAAAAACGCCAGGTGTTGCCATATATAGTCCAGATTATGGGAAAAATACGGGATTACAGAAATTCAAGATGGCGGACGAGCTGGCGGCCATTTTGTGAAAAGTTTGCGATTTTCAAACTGTTTTTTGAGCTTTTTTGGGTGTTGCCAATTTTTAAGAGGGATGTAATGTACTGGCCAATCGTGAAGCTTGTGCTTGCGGGTTGCCAAGTAACAAAATATTTTTGGTAGCTTTAGTAGTTTTTGAGAAATGGCCCGGAAAAGTCGAAAATAGAAATAAAGACATTTCAGCAATGAAAATGCCCTAAGGTGGTTAGGTGCGCCCATTAAAATGACATTTGACCATTTTTATCAAAATCAACTGGCAACACTGGAAATGAGAATTAAAACTTTTTTTTGGAAGGGGTCACTTTGAAGGTCTCTTGAGGGAGTTGTGAGCTAGGTAGAAAAAAACCAATGATACCGTTTTTTGTGCAATATAACTGAGATTGCACCAAAAGTGTAAAATGTCAAGAATTCAACATGGAAGGTACACTGGCGGCCATTTCAAAATATGCCAATTTAAAATTTTACTAAAGTTGTATTTTCAGGTAGTTGGCGTCATTTTACAGGAAAATGTTATTTGAATTTTTTGTTAGGTTTAGTAAGGCCTACAGTATCGTGAAAAAAATTACCCCATTTTCAGGGTAATTTCTGAGATTTACCCGAAAAACAAAATTTCTTTGTTTTTAAAAAAAAAGTATGTCATCCTGTTCAAAACTATCCACTCTTAACGATTTGACCCATTTAAGGGTAGTAAACCCCCTTGAAGTACGAATTAAGTGCAATAAACTTTTGACCTGCCATACTAAGACATCCCATACTAAATGTACTGGGAGTCATTGAAAATGCTACTTTGTATGTAATAATCTTGCGAATCTCCCACCAATCATAGAAAAATTCGCGAGGCCGCAGGCCGAGCTTCCAATGTGAGGCCGAAGGCCGAACTCCGCGTAGGGCGAAGCCCGGAGCGTCCCCCAACGACGGCCCAACTAACTTCGCGAAGCCGTAGGCTGAGCGCCCGCACACGGTGAAGCCCAAAGTTAAATGCCTCTCTTACTAAAAGGCGAGGCCGGAGGCCGAGCACCGAGTGTGAGGCCGAAGGCCGAACTACGCGTAGGGCGCAGCCCGAAGCGTTGGGATTTAACCCCCAGCGAGGCCGCAGGCCGAGCTTCGACTGTGAGGCCAGAGGCCGAACTCCGCGTAGGGCGAAGCCCGGAGCGTCCATTATCGACCTTTAAGTAACTTCGCGAAGCCGCAGGCTGAGCGTCCGCACTAGGATCCTTTTGCTAAAACAACAATCACCCAGAAAAGGACGAGAGCTTTGTCCTGGAAAATTGACGCCAATTACAAGCAACTGCGAGGCCGAAGGCCGAGCTGCGGCGAGGCCCCCTAGGGCCTCGCGGCCGCGGGAGGGCGAAGCCCGGAGCGGCCAACCCCGCACTAGGATTCTTTTGCTAAAACACCTTCCTCCCAGAAAAGATTGAGAGCAACTAGCGCGGTACGGCAACCCCATCGTCACACAAATGCGAGGCCGAAGGCCGAGCTGCGGCGAGGCCCCCGGGGGCCTCGCAGCCGCGGGAGGGGCGAAGCCCCGGAGCGGCCAGCGTCGCAGACCTAGCTTATGGCCGCGAGTCGGCCGTAGGCCGGCGGCCAGAAGCTAGTCTATCTATAATCTATTATATATAAAGCTCGATCTATTATATATAAAGCTAAATTACCACTGACTCACTCACTGACTGACTGATCAGGGGTGTTTTTCATCTATTTTGAAGTGTTTTAGGGTTAATCTCTCTTTTTGGGAATTTTTCACATTTTAATCAAAGCAGGTTTTCCAAAAAAAAAATTAAAAAAAACAAAATGGCGTCTTTTTTTTAGACATCAACTTTTTTGTTTGAGGCGCTGAATTTTTTCTTTTTTAACTGGGTGTTGCCAACACTAAATTGAGTGTTTTGAAAAAAAAAATTTTTGAAAAAAGAACGTCCCCAGGCGGCCATCTTGGATTGAAAAACGGGTTTTAGAGTGGTTTTTGCGTTGCCATAGTGAAGTGAGTTTTTGTTCAATTTTCAAAATTCTTCTTTTGTTCTGTTGCTTGGATAGTCCACTTGACATCCTCATCCACAGATTATTAAAATTCAAGATGGCGGCGGCGCTGGCGGCCATTTTGTTCCGATCAGCGAAATCGACCATTTTTGAGGCGATTTTTCTGGTAGATGGCAACACTTGAGCGTTTTTTGAAGTATGCACCGACTGTGGGTAATTTATTCAATTATTGCTCGGAGTGTGAATTTCTACCAAATTCATGGTAGTTTTTGGGACAGGGCCCGGGAAAGTCGAAATGAGAAATATGACAGCTGTCAACAAAACTTGAATGCAGTTTCATGGCAACTCAGGTCCCTAATGACCTTTTAGTATTTTTGCAAAAATCGATTGGTAACACTGGGAACTATAGGAGAAAATAAAATTTTCGACATGGGTGACTTTAAAGTTAGTGACGGATACTTCCGCATATGGCAGAAAAAAAATGAAAACGCCAAGGGTTGCCATATATAGTCGAGATTATGGGAAAAATACGGGATTTCTGAATTTCAAGATGGCGGACGAGCTGGCGGCCATTTTGTGAAAAGTTTGCGATTTTCAAACTGTTTTTCAAACTTTTGTGGGTGTTGCCAATTTTTAAGAGGGATGGAATGTACTAGCCAATCGTGTAACTCGTGCTTGCGGGTTGCCCGGTTATAAAATATTTTTGGTAGCTTTAGTAGTTTTTGAGAAATGGCCCGAAAAAGTCGAAAATAGAAATAAAGTCTTTTCTGTAATAAAAATGCCTTAGGCCTGTTAAATGCAACCATTTAAATGACATTTGATCATTTTTATCAAAATCAACTGGCAACACTGGAAATGAGAAATAAAACTTTTTTTTGGAAGGGGTCACTTTGTAGGCCTCTTGAGGGAGTTGTAAGTAAGATAGAAAAAAACTAATGATACAGTTTTTCGTGCAATATAACTGACATTGCACCAAGAGTCCAAAATGTCACGAATTCAATATGGCAGGTACACTGGCGGCCATTTCAAAATATGTCAATTTAAAATTTTATTCAAATTGTTTTTTTGGGTAGATGGTGTCATTTTACAGGAAAATGTTACTTGGGTTTATTGTCAGGTTTAGTGAGGCCTACAGTATCGTGAAAAAACTTACCCAATTTTTAGGGTAAATTCTGAGATTTACCCGAAAAACAAAATTCCTTTGTTTTAAAAAAAAAAGTATGTCACCCTGTTCAAAATTATCCTCTCATAAAGATTTGACCCATTGAAGGGTAGTTTACCCCCTTTTAACACGAATTATGGGCTACTAACTGTTGGTTTGCCATACTGAAACATCCCATACTAAATGTACGGGGAGTCAGTACAAATGCTACTTTGTATGAAAAATCTTGTGAATGTCCCAGCAATCATTGAAAAATTTGCGAGGCCGCAGGCCGAGCTTCGAATGTGAGGCCGAAGGCCGAACTCCGCGTAGGGCGAAGCCCGGAGCGTCCCCCAGCGACGTCCCAACAAACTCCGCGAAGCCGTAGGCTGAGCGCCCGTACACGCTGAAGCCCAAAGTTAATTGCCTCAGTTACTAAAAGGCGAGGCCGGAGGCCGAGCTCCGATTGTGAGGCCGAAGGCCGAACTTCACGTAGGGCGTAGCCCGCAGCGGTGCTTACCAAACCCCAGCGAGGCCGCAGGCCGAGCTTTAAACTAGGCGTAGGGTAAAGCCCGGAGCGTCTGGTCGTCGACTCAAGTAATTAGTTAGAAGTTGCGAAGCCGAAAGCTGAGCTAGCGGCCCTAGCAAAATCATCCCGTGTCAGCTTTTGCGAGGCCAAAGGCCGAGCTATTAATGCGCGGACGTATACCAAACTTCCTGTAGGGCGAAGCCCACAAGCGAAGCTTACCAACCAACAGCGAGGCCGTAGGCCGAGCCTTTAACGCCTTATCGTTGACCCATGTAATTAGTGGTTGCGAGGCCGAAGGCTGAGCTATTAATGTTAGGCCGTAGGCTGAACTTTGCCTAGGGCATAGCCCGCAAGCGAAGCTTACTAACCCCCAGCGAGGCCGCAGGCCGAGATTTATACTCTGCGAAGGGCGAAGCCCGGAGCGTCTTAACGTTGACTAAAGCAATTAGTTTGAAGTGGCGAAGCCGAAGGCTGAGCCACAGCCTAGAGCAAAACTATGACGTGTCAGCTTCTGCGAGGTCGAAAGCCGAGCTTTGTATGCGAGGGCGTAGGCCGAACTTTGCGTTCTTTAATTAGGTAACTGCGCGAAGCCGAAGGCTGATCGCCTGCACTAACTTAAACAATCCCATGAAGCTTTTACGAGGCTAAAGGCCGAGCTTCGAATAAGAGGCCGAAGGCCGAACTCCGCGTAGGGCGTAGCCCGGAGCGTCCCCCTCTACGGCCCAACTAACTTCGCGAAGCCGTAGGCTGAGCGCCCGCACATGGTGAAGTCCACAGTTGATCGCTTTAGGAACTAAAGGGCGAGGCCGGAGGCCGAGCTTAGAGTGTGAGGCCGGAGAGATGCTTACCAACCCCCAGCGAGGCCGCACGCCGAGCTTTAGGCTCAGTGTAGGGCGGAGCCCGGAGCGTCTCCTCGCAAAACCAGCCTGAGCTAGCTTTTGCGAGGCCGAAGGCCGAGCTATTAGTGTGAGGCCGTAGGCCGAACTTCACGTAGGGCGAAGCACGCAGCGAAGCTTATCAGCTTCCAGCGAGGCCGCAGGCCGAGCATTCTGCTCCGCGTAGGGCGAAGCCCGGAGCGTCCATCACGGACTGAATTTACCTTTGCGAAGCCGAAGGCTGAGCCATAGCCTTGAGCAAACCCACACCGTGTTAGCTTTTGCAAAGCCGAAGGCTGAGCCATAGCTCTTACCAAAACTACACCGTGTTAGCTTTTGCGAGGCCGAAGGCCGAGCTATTAAAGTGAGGCTGTAGGCCGAACTTCGAATTGGGCGTAGCATGCAAGCGAAGCTTACCAACGCTTAGCGAGGCCGCAGGCCGAGCGTTTTATTGTTGACTCAAGTAATTAGTTAGAAGTTGCGAAGCCGAAGGTTGAGCTTGAGGTTTGAGAAAATCTACGACGTGATACCTACTGCGAGGCCGTAGGCCGAGCTTTGCATGTGTGGCCGTAAGCCGAACTAAGCATTCCTCAATGGATTAGGTAACTGCGCGAAGCCGAAGGCTGAGCGCCTTCACTATCTAAAGCTTTCACATGAATCTTTTGCGAGGCCAAAGGCCGAGCTTTGCATTTGAGGCCGTAGGTCGAACAAAGCCTTCTTCAATGAATAAGGTAACTGTGCGAAGCCGAAGGCTGAGCGCCTTCACTATCTAAAGCCATCCCATGAAGCTTTTGCGAGGCCGAAGGCCGAGCTTCGAATGTGAGGCCGAAGGCCGAACAAAGCGTATTGCCCAGCCAAGAGCGGTAGTTCTTTACAGCCCCCAGCGAGGCCGCAGGCCGAGCTTCGAATGTGAAGCCGGAGGCCAAACTCCGCATACGGTGTAGCCCGGAGCGTCCATCAGCGATCTCCAAGTAACTTCGCGAAGCCGTAGGCTGAGCGCCCGCACTAGGACTCTTTTGCTAAAACACCAACCTCACAGAAAAGACAGAGAGCGCCATTCGCGAAATAAAATCCCCACAACCAACAATGCGAGGCCGAAGGCCGAGCTGCGGCGAGGCCCCCGGGGGCCTCGCAGCCGCGGGAGGGGCGAAGCCCCGGAGCGGCCAGCGTCGCAGACCTAGCTTATGGCCGCGAGTCGGCCGTAGGCCGGCGGCCAGAAGCTAGTCTATTATATATAAAGCTTAATTACCACTGACTGACTGACTGACTGATCAGGGGTGTTTTTCACACATTTTGAACTCGTTTTGGGTTATTTTCACTTTTTGAGAATTTTTGTTATTTTTATCAAACCAGGTTTAGGAAAAAAAAATTGGGAAAAAACAAGATGGCGGCTTTTTTTCAAACATCAACTTTTTTGTTTGAGGCGCTGAATTTTTTCTTTTTCAACTGGGTGTTGCCAACACTAAATTGGGTATTTTGAAAAAATAAAATTTAAAAAAAAGAACGTCCCCAGGCGGCCATCTTGGATTGAAAAACGGGTTTTAGAGTGGTTTTTGCGTTGCCATAGTGAAGTGAGTTTTTGTTCGATTTTCAAAATTCTTCTTTTGTTCTGTTGCTTGGATAGTCCACTTGACATCCTCATCCACAGATTATGAAAATCCAAGATGGCGGCAGCGCTGGCGGCCATTTTGTTCCGAGCAGCGAAAACGACCATTTTTGAAGTGATTTTTCCGGTAGATGACAACACTTGAGCGTTTTTTGTAGTATGCACCGACTGTGGGTAATTTATTCAATTATTGCCAGGAATGTGAATTTCTACCAAATTCATGGTAGTTTTTGGGATAGGGCTCGGGAAAGTCGAAATGAGAAATATGACAGCTGTCAAAAAAACTTGAATGCAGTTTGATGGCAACTCTGGTCCTTAATGATCTTTCAGTATTTTTGCAAAAATCGACTGGCAACACTGGGAACTATGGTAGAAAATAAAATTTTCGACATGGGTGTCTTTAAAGTTAGTGACGGATACTTCCGCATATGGTAGAAAAAAAGTGAAAACGCCAAGTGTTGCCATATATAGTCGAGATTATGGGAAAAATACGGGATTTCTGAATTTCAAGATGGCGGACGAGCTGGCGGCCATTTTGTGAAAAGTTTGCGATTTTCAAACTGTTTTTTGAGCTTTTTGGGGTGTTGCCAATTTTTGAGAGGGATGAAATGTACTAGCCAATCGTGTAGCTGGTGCTTGCAGGTTGCCAGGTGTTTAATATTTTTTGGTAGTTTTAGTAGTTTTTGAGAAATCACCCAAAAAAGTCGAAAATAGAAATAAAGTCTTTTCAGTAATAAAAATGCCCTAGGCCGGTTAAATGCGACCATTAAAATGACATTTGACCATTTTTATCAAAATCAAGTGGCAACACTGGAAATGAGAATTAAAACTTTTTTTTGGAAGGGGTCACTTTGAAGGTCTCTTGAGGGAGTTGTGTGCGAGATAAAAAAAAACTTATGATACCATTTTTCGTGCAATATAACTGAGATTGCGCGAAAAGTCCTAAATGTCAAGAATTAAATATGGCAGGTACACTGGCGGCCATTTGAAAATATGTCATTTTGAAAATTTACTAAAATTGTTTTTTCAGGTAGTTGGCGTCATTTCACAGGAAAATGTTACTTAGGTTTTTTGACAGGTTTAGTAGAGCCTACAGTATGGTGAAAAAAATTACCCCATTTTTAGGGTAAATTCTGAGATTTACCCAAAAAACAAAATTGCTTTGTTTTTAAAAAAAAAGTATGTCATCCTGTTCAAATGTATCCACTCTTAAGGATTTTACCCATTTAAGGGTAGTTTACCCCCTTAAAGTAGGAATTAAGGACCGTTAACTTTTGGCCTGCCATACTAAGACATCCCATACTAAATGTACTGGGAGTCACTGAAAATGCTACTTTGTACGAAAAATTCTTTTGAATTATCGCGCAAACATTGAAAAATTAGCGAGGCCGTAGGCCGAGCTTCGAATGCGAGGCCGAAGGCCGAACTCCGCGTAGGGCGAAGCCCGGAGCGTCCCCTAACGACAGCCCAACTAACTTCGCGAAGCCGTAGGCTGAGCGCCCGCACACGGTGAAGTCCACAGTTGATCGCCTTAGTAACTAAAGGGCGAGGCCGGAGGCCGAGCTTCGAGTGTGAGGCCGGAGGCCGAACTATGCGTACGGCATAGCCTACAGAGATGCATACCAACCCCCAGCGAGGCCGCAGGCCGAGCTTTAGACTCAGCGTAGGGCGAAGCCCGGAGCGTCTTTCATCGACTTAAGTAATTATTTAGTAGTCGCGAAGCCGAAGGCTGAGCTTGGGGCTCTAGCAAAACCATCCTGAGCTAGCTTTTGCGAGGCCGAAGGCCGAGCTTTTAGTGTGAGGCCGTAGGCCGAACTCCACGTAGGGCGAAGCACGCAGCGAAGCTTATCAGCCTTCAGCGAGGCCGCAGGCCGAGCTTTCTGCTCCATCACGGACTGAATTCACTTTTGCGAAGCCGAAGGCTGAGCCATAGCCTTGACCAAACCCACACCGTGTTAGCTTTTGCGAAGCCGAAGGCTGAGCCATAGCTCTCAGGAAAACCCCACCGTTTTAGCTTTTGCGAGGCCGAAGGCCAAGCTATTAACGTGAGGCTGTAGGCCGAACTTCGAATAGGGCGTAGCCCGCAAGCGAAGCTTACCAACGCTTAGCGAGGCCGCAGGCCGAGCGTCTTACTGTCGATTCAAGTAATTATTTAGAAGTAGCGAAGCCGAAGGCTGAGCTAGAGGTTTTTCAGCAAAACTACGACGTGTTAGCTTCTGCGAGGCCGTAGGCCGAGCTTTGATCGCAAGGCTGTAGGCTGAAAAATGTTACTTGGGTTTTTTGTAAGGTTTAGTAACGCCTACAGTATGGTGAAAATGGGGTAATTTCTGAGATTTACCCGAAAAACAAAATTGCTTTGTTTTTAAAAAAAAGTATGTCATCCTGTTCAAAACTATCCACTCTTAACGATTTGACCTATTTAAGGGTAGTAAACCCCCTTGAAGTACGAATTAAGGGCAAGAAACTTTTGACCTGTCATACTAAGACATCCCATACTAAATGTACTGGGAGTCACTGAAAATGCTACTTTGTATGAAAAAATATTGTGAATTTCCCAGCAATCATCGAAAAATTTGCGAGGCCGCAGGCCGAGCTTCGAATGTGAGGCCGAAGGCCGAACTCCGCGTAGGGCGAAGCCCGGAGCGTCCACCATGACGGCCCAACTAACTTCGCGAAGCCGTAGGCTGAGCGCCCGCACACGGTGAAGCCCAAAGTTAATTGCCTCAGTTACTAAAAGGCGAGGCCGGAGGCCGAGCTCCGAGTGTGAGGCCGAAGGCCGAACTACGCGTAGGGCGCAGCCCGGAGCGTTTGCTTTTAACCCCCAGCGAGGCCGCAGGCCGAGCTTCGACTGTGAGGCCAGAGGCCGAACTCCGCGTAGGGCGAAGCCCGGAGCGTCCATCATCGACTTTCAAGTAACCTCGCGAAGCCGCAGGCTGAGCGTCCGCACTAGGATCCTTGTGCTAAAACACCGACCACCCAGAAAAGGACGAGAGCTTCGTCCCGGAACAGTGAACCTTATTACAAGCAACTGCGAGGCCGAAGGCCGAGCTGCGGCGAGGCCCCCCAGGGGCTCGCGGCCGCGGGAGGGCGAAGCCCGGAGCAGCCAACCCCGCACTAGGATTCTTTTGCTAAAACACCTTCCTCCCAGAAAAGAACGAGAGCGCCATTCGCGGAACTGCAACCCCATCGTCACACAAATGCGAGGCCGAAGGCCGAGCTGCGGCGAGGCCCCCGGGGGCCTCGCAGCCGCGGGAGGGGCGAAGCCCCGGAGCGGCCAGCGTCGCAGACCTAGCTTATGGCCGCGAGTCGGCCGTAGGCCGGCGGCCAGAAGCTAGTCTATCTATCTATCTATCTTCTATCTATAATATATAAAGCTCGACTACCACTGACTGACTGACTGACTGACTCACTCACTGATCAGGGGTGTTTTTCACTTGTTTAGAGGTGTTTTAGGGTTAATTTCACTTTTTGGGATTTTTTGTTATTTTTATCAACGCAGGTTTTTCAGTTTTTTTTTTCAAAAAACAAAATGGCGGCTTTTTTTGAGACATTAACTTTTTTGTTTGAGGCGCTGAATTTTTTCTTTTTTTACTGGGTGTTGCCATATCAAAATTGAGTATCTTGAAAAAATATTTTGGAAAAAAAAAATACTGTTTCGCCGCCATCTTGGATTGAAAAATGGGTTTTAGAGTGTTTTTTGCGATGCCATAGTGAAGTGAGTTGATGTTCGATTTTTAAAATTTTTGTTTTGTTTTATTGCTTGTATAGTCTTCATGAAATCCTCATCAACAGATTATAAAAATCCAAGATGGCGGCGGCGCTGGCGGCCATTTTGTTCCGATCAGCAAAATCGACCATTTTTGACGTATTTTTTTCGGTAGATGGCAACACTTGAGCGTTTTACTAAGTATGCACCGATTGTGGGTAATTTATTCGAGTGTTGCCAGGAATGTGAATTTCTACCAAATTCATGGTAGTTTTTGGGATAGGGCCCGGGAAAGTCAAAATGAGAAATATGACAGCTGTCAAAAAAACTTGAATGCAGTTTTATGGCAACTCAGGTCCCTAATGACCTTTTAGTATTTTCGCAAAAATCGACGGGCAACACTGGGAACAATGGTAGAAAATAAAATTTTCGACATGGGTGTCTTTAAAGTTAGTGACGGACACTTCCGCATATGGGAGAAAAAAAGCGAAAACGCCAAGTGTGGCCATATATAGTCCAGATTATGGGAAAAATACGGGATTTCTGAATTTCAAGATGGCGGACGAGCTGGCGGCCATTTTGTGAAAAGTTTGCGATTTTCAAAATGTTTTTTGAGCTTTTTTGGGTGTTGCCAATTTTTAATAATTGTGCAATGTACTAGCCAATCGTGTAGCTTGTGCTTGCGGGTTGCCAGGTTACAAAATATTTTTGGTAGCTTCAGTAGTTTTTGAGAAATGGCCCGAAAATGTCGAAAATAGAAATAAAGACATTTCAGCAATGAAAATGCCCTAAGGTGGTTAAGTGCGCCTATTAAAATGACATTTGACTATTTTTATCAAAATCAACTGGCAACACTTGAAATGAGAATTAAAAGTTTTTTTTGGAAGGGGTCACTTTGAAGGTCTCTTGAGGGAGTTGTGAGCTAGGTAGAAAAAAACTAATGACACCATTTTTTGTGCAATATAACTGAGATTGCACCAAAAGTGTAAAATGTCAAGAATTCAACATGACAGGTACACTGGCGGCCATTTCAAAATATGTCATTTTAAAATTTTACTAAATTTGTTTTTTCAGGTAGTTGGCATCATTTTACAGGAAAATCTAACTTGGGTTTTTTGTCAGGTTCAGTAAGGCCTACAGTATGGTGACATAAATTACCCCATTTTCAGGGTAATTTCTGAGATTTACCCAAAAAACAAAATTGCTTTGTTTTAAAAAAAAAAGTATGTCATCCTGTTCAAAACTATCCACTTATATCGATTTGACCCATTTAAGGGTAGTTTACCCCCTTGCAATACGAATTAAGGACATTGAACTTTTTGCCTTCCATACTAAGACATCCCATACTAAATGTACTGGGAGTCACTGAAAGTGCTTCTTTGTTTGAAAAATTCTTGTGAATCTTCACGGAAACATTGAAAAATTTGCGAGGCCGCAGGCCGAGCTTCGAATGTGAGGCCGAAGGCCGAACTCCGCGTAGGGCGAAGCCCGGAGCGTCCCCCATGACGGTCCAACTAACTTCGCGAAGCCGCAGGCTGAGCGCCCGCACACGGTGAAGCCCAAAGTTAATTGCCTCAGTTACTAAAAGGCGAGGCCGGAGGCCGAGCTCCGACTGTGAGGCCGAAGGCCGAACTACGCGTAGGGCGCAGCCCGGAGTGCTGGCTTTTAACCCCCAGCGAGGCCGCAGGCCGAGCTTCGACTGTGAGGCCAGAGGCCGAACTCCGCGTAGGGCGAAGCCCGGAGCGTCCATCATCGACCTGCAAGTAACTTCGCGAAGCCGTAGGCTGAGCGTCCGCACTAGGATCCTTTTGCTAAAACAACAACCACCCAGAAAAGGACGAGAGTTTTGTTCCGGAACAGTGAACCCAATTACAAGCAACTGCGAGGCCGAAGGCCGAGCTGCGGCGAGGCCCCCTAGGGCCTCGCGGCCGCGGGAGGGCGAAGCCCGGAGCGGCCAACCCCGCACTAGGATTCTTTTGCTAAAACACCTTCCTCTCAGAAAAGACTGAGAGCAACCACTGCGAAATACAAACCCCCCCTCAAACAACTGCGAGGCCGAAGGCCGAGCTGCGGCGAGGCCCCCGGGGGCCTCGCAGCCGCGGGAGGGGCGAAGCCCCGGAGCGGCCAGCGTCGCAGACCTAGCTTATGGCCGCGAGTCGGCCGTAGGCCGGCGGCCAGAAGCTAGTCTTTATATATAAAGCTCGATTACCACTGACTGACTGACTCACTGACTGATCAGGGGTGTTTTTCACTTATTTTGAGGGGTTTTAGGGTCATTTTCACTTTTTGGGAATTTTTCTTATTTTTATCAACGCAGCTTTTTTAGTTTTTTTTTTTCAAAAAACAAAATGGCGGCTCTTTTTGAGACATCAACTTTTTTGTTTGAGGCGCTGAATTTTTTCTTTTTTTACTGGGTGTTGCCATATCAAAATTGAGTATTTTGAAAAAATATTTTGGAAAAAAAAAATACTGTTTCGCTGCCATCTTGGATTGAAAAACGGGTTTTAGAGTGGTTTTTGCGATGCCATAGTGAAGTGAGTTTATGTTCGATTTTCAATTTTTTTGCTGAGGAGTGTTGCTTGTATAGTCTACTTGACATCCTCATCCACAGATTTTAAAAATTCAAGATGGCGGCGGCGCTGGCGGCCATTTTGTTCCGATCAGTGAAATCGACCATTTTTGACGTGAGTTTTCCGGTAGATGGCAACACTTGAGCGTTTTACGTGGTATGCACCGATTGTGGGTAATTTATTCGAGTGTTGCTAGGAATGTGAATTTCTACCAATTCCATGGTAGTTTTTGGGATAGGTCTCGGGAAAGTCGAAATGAGAAATATGACAGCTGTCAAAAAAACTTGAATGCAGTTTGGTGGCATCCCAGGTCTCTAATGACCTTTTAGTATTTTTGGAAAAATCGACTGGCAACACTGGGAACTATGGTAGAAAATAAAATTTTCGACATGGGTGTCTTTAAAGTTAGTGACGGACACTTCCGCATATAGTAGAAAAAAAGTGAAAATGCCAAGTGTTGCCATATATAGTCCAAATTATGGGAAAAATACGGGATTTCTGAATTTCAAGATGGCGGACGAGCTGGCGGCCATTTTGTGAAAAGTTTGCAATTTTCAAACTGTTTTTTGAGTTTTTTTCAGTGTTGCCAATTTTTAAGGAAGATGAAATGTACTAGCCAATCGTGTAACTGGTGCTTGCGGGTTGCCAAGTAACAAAATATTTTTGGTAGCTTTAGTAGTTTTTGAGAAATGGCCCGAAAAAGTTGAAAATAGAAATAAAGGCATTTCAGCAACAAAAATGCCCAGGGGTGGTTGAATGCAGCCATTGAAATGACATTTGACCATTTTTATCAAAATCAACTGGCAACACTGGAAATGAGGATTAAAACTTTTTTTTGGAAGGGGTCACTTTGAAGGTCTCTTGAGGGAGTTGTGAGCAAGATAGATAAAAACTAAAGATACCGTTTTTCGTGCAAAATAATTGACATTGCACAAAAAGTCTAAAATATCAAGAATTCAACATGGAAGGTACACTGGCGGCCATTTCAAAATATGTCATTTTAAAAATTAACTAAATTTGTTTTTTCAGGTAGTTGTCGTCATTTTACGGGAAAATGTTACCTGGGTTTTTTGTCAGGTTTAGTAAGGCCTACAGTATGGTGAAAAAAATTACCCCATTTTCAGGGTAAATTCTGAGATTTATCCAAAAAACAAAATTGCTTTGTTTTTAAAAAAAAAGTATGTCATCCTGTTCGAAACTATTCACTCATAACGATTTGACCCATTTAAGGGTAGTTTACTCCCTTGAAGTACGAATTAAGGACCATGAACTTTTGTCCTGACGTACTAAGATGTCCCATACTAAATGTACTGGGAGTCACTGAAAATGCTACTTTGTATGAAAAATTATTTTGAATTATCGCGCAAACATTGAAAAACTTGCGAGGCCGGAGGCCGAGCTCCGAATGTGAGGCCGAAGGCCGAACTCCGCGTAGGGCGAAGCCCGGAGCGTCCTCTAATGACGGCCCCAACTAACTTCGCGAAGCCGTAGGCTGAGCGCCCGCACACGGTCAAGTCCACAGTTAATCGCCTTAGTAACTAAAGAAAACAGAAATGTTCACCAACCCCCAGCGAGGCCGCAGGCCGAGCTTTAGACTCAGCGTAGGGCGAAGCCCGGAGCGCCTTCCATCGACTTAAGTAATTATTTAGTAGTCGCGAAGCCGAAGGCTGAGCTTGTGGCTCTAGCAAAACTATCCTGAGCTAGCTTGTGCGAGGCCGAAGGCCGAGCTATTAATGTGAGGCCGTAGGCCGAACTTCACGTAGGGCGAAGCACGCAGCGAAGCTTATCAGCCTACAGCGAGGCCGCCGGCCGAGCTTACTGCTCCGCGTAGGGCGAAGCCCGGAGCGTCCCTCACGGACTAAATTCACTTTTGCGAAGCCGAAGGCTGAGCCATAGCCTTGAGCAAACCCACACCGTGTTAGCTTTTGCGAAGCCAAAGGCTGAGCCATAGCTCTCAGCAAAACCACACCGTGTTAGCTTTTGCGAGGCCGAAGGCCGAGCTAATAACGTGAGGCCGTAGGCCGAACTTCGAATAGGGCATAGCCCGCAAGCGAAGCTTACCAACGCTTAGCGAGGCCGCAGGCCGAGCGTCTTTTTGTCGACTCAAGTAATTAGTTAGAAGTTGCGAAGCCGAAGGCTGAGCTTGAGGTGTGAGCAAAACCACGACGTGTTAGCTTCTGCGAGGCCGGAGGCCGAGCTTTAAATGCGAGGCCGTAGGCTGAACTCCGCTTCCTTCAACGACTTAAGTAACTGCGCGAAGCCGAAGGCTGAGCGCCTTTACTATCTAAAGCTATCCCATGAAGCTTTTGCGAGGCCGCAGGCCGAGCTTTGCATGTGAGGCCGTAGGCCGAACTAAGCCTTCTTCAATGGATTAGGTAACTGTGCGAAGCCGAAGGCTGAGCGCCTTCACTATCTAAAGCTATCCCATGAAGCTTTTGCGAGGCCGCAGGCCGAGCTTTGCATGTGAGGCCGTAGGCCGAACTTAGCCTTCTTCAATGAATTAGGTAACTGTGCGAAGTCGAAGGCTGAGCGCCTTCACTTTCTAAAGCTATCCCATGAAGCTTTTGCGAGGCCGAAGGCCGAGCTTAGAATGTGAGGCCGAAAGCCGAATAAAGCGTATTGCCAAGCCAAGAGCGGTAGTTACAACCCCCAGCGAGGCCGCAGGCCGAGCTTCGAATGTGAAGCCGGAGGCTAAACTCCGCATACGCTGTAGCCCGGAGCGTCCAACAGCGATCTCCAAGTAACTTCGCGAAGCCGTAGGCTGAGCGCCCGCACTAGGATTCTTTTGCAAAAACACCAACTACCCAGAAAAGACAGAGAGCGAGGTCCGCGGAACATAAACCCCCCGTCACACAAATGCGAGGCCGAAGGCCGAGCTGCGGCGAGGCCCCCGGGGGCCTCGCAGCCGCGGGAGGGGCGAAGCCCCGGAGCGGCCAGCGTCGCAGACCTAGCTTATGGCCGCGAGTCGGCCGTAGGCCGGCGGCCAGAAGCTTCTATTATATATAAAGCTCGATTACCACTCACTGACTGACTCACTCACTGATCAGGGGTGTTTTTCACTTATTTAGAGGGGTTTTAGGGTCATTTTCACTTTTTGGGAATTTTTGTTATTTTTATCAACGCAGGTTTTTTAGTTTTTTTTTTTCAAAAAACAAGATGGCGGATTTTTTTCAGACATCAACTTTTTTGTTTGAAGCGCTGAATTTTTTCTTTTTTAACTGTGTGTTGCCATGTCAAAACTGGTTGTTATGAAAAAATATTTTTTAAAAAAAATAATGTCCCCAGGCAGCCATCTTGGATTGAAAAACGGGTTTTAGAGTGGTTTTTGCGGTGCCTTAGTGAAGTGAGTTTATGTTCGATTTTCAAAATTTTCCCTTTGAAGTGTTGCTTGTATAGTCTACTCGACATCCTCATCCACAGATTATAAAAATCCAAGATGGCGGCGGCGCTGGCGGCCATTTTGTTCCGATGAGCGAAATCGACCATTTTTGAAGTGTTTTTTTCGGTAGATGGCAACACCTAAGCGTTTTGCATAGTATGCACCGATTGTAGGTAATTTATTCGAGTGTTGCCACGAATGTGAATTTCTACCAAATTCATGGTAGTTTTTGGAATAGGGCTCGGGAAAGTCGAAATGAGAAATATGACAGCTGTCAAAAAAACTTGAATGCAGTTTCATGGCAATCCAGGTCCCTAATGACCTTTTAGTATTTTTGCAAAAATCGACTGGCAACACTGGGAACTATGGTAGAAAATAAAATTTTCGACATGGGTGTCTTTAAAGTTAGTGACGGATACTTCCGCATATGGTAGAAAAAAAGTGAAAACGCCAAGTGTTGCCATATATAGTCCAGATTATGGGAAAAATACGGGATTTCTGAATTTCAAGATGGCGGACGAGCTGGCGGCCATTTTGTGAAAAGTTTGCGATTTTCAAACTGTTTTTCCAGTTTTTTTGGGTGTTGCCAATTTTTGAGAGGAATGCAATGTTCTAGCCAATCGTGTAGCATGTGCTTGCGAGTTGCCAGGTTACAAAATATTTTTGGTAGCTTTAGTGGTTTTTGAGAAATGGCCGAAAAAATTCGAAAATAGAAATAAAGGCATTTCAGCAATAAAAATGGCCTGTGGTTGTTAAATGCAGTCATTAAAATGACATTTGACTATTTTTATCGAAATCAACTGGCAACACTGGAAATGAGGATTAAAACTTTTTTTTGGAAGGGGTCACTTTGGAGGCCTCTTGAGGGAGTTGTAAGCAAGATAGAAAAAAACTAAAGATACCGTTTTTCGTGCAATATAACTGAGATTGCACCAATAGTCCAAAATGTCGAAAATTCAATATGGCAGGTACACTGGCGGCCATTTGAAAATATGTCATTTTAAAAATTTACTAAATTTGTTTTTTCAGGTAATTGTCGTCATTTTACAGGAAAATGTTACTTGGGTTTTTTGTTAGGTTTAGCAAGGCCTACAGTATGGTGAAAAAAAATGACCCCATTTTTAGGGTAAATTCTGAGATTTACCCAAAAAACAAAATTGCTTTGTTTTTTAAAAAAAAGTATGTCATCCTGTTCAAAACTATCCACTTATATCGATTTGACCCATTTAAGGGTAGTTTACCCCCTTGCAGTAAGAATTAAGTGCAATAAACTTTTGACCTGCCATACTAAGACTTCCCATACTAAATGTACTGGGAGTCACTGAAAATGCTACTTTGTATGAAAAAATCTTGTGAATCTTCACGGAAACATTGAAAAATTTGCGAGGCCGCAGGCCGAGCTTCGAATGTGAGGCCGAAGGCCGAACTCCGCGTAGGGCGAAGCCCGGAGCGACCCCATTACGGTCCAACTAACTTCGCGAAGCCGTAGGCTGAGCGCCCGCACACGGTGAAGCCCAAAGTTAATTGCCTGAGTTACTAGAAGGCGAGGCCGGAGGCCGAGCTCCGAGTGTGAGGCCGAAGGCCGAACTGCGCGTAGGGCGCAGCCCGGAGCGTTGGTTTTTAACCCCCAGCGAGGCCGCAGGCCGAGCTTCGACTGTGAGGCCAGAGGCCGAACTCCGCGTAGGGCGAAGCCCGGAGCGTCCATTATCGACCTTCAAGTAACTTCGCGAAGCCGTAGGCTGAGCGTCCGCACTAGGATCCTTTTGCTAAAACAACAACCACCCAGAAAAGGACGAGAGCTGTGTCCCGGAAAATTGACGCCAATTACAAGCAACTGCGAGGCCGAAGGCCGAGCTGCGGCGAGGCCCCCCAGGGCCTCGCGGCCGCGGGAGGGCGAAGCCCGGAGCGGCCAACCCCGCACTAGGATTCTTTTACTAAAACACCTTCCACCCAGAAAAGAACGAGAGCGCCATTCGCGAAACTGCAACCCCGTCGTCACACAAATGCGAGGCCGAAAGGCCGAGCTGCGGCGAGGCCCCCGGGGGCCTCGCAGCCGCGGGAGGGGCGAAGCCCCGGAGCGGCCAGCGTCGCAGACCTAGCTTATGGCCGCGAGTCGGCCGTAGGCCGGCGGCCAGAAGCTAGTTACTATATAAAGCAGATAATTCAAAAGTTATTCAAATACAATATTAATAGGTTGCGCAGAGAATACAGGGACGGTTGAGTGTTATAGGGGTTGCGGGTTTGATTTCCGCTCTAGTTAGTAAGGTTTTTTTTTAATTTAGATTGACCAACATTTGAACGCGATCTCACCTGATGGAATGCGACGATGCGGTCTACGATGAAGCATGCTTGTCTATTGGGTTTTATTTATTTATTATTTATAAGTTAACCAACAAGACTTACACCAACACAATGATCCAGGATTCCAAATTTCAACAAAAACAATGCTGAATGAAGCCTAACATATAGATAACAACGGCATGCAATAGATTTCATTTGACAACATCAAGTTAACATAACTATAAAATAATGATTACAATTTTTGTAAAAAAAACTGTTAGATAGTTAGTGTTTGTTGAATAATCAGATATGAATGCTGGTTCTGGGTGTTTGTGGTACCTTCGGTATTTATGGTTACCCAGCACAAGGGAAAACCCTTATCTGACTTCTTAAAGCCTTCTTGTCGTAAAAAAATTAAAAGTAATTCTGTATTTTAAAATCAATTATTTCAGTTATAATAATTATCAACTCTCGGCGAAATGTCTAGGTAATTTAAACCATAACCTAGAAATATCCATTAAATATCTTTGAGACCAAACACCAAGATCACCTGACCCTGCCTTTGTAAGTTTAAAAGCTTCCAATAAAACAATTATATCATCAATTTAGTTTCATCATCATCATTAACCAGCCCCATCGGAATGCGACGAGCACACGGATGGGCGTACAATTACATATACTCTCTGGTCAAGCTTACGTAATGCTAAAAAGTTTTGTAGGGGCACAATAAATTAGGTTTTCGTAGGATAAACTCGGACACTGACGTCTGAGAGCGTCGTGGCTTAGTCCATGGGGCCTCAAGTTCAAAACTGACCGGAACACCACTTTATGTTCATCTTATTAACAGTGCAGTCGCCCGGTTTGCGAGAGATTCGGGTTCGAGTCCCGCCTGATGCCAGGTAGACTGATCCTCTTTTTCTGGTTTTCCTATCTTTAGTAAGATGATAATGCATTATCCCTAATGCTAAAAATAAAAATAACCTATATATGAATATATTTGAAATTAAAGAAGATACGTCATTACCTTGACCTCCAGTCCGAAACAGTCCTCGCAGCCTCCTCACTCACAGTCACCCTGTTATTTTCTCGCACAGTGAAAGTTAGCCCTTCGGCCTCGAGAAAGTTCAGGTCGTTCACTTAAACACAACCTGATGCCGGTGTCAAGGCTCTTCGAATGATTGTATTATCATCTTGGTTGGGTTCAACGAGAGGAGAAAAGATTCGGTTTTCACAGACAAGGTTTGTGTTTGTTCCATAGAAATAGCATACAGTAACAATGTAGTTAACCTAATAAAAACCACAAACTTCCTTAATTCTCTGTTATGCCTTGCGGTTGTCCTTTTTTTGTCGTGAATTTTGTGCAATAAATAAATAAATAAAATGGTAAACAGAATGCTCGCAGGATTACACACAACACATAAACGGCCTATACATTTACGTCCCACTGGTGGGCACAGGCCTCAGCTCAAATATGAGGTAGAACAAGCCCTACTCCAACACGCGGGCTCAGTGCGGATTGTTGGAGGGTTGTAAGGTTAGTGAGAAAGCTCAATGTCAAATGTTATCAAGCTGCCTCAAGGGCTCTGACATAAGTAACTTATCTACTTCTTTTTTATTAATTATAATATCATTTGGGTATGAAAGCGGCCTTGTGGCGTACGCTGGGGTAGGCCAACTGTGGACTGCAATAGGCTGGTGGTGAACCTCTGGTCTACTGGTTCGATACTGGTTCTGCATGAAAGTTCCCAGCTTTTAACGTTCGTAAATTAAATGGCCATCTGCCATTTGTATTCTTCTAACTGTGTCAAGGCTTTCTGAATTCAAATTAGACGTATATTGATTAATTCTAACGGCTTTTAATGTGAATTATGTCATGTTTTCATTAGGGAAATTGAGACGAAGAGACACAGTAGCTTCGAATTGGGTTTGACTCTCGGATAGTACAAGCTGCGTGAATGAACATGTCTGTTTGTAATGGTCTCAGTATTTCCTCCTACCTCTTCCTATTCCCTCCTGAGTTATTATGTACTAGTGTCCGCCCGCGACATCGTCCGCGTGGACTTTAGTTTAAAAAAAATACAAAAAATAGATTACGACCCTACAACCCCTACCCTACCCTATTCTCCGACTTAACAAACAGACAAATCAACCGAAACACAATCAGTCAAGCCGATCTTGGGGAGTTGACAACAAACACTGACACGAGAATTTTATATATTATACTAGCGACCCGCCCCCGCTTCGCACGGGTGCAGTAGGATGTTATTATACATATAAACCTTCCTCTTCCAAAATCACTCTATCTATTAAAAAAACCGCATCAAAATCAAAGATTTAAGCATACAAAGAGACATAGGGATAGAGAAAGCGACTTTGTTTTATACTAGGTATGTCGTGTTAAAAAAAAATGTGTATCCGTTGTCGCGTATCCCATTTTTTTTATTATTATAAAAAATGGGTTTGCGTTTGACCTCAGACTCACCTGACCTGAAGCGATGACGAGGCCGAAATGAATTGGCCGAGGATGAATAGAAGCTTTAATTAGCTTACTTTAGGGCTAGATGGCGCTGTGTGTACATTGTACAATGAACACAAAGTAGATAGGCATTCCCGAAGCCCAGTGGTTAAACACTCTTGTTGTCCAACAAGAGCGTTTAACCACTGGGCTTCGGCGTTCTCACGTCACCTTCTTGTTATGTTTTCCCCATGTAAGAAATGTATGGATTCAGCCAATATTTTCTTTTAGTTTTTTCTTATGAATACCTACGTCTTTCGCGGTCCATATCATGTTATTTTGTAACGATGGATTATGTGATAGTAAATTGTGCGAGTTTTAGGCCCCCAGGCTTTGTAATTGGAATGAAATCATAGCTAATTTTTATCAGTGATCATTATCAAATGATGAAACCAGTGCAGTCACAAGACGAGCTTTCTCCAAAGTCCAAACTAGTCATTTTTAAGTGGAAACGCCATTAAATCAAACCTGTATTAAAAGCCATCGGCGCTTAGAGTTGATTTGATTTGATCTAATCTGTGCTTATGAATGTGTTGATTAGTTAGTTTGTTTGTTTAATTTGGGTAAGCTATTGGAAAAGTTTAGATGGCGGTCGTCTGTCCTCTGACCTCAAACTCAGGTGGTGCTCGTATCTGCAATGGTTAACAGCGATGGATAGGTAGACTTAGCTATTTTGAAGTTATGTGTTTAAGAAAAGTTATGTGACCTGAGAAGAAACATGTCGATGACGATGTAGCTTTCGTTTCTTTTTGGCCAGTAAGCCTAAGGACATAATTGGAGGCTTGGACTACTAAGGGGTTTGGATGGGCATTGGTAGAGTCAAAAAAATAGAAGGAAAACTGTTTTAGATACTGCTGGGTGAGATTTTATCTAAATAGTGGAACCTACCTAAAATTACGAGTATCAATTGTTTAAACAGAGTTCGTTCCATAATTCACAAATAAAGAAAAACGCATTGACAAGTTTAAAATTGAAAGCGTTACATGTTATTTGCATTCTAAACGAAAGTATTTTAAGTAGGAAGTAGGCTAATTAGCTATTGAAAAGACTGAATATTAAAGTCCACAGACCTTAATGACTTGGCAACGAAGTTTGAGGAAAGGATTGTAGTAAAAACTGTTGGTTCAAACTTAAGAGAAAACTAGATGTTTCGACCTTACTCGTCAGTATGATAACCAGTAGTGTGAACCTGCGCTACTGACAGGTTCCTACAACCCTACTTGCTGTCTTAACCCTTCCCAGAATACTGGTCCCATTAAATATAATATTACTATCGACACGCAAAGAAGAATAGTAATCTCTGTTAATAAACAAACAAACAAGACATTTATTTGCAAGAATACAATTGAGTAATAAGGTGATAATAAAATTGACGTTACATTCCTTCTAAGTTTCGATGTTGAAGGGAAAAACTTCGATCTTTTAACATCGATGTCGCTATACGAAAAATATCCTAACATCGATGTTAACGGAATCGAAAATCCGAAGACTTTTTTCAAAAGCTGCCTCTACTCTTTGTCATCGAAGAAATAGGATTAAATGGTTCGTCTTTATCAAAATTAGTTTTCTTTCAGTCAGTTCACAAAAAGTATTAGATTTAATAATATTATTTTCGGTTTCTGAATAATTTTCGAATGATTCCACTGTATTCATTGTGTTTTTCATTACTCATACTCTGAAAGTAGGTCATTACTGACCTGAGAAGCGGGCTGAAAGTAATACTTTTCATCCCTAGGGAGAATCACTTTCAACTGACAGCTGTCAAATTATTAAAAAGTAAAACTAGTTATTTTTCACTAAACTATTGAACCATGTTCCAACTTTCTATACAGCCAGGATGTAAAATTGAAATTACTTAAAGTTAAGTATTGATTAGAGAATATATATTTTTTAAATAACTTTAGTATAATTCAGTTTCAACAATTTCTTTAAAATAACTTAGTTTCGAACAAAATATGTACCATTTTTCCAATGATGAAAATAAAAAATAATGGCTGAATAGCGGGCCGGCCACAGGCCACACCGGAAGGCGGCAATTCGATATTCATTTATTTTTCTCATTTTATCCTTAGCTAATTCATGTTTTTATTTTTACTTTCCTCTTATTCGTAATGAAAAGCACAGTGTTTACCTCGGGTTAAAGACTTATTTAGTCCCTCGAACTATTGGCGCCCTATCGATGTTGAGCTTTCGATTGTGACATCGATGCCAACATCGTTTTTTTCCAAATATCGATCATCCCTACCTTGAAACAACTTAGCTTCGTGACATAACGCGGACGTTGCCCTCTGAGTTGTATGTTAAATAGCCATATGACAATGCCATATCTTCAGCTCGTTAATTTGAATACAGTAATGCCATGCAAGTTGGGTGTCCATGTGTCACCTGACTTTCCTCTGAGTGACCTCAACGGACAAACATTTGTACTGACGTAATACTGCGGGCCTATTCTGGAAATCAGACTCGAAATCGTAACTCAGTCGAGAGTAACTAAATATTCCTTCAAAACAATTTGATGTTACGATATAGTGAATTGGCAATTACAAATACAAATAAAATTTATTCTGAAGCACAGGTAATTTGGGAGGTACAAACATGACATGAATAAGCGAAGAGAACTCAGGCTCGGCAGTGTGGCGGACTTGCCACCCACCCGCTGCAGCCCGCAAGGACACGTGGGATTGCGGGGCGCGTGCTGGAGGCCGCGGTGCACAATCGGTTGGTGGGGGCCAGTGGTCCTAGACTGATCCCCCCCGTGCGTCGCGGCACGGCGGGGCTGTACCGCTGGTTGCGGCAGCGGAGCCGCCCTTTGGGTGGCTCGTGGTTGCGGGCCCAGTAGGGTCTGCGTACAGTGGATGCCAGCGGGCCGGAGTGTGGGGGTGCTCTGGCTTGCATTGCACGGTAGGAGTCCGACACAACCTCGTCGTCCCTCCGGGCAGCGAGGTATCCATGAGGACTTCTCCACGAACAAAAAAAGGCATACAATATTCGTTAGATCGGAAACAAAATAAATTCAATCGAAAATTCTTGCAGCAGATGGAAAAAAGTTAAGTACCTATATTGTTCGTCAAAAGGTCGAAATGCTACCTATTTGTGTAATAGCAATTTTGGATGAGGAGAGCATGATTTTTTAACATGATACAGAACTAACTCACATTAAACGAAATGATGACGTTAAATGCAATCGTTTTGTTACAGAACTCGACTCTACGGCAATAGGCATGACGAACAATTTTGAAATCTTCTTTCGTGATAAAGGTACACATGTATTGTATACTAAAAAAACTTTATTTCGGTTTAAAGGTCAGTTTAACAAAGTTTGAGGACATTCTTCTAGTATTTTATCAACAGCGCTCGAAAAAGCTCGCAGGTGTCATGGCGTCCGTGTGACGTAACTCTTAGGTAAACATCACGTGTCTGTCAAACTCACTTGTATGAAATATGACAGTGACATTTGTTGATTTCCATAACAGTGACGTCATAGTGCGTGAATGACGTTTGAGTCAAAATGGCGAATTGCAGTATTTTATCCTTTTACTTTATCGAAAATCTGATTAATCTCAGATTTTAAAATAAAACTAAATGTGTCTTTTAAATCCTTTTAATATGTAATTTCCCCTAAGATATTAGAATCGTTGATTATTTGATACTGTCGTCATGCCTATTCCTTCGCAGCCCTTTAAAGTTCCAGAATACGCCCGCTGAAACCTCACCCCGTTCCGCCCAGAGAAACTTTTGTTTTGCGAGCTTACGCAACGTGTGTAATTTCGTTGGCGTATTCGAAAGTAGTTACGGATAATTGAATGGACCTGTAACTTATGTAATGACAAATATTTGGTATCGATTACCGCACTTGTGGCGAATGTGTAATTATTCACATACAAGCATGACTGAGTTGGGAAGTACGGCCAACATGGCAGGTTACCCATTTCCGGTCAGTCCTTGCTCTATTGCGAAGAAAAAGAAATGCCATGTCATTTGGCAAGAGCAAGATATAAAGCGGAAATGGACGGTGCTTCCTTAGATTAGAAACCGAAAATGATAAGCCATTGACTGTACCTAGCTGAAAATATTTTGTTTAGGAAAGAAACTGTAAGTATCTCCTATTTAAAGATTCAAAATAGTATAGCAATGTGGGCCTCTAAATGTTCCGTTCACCACGATGGCAACAATCAGTGTGCGTCTGACTAACCCATTAGGGATAATATGATCGTGATATGTATGTTATCTGACTCTTCCACACACACCAATCGGACGTTGATTCTATCGAGAAGAATCTGGCAAAAAAGTCCATAGTTTATTAAAAATTATGGAAGTTACAGGCAGGGTAGCCATGAAAAATATGAAGAGGAGTATTTTCCTATGATGACCACAAGTTCTTGTCTTTCTTAACGTGTTTCATCAATTGTGAAATAAACCTAATTTTAAGATACAACACGAGTTTGAGGTGGGCACTTCATTGAAAAAACTGTACACATTGACCTAAAAATAATAATTTTCCTTCCTTTTTTTTATATATATGGCTTTTTTTTCCTTCCTTTAATTTTATTCTCTAATACACAAATATGGCGTCTCGCGCCAAAATTATTGACTTTTTAAAACTTAGAAAGCACTGGCACATCCGTATGCAGACCACTTTCGTTTTTTATTTATTATTGGCAGTGGAGCTTGACACACTTGGCTGTGTGACATTACGCGCCTTTGCTTCTGGTAAAAGGTTACGTAAATGAACATATTTTTGGGATGACGGTGCTATGTTAGTATTTTGCAACTGTATTGTTATTTAATTATGTAGGCACGATGTTTTCTAAAAGTTATGGTGTTTGTCAAGTTTGCTTTAGGGAATATCCAACCACAAAATCATTATAACTTTAGCATTTTTTAAAACTACAACGTTTAACCACTACCCCCCTTATTCATAAAAACGAACGCAACGCTAACGCATTGTTTAAGCTATCGACGTGTTCTGTCACTAGCTGTTTAAGTTTTTATGAATGAGGACGTACCCGTCTTTAGGGAATCAGAATAGTAGGTAGCTAAACATGATAATTATCTAGCCCAATGGCTTAACGAGTACAGATTTTGTCCATAGCGCTTAATTATTGAGGGTTCGATTCCCGACCAAGACGAACATGCATCTGAATGAAATTCGTGTTTATTCTAATATTTACAGTTCATTGAATAAACATTTCTGTTATAACAACGTAAATGTACCCAGCCACTTTTTACCAAACTATACATAGGAGCATTATTCCACATGGTGCAATTCCCTAAACTAGCGAGAGCCCTAACCCAAGTTAAAACAACAATTTCATTGTTCAGCTGTCCAGTTAAGTGGGGCAAATGACCTTATTGTAAGATTACTAACTAAAGATCTGAAAACCAGAAAAAGGCATTTGGTCATGTTGGCATCAGGCAGGACTTGAACCCGCATCTTTCGCAAACCAAGCGACTGCACTACCAATTATGCTACCGAGACCATTAACAGACCGGCCGAATCTTTCTGGTATATTTTACCCTATGAGCCAGGGTGATTTCATCAATGTTATAGGCATCCAACTCTTATTGTAAGATGTCCCAAAATATGTATTTATTATAATATCTAAAGCACCAATTGTAACAAGCAAGTGAGTTCACATCGGCGGCATCGGAAGCTTACCTTAATGAATGTGAGTGTAAGTAATGAGGTCTTTGACACTAATAAACCAAGACGTACGGTCTCACGCTTGCAATAGACCTCGAATTAATCGCTTGATTAAATGCATCGTAAGAAGACGACAAGATTGAGTCGTTCTGGGATTCTGTAGGTTTTTTTAAAAGTTATAATGTCTCAGTTGATGGCCTAGTCGCCAAAGCCACGATAAATAAAAAAAAGGTCAATGACAGAAGGAAGGGTTTCTTGGCTCTATGATTGACACCGAAGCCGTAAATGCCATATTCAAAAAATAAAGGGTTTTTCGCGGGTACTGAAACAACGAGGATGCTATTTTTTTACCTCGACCAATTTCTGATAGTATGGTTTTTAACTAACCTTACATCCTCCTCCAACAATCCACCATGAGCCAGCGTGTTGGAGTATGCCCACAGAAGTAGAAGAGATGGGACCTGTGCCCAGTTGGGTAGTTTTGATTCTCGTGTTCCCTTATTATTTAATAAGAAAAAAAACACAGGACATTATTCTACACGGCGCCATCTAGCCCCAAACTAAGCAACTAAATGCCTGTATGTTATGCTACCTTGAATTTTGAATATTATTAAAATAAAACTGCAGCTTTCACTGATTTTACCCGTCAATTTCAGCTTTTAGTAAAATAACTAAAGTTTCTGTATAAAGTAAAGTAAAGGTAACTTTACGGAACCCTGCCAATAGAATACGGATAGAGTTCATCTTCCATTATGATCATTAGTTCACTAATGACTTTTGTTTTTTTTCGGAAGCTGTTCACTTTCTATCGCAGGAAGTCAAGGTTTAAACAGCTTCCTAACGTACAATTACGTCAGCCGAAACACTTGCATTGTCTTTTACACGGAGTCTTTAATTAATAGGTTTTTAAATAAGTATGCAATGTTGAAGTCTAGGCGTTGAACACCTAGCTGCAAGGTGAACGGATGAACTGATGAAGGTATTTTTCTTGAAGAAAAACTCTATGAATATTTTTGTGAGAAGTAATTGCGAAAAAAAACTTATTCTAATTTTACTCTAACTTCTTGTTCTAGTTGACTTTTTCAGGTATTTCAATTTTTAGACATAATAAAGTCGGGCCTAATGTTCACTAAAATGGACGATGTTTTGAAGTAATACATAAATTAGTATGACTCTTGCTACCGGCGACGAGGAATTTTCTCAGAAAAAACCCGCCAAGAAATCTTAAAGTTTTGAAAAATTGGATTGCTTGATGACAAAATTTTTGGCATAGGCACAGCAAAAACTGTTTTTTTCCGTGAACCCTCTCTTCTACACAAGTCGGCGGTTCTCTGTCAAATAGGTGATTTTCACCTCATCCGCTTTAATCGTAGATTAACTGCCAATAGTTAATTACGTTGACGCGAGTAGAAAGTTAGTCACAATTACTCACAGGCCGACTTCCTGCGGTTGCGGACCTGAGTTTTTAGTCGGTGACTAAGGTTTAGTTAAGTGTACTGACGTCATAGACAGACGAGGACTTCCAGACTTAGGCAGATTACCTACGAAAGAAATCTTAGCAAAGCTAGATCAGGAAATGCTGAATGAAACTGGTCTTTGGCTCATTTAAATGGAATTCAGTGAAATCTCTTAGTTTTTCCGTAGATAAGATTAATTGATTTCACAATAAAACATTACAATGTAATCACAGTTTGGTGTCAAATTACATGAACTAATATTGCGATCGTAAAAAAAAGGAATAACGTAAATAAATTAAAACAGTTTAAGTCTGTAAAATACAAAATAATAATATAAAAAACAAAGCATACATTTTGAATACCTAGTTAGTATAAAAATGCCAAAAATTATAAAAAGCATAGAATACAAGTATGTCAAAACTTATGAATGTTATTAAAAGCGAAATTGTAAATAGGTAGGAATACCTACACAGTTAAAATACATAGTTATGTCAGAAATAATACAAAAACAGACAAAAATAATACAGAAAATGACAAAAATAATAGAAAAAATGACAAAAACAATACAAAAAATTAAATATGTCAATGAAAAACAAAATAATAAATTAATTATTGTGGCTCACTACATAACTTGTAGTAATCTCTAGTGGAATATAAAGGGCTAGGGTAGCTTTCAAAGAAGTTTGGTCTTGAAGACTTTCATTCGTTTATTCCCCATCAATTTTAATTGTCCTTTTCACAATGACCTGACTTCCACCTGATTAAAAACAGCAGTGAGGTCCAGCCGTGCTATTCCGGCGGTGCACATCGGACATCACTTCACATCTCGGTGCTTCACGCTTACCTCAATCATCAATACGCTTCACTTTGAATTAGTATTTTCCCTCATTTTGTATGTAAATAATTTAAAAATGTTATTTGTCTTAGTACGTTTTTTTCAAACGACCACAGTTGCAAAGAAATTGAATTTTAAAGTTCACTCACTCAAGCGAAGGGAGTTTTGGCGTCCGCCGGAATAGCATAGCAGGTATGGGGTGGACAAGTACAGTAATACAGTTACTACTTACTGAGGTGGTAAATGTGGATTTAAATGCCTATTTTTGGCCGCCCCGCTTTAAAACCCGTGATTATAGGAAGGAAGGAAACACATGCGCGGGAAGAGTGTAATCACCTCGTATTTCTGCAATTTTGCATTTGTTACTGTACTGTATTTTCAACTAAAGGTAAGATAGGGTCAAAGGTGCCAAGTCTAACCCGTGCCTGATACCTTGACAGTACAATTTTTCGGGTATTCGGTCACTTTTATAATTATGTCTGTCTACCTTACACTGCGTTAGCCAATATTGTTTAATCTAGTTTACCAATAACCCTACGCAAAGATAACATTGCAACATCATCATCATCAGCCTGTTGTAGTCCACTGCTGTACATAGGCCTCTCCTATTACACGCCACTGAACTCGATCTTCGGCTGCTCGCAGCCAGCTCCTGCCAGCCACCCTGCGTAAATGATCACTCCACCTTGCCTGAGGATTATGATCATCATCATCATCAACAGCAACACGATGACACGTCCACAGCTGAACATAGGCCCTCCCCCAGAGCGGCTGGTTGTTGGCGACCTGCATCTGCCGGAACGAATCGAACTTTATCAGGACGTCCAACGCTGCGTTTGGCTCGACTGGTCTCCATTCGAGAGCTTTTCTGCCCCAACGGCCATCAGTTTTTCGTGCTATGTGCCCTGCCCACTGCCACTTCAACTTGCCAATACGAATCTTCATTGCTGATTCGATCTCGTAGCGAAACACCTACCATAGTCCTGTCCATAGTCCTTTCATAAGAGACCTGAAGGTTGTCAGGAAAAGATAGCTCGCTAGCGATGGTACAGTCCGTCTAAACTGAAATGACGCGCCCCTCCAGCGCATACAAAAGAGTGCTTGTTTGTATGCGTAGATGTAGTGGGGCGCGTCATTTCAGCTTAGACGACTTCTACTTTGGTAAACATTTTTTTTCTCTTCTACTCTTCATTTTGTCTTTCTGTTGGGAATATACTTCAACTCGTTTAATGTGCAAACTACGTAATTTAATTTGATTACCGAGCCAAATTAAAGCTCTAAAATATCGAAAAGCTTTCATTTTTTCAAATGATGAATAAAAACAGCTTTTTACACTGTAATATACTTTTAACACCTTTTAATGATCTGTCATGTTTTATGTGATACAATAAGATTGATATTTAACAAGGCATGAAAGCGATTCGAATCTGGTTCATATAGTATGTCGTAGGCAATGATATTACAACAAAAAAGACGTAGATAGGTTATGTCAGTACTGACGCAAAGTCGAAACTTATTTATTAGGAGCGTCTCAAACTGTCAATGCTTTGCTCAGATGTTCTGAGGTGCGTCATGTGCTCAAAAGTAACCTATCTACGACTTTTTATTATAATATCATTGGTCGTAGGTATCTGTAGATGTTAATAAACCTTGAACCTATAAACTGAATTCATTACCACGATTTAAATATGCATGTAGGTGCTTCACCCAAATGCCTCTCATCCATCAAAACGAATCTATTAACTAATTAGAATAATTAATGAAATGCACACAAAATCTCAGCCAAATGAACTAGGTAAAGAAAACCTCAAACGACTATGGGCAAGTGAAAACCCGAATGGCATTCCAAACTTGAAAATATTATGTCCGAAAATCAACTTTCGTCTTTTTATGCAAATGTTAAATTCGCCAAATTCTTCAAACTTCCGCCACGCCTAGCCAGCGGAGAGACAAATAAAAGAGAAATGGCTTATACAAGCATGTATTTAATATCCTGCTTCAAGTTTTAAGTGAATTAATATGAAAAACACCTTTAAATTTCAAGCGCACAGAGTTCAATTCGGAGCGCTGGTACGAGATGCTGCCGTTGACTTAATGTCAAATGAAAACAAACTTTGGAGATGTGCAGGTTGAATTCTTAACCTTATGCTGCTACAGCTTAAGTAGGTTTTAGATTGTCGTCAACCGTACGAGAGAACGGCCTACAGGTTTCATACCGACACACTGGCATATGGGAAATAGCACCCCACTTTCTTCCGAAGAGATCTTTAGCAGTCAGTCTCAACTTCTCGTCCCCGAGCTTTGGACGTAAAAAATGAACCTCTTTATTGGTGGGTGAAATAAAAAAAAACTTTAAAAAGTTAGATCTAGTTCCCGCCAAAAGTGACAGTGACGTGTTTTTTTTATTTTGTTTTTTCGTACTTTGGATTGAGAGTGTTGTGCCCATTACCGAAGAAACTTTTTAGTGCCCTGGATATATTTTATTGAACTGGGAAAATGGTGAGTTCTTTTTTATTCTCAAATATTAGATATTATTTTCTTATAATTTCTATTATCTAATTACAATGAAATTGAAGGAACAAATAATATTTAAATAACCAATCGCTTACTTCGGATCAGTGCCAAAGAATGTTGACCCGTAAGTTCTAGGTTCGATTTCAAATTAGGTAGGTCAATGAGAGCTTGAGAGATACCTATGAAAGAGAGATTAGATTAATTCAAAGAGAGGGATGTTCTTAAAGATAACCAGATATTTGGTTATCCTCAATATTTAAGTGTAATCCTACTTAGTATACTTTTAAAGTGTTTTTGGTTACTGTTGCTTTGGAAAAAAACAGGGAGCATTTTATTTCAGACTCCCTATATGGTTTGATCATAATAACAGTTAAAGAAAAACAATATTTGACAACCAACAAATAGGTACATGCTGCCCTGTTGACAGGTACAAAACCCAGGATCCGTTCAGAAGTGTCATAATTTTTCCATTAATTAAGTAGATAATTAACGAAAATGAATATGAAAAGTTGGGTGACCTTTTTTCTGCAGTGAAGATAATTAAGTCTTTTAGTAATAGGACCAAGAGTAAACTCTTAGTTAAAACTGTAATATGCTCGATGAAACCATCTCCAGAGTTTGGAGCATCGGGGTAGTAGCTTGTCTTTCTGTGTTTTATAAAGAGCATTTCGGAGAGTGAGCACAGGAACCACATAACTTTTACCACCCTCTACTTCCTACCACCGAACCACTAGACGCCTGGAGGGCTTCCACCCCATGTGGTCGACTTTCCAGCTTCCCACAATAAACTGTTTTGGCTGTTTCCTTTCTGGTCCGCACGGCTGAGGAGTAGAACGCTCATCATGGCTCTGTGTTTTCGGATAAAACCTTGGTGTCTTCAAGGGAAGAGTGAATAGACATTTTCAGGGTGAGCATGTTCCACTATCAGTCTCGTCATCGCTTACCACCAGGCGAGACTAAGGTGAACCCATAATGAAAAAGGATTTAATTATGCAACCCGGATAATGGCGGCAAGCTCGCCCCTTGCCACGTTGGGTTCAAATTCCCTCGGCGAAATGTGGGCTTCTGAATGATCCGTTCACCAAAACGGCACAATCAGCGTCCCTCTGACTAACCCATGAGAGATACGTTTCATAATTAAGTAAAACATTATCCTGATTCCAAGGTCGGGCGGAAAGCCTTATCAGGGGCGGTTTTTCTTATAATGCAAGGGGTGCCACGCTCCCGGGCGTTTTAGCAGGCGCCGAGAGCCATTTTCAGACAAGAGGGTTCCAGCGCAATTGGCTCATGGGCCAGGGCCCAGCTCAGCCGAGTATATTCTGAAAAAAAGAAACCACTAAAATGTACAGAGCTTTTGCGGGATGTTTCACTTATGGTCCCATGGCGTCTTCCTCGTCACCCTGTGGAAAATACTTCTGTACTCTATTTTCTAGAACAAATACGGGCAAAAACGCACCTTTATCCAGATGCTGTGCGCAGTTTAACGCACTTAGTAAGATGAATGGGGCCGTGGTTATGGACATCTTTCATGTCAGATTGCCTCAATTTAAGTTCCTGGCATAGATAGATAGATAGATATATTCTTTATTGCACACCTAAAACAACAAAAATCAACAGCAAAAGTAACATAGATTGACGTAAATGTACAATTTGGGCGGCTTTATCGCTAAAAAGCGATCTCTTCCAAACAACCCACAGGTATATAAAATGTTAAGAGATTATTTTGTACCTATTTGTATTTTTTGTATTTTTCAGTTTTCATGCTAATATTTTTTATTATTTTAAATATTATGTTCGCCTGTAATAGGTATATTTATGAGAAAAATTGTTAATTGTAAATTGTGGCCATAAATGTACTGTTGGCGTTCCTAATTTCTTAAATAAATAAAACCACCATGGTGCTATCTAGACCTGAAACAAATGTCTGTCATTGAAACAGACTCAGTGTTATCATCTCTTGATATAGTGTAGACGCCATTATCTCTAATAACAGTTAATTAAAACTAATTAAACGCTAGATTCTCAAACTACTGGTTTTAACTTTCTTTAATTAACATAAATCATAATTTTACTTCGTTATAAATAGTGTAAGATAACAAATAAAGGTGTACCAACACTATATAGACCTGTGTCTGATAGTATAGTTTGACAACAGATTTGGTGTAACGGTTTAGAGGTTAGGTACAACTCTAGAGGTCGCGGGTTCGATCCACGCACAGTACAGTCTTTCGCATGAATATGCCTGCTTGTATTGGTCTGGGTGTTTCCTATGTCTTTAGCAAGCATGCAAAAAGACATTGAAGTAAGAAGTTTATGCCCAATGTACGCACTGACCGGGTCATTTGTCCAGTTGTTTGTTTGTTTGTTTGACAAATTAGATATATCACAAGATAAAATTCATATATTTTTTTTTATTTCGGGCTTAAGTTGCTGGACTTCAGAGACATAAAACACTTTTGTTTGCAAACTATCCGACTGAAGAACTTCAAATATGGGATGAATTCATAATTAGTGCCATACTTTAATAGTAAAATATAATTTGACTAAGTGCTATAGTTTCCGAAGAAGAATGAATTATGTGATTGGAGTTGAGAAATTTCGAAAGAAACTTGACAAAAATCGTAACTTCTAAAGTATTGATTTTCGTGGAACTACTTACTTATTGTCTAATGTTTATTTTAAATGACTTGTTATGAAGCCCTCTACCTAAAAAACCAACAGCTTAACGTGCCTTCCGAAGCACGGAGATGCCCGAAAAAATACATCACTTTAGGTCAGCTCTAAATTGAACCTACGACCTTATATCTAACCATTGCGGCAACAACTTTAATAGAGTATTTATGTACAATAGATTTAACCTTCGCTTCAACGATGTCACCATAGAGAATGAGCAAGGCTGGGACCATAGACAAGTCCGGCGGGAAAACTGGCTTCCGGCCGCCATTTTCCGAATGAATGAAAGGAAGACCGTTTAGAATATTTCTGCTTTCAAATTGGGCATATCCGACCTTTGTGGATGATGGGTTATTTAGCTTTAAAAGGAGCTAATGAGGAGTTTCTAAGCATGATCGTTTTTATATCATCACTTACTTATTTATTAACTGGCTTCCTGAGAACTGGTTTCTAGAACAAACTTAACTTCCAGATAACTTAATTTTCAATTAGTATATTTTTTTATATCTGGAAGTCAACCGTCTGTAGGTATGGCCCTTTATGGGGTCAAAATTTCAAAAACCATACCTCATTATCGAGCTCGAATTTGAGGTACCTATTTTACTTTGAAATCAACAAAACTCTTCTCTTTTAAAATAAGAATGCAACGTTTCATTCAGCACTTAGAGACAAAAATAATTATTTCATTACTCATACTCTGAAAGTAGGTCATTACTGACCTGAGAAGCGGGCTGAAAGTTATACTTTTCATCCCTAGGGAGAATCACTTTCAACTGACAGCTGCCAAATTATTAAAAAAAAACTTAGTTATTTTTCACATATCTATTGAAACATGTTCCAACTTTCTGTACAGCCACGATGTAAAATTGAAATAACTTAAAGTTAAGTATTGATTAGAGAATATATATTTTCTAAATAACTTTATTATAATTCAGTTTCAACAATTTGTCTAAAATAACTTAGCTTTGAGCAAAATATTTACCATTTTTCCAATGATGAAAATAAAAAATAATGGCTGAATAGTGGGCCGGCCACAGAAAAAAAAAACAAAACAAAATAGGCGGGAAAGCGCCAATTCGGTCTCCCTTTATTTTTCTATTTTTTTCTTCAGCTAATTCATGTTTTTATTTTTACTTTCCTTGTATTCGTAATGAAAAGCACAGTGTTTACCTCGGGTGAAAGACTTATTTAGTCCCTCGAACTATTGGCGCCCTCACTTCGTTCCGGGCGCCAAACCCCGTCTCGGGACTAAATAAGTTACTTTCACCCCTCGGATAACAATGTACTATTTCTGCGTTTATGTAAATATCTATTTAAGTTTTTGAGATTAACGAGTTTACCCAAACAATCTCTTCAGCTTTCATTATATGTGTATATAGCATACTTTAACTAATGCTTCCAATACGAGCTTTGATTCTTGTAACGTAAGTGGTATGTGATTGAATGTGCGACCACTAAACCCCCTATCATGAGACAGTTAACTCTAAATGGCCTTAACCAAACTGTGTACATTTTAAAATGGCTGACTTGCACTTGTGGTCATCAGTCGCCAACATAATAGGTTTTCCCACGCGACTGGGCGATAATTTGACTTCTAAAAGGTATGATAGTATCCCGTCTTTTACAATTGAGTCTGTCGACTCAGAAAATAGTGAATTGGAGTTGATCACATCATCATTTGCGAAGATTTCACAGTGAAAGTTTCCAAGTGTTGGCAAAGCCTTTGTTAAACCTTTCCGGCTTCGAGTAAATGAAGCTTAAAGGTTTATTAACCATAAGTCCTTCATTCTAATTTATCTAGACAAGGTTTATGAAATAGTCTGTAGTCTTTGACAGAAAGGTTTATTTGTAGTCTTACAAACACCTTTGATCCGCACAGGGCCTACGCGGTAATGGTTCGCACGCACTTATGAGTAACCTTATTTTAAGTCCGATTGCCATCTTCCTGTGACGCTTTAAAATAATAATTGGTAAAAATATACAAAAATATACCTAGTTGAGATGAGGCTTGTGGGCACAAGTAAGTAACAGTAAGACAAAACTTAAAAAGTAAAACTCATTTTTCATGTCATTATTTCTGATAAGTAAGAATGTGTAAGCTATAACTCGTACTTTATTTTAAGGAAAAAGTTATTCTTATAAATAGCGCGGTCTGCGGTGGCATTCAGTTTAAATGCGATTTGTTGCTTTGCGCCGACACTTATGATCAATTCAATCTATAAAGCACCACAGATACATAAATTACTACAATATTACGAGTGTTACTACTACTACGGTGATAAATAAACCTATTTGAATGTAATGTGAGTCACTATGTATCGGATAAAAGGCTAATAAATAAATAAATATACAAAGATACATTTGGCAAGGACCACGCAGCATACCGAACACCTACGACTAACACTCACAAGACAGGCACTCCCTTTCAGATCAGTGAAAGGAAATAACCTCCGACCCGGGATAGCTAGGGATTGGGCTTATTCCTGAACATAGGCTATTCCTTAGATTTCCAGAGTGGTCTTCATCAGGACATCCGCCAGACAAACGCTGCTTAAAATGGTCACCAATTGAGATCTTTTCAGTTGCAAAAACACACGCGTAGATTTCATTTTCGCACTCTGTACAACTCATAACTACGCCAGTACGCCACTGTTATCGTGGGACCTGAATTGCATGGGATTTTTAAATATTTCCATTGAAATGAGCAAGAATACCAGTTCAAGGTGAAGTGAATCTCACCTGATGGAGATCGAGGTGAGACATGTTTGTGGAAATCGGCAGTTCTTGGCGCTATGGGCCCCTTAGTTCTCCTACGGATTTCCTCACTCTTGCCATGGTATTCCGGTTGGCGCCAAAACTCTCTTTGCTCGTGATCAGTTATCTATAAAATTCAATTTCCTGGCGACTGTGGTCGTTTGAGAGAAAAGACCTAAGCCAAATAACATTTTTAATTATTTACATACAAAATGAGAGAAAATACTATTGCAAAGTGAAGCGTATTGATTTTTGAAGTAAGCGTGAAGCACCGGGATGTGAAGTGATGTCCGCCGGAATGCCACCCCTATATCTTCTAAGGATTTCACCAATCTCGATTCGATAGCCAAATGCTGAGCATACCCCTTTGCACGTTGAATGACGTGGTTTCTTATAAGAAAGCCATCATTTGATTTATTCATTTATTTATCCCTATCGGTCCCACCAATCTTTTTATATTTAAAAATCATTTGCTGTTCGATGGTCTCGCTAAAACTTGAGAACCACTTAATTTTCGGGGAAGTTCAGGGAAAGTTGGAAAGGTGAGTGAACATGAAAAAACGCTGAGAATATATTAAAAACCACAATTAAGTTTTCTCTTAGCAACCATTTCTAAGTGTTTGACAGCAGGGCCCCATGTCTGCTAATTTTAAAACACTTGAAGCGTATAAAATTAGCAGACTTGGGGTCGTAATTGAGTGTCATTATTCAAATTTGACATATTTTTATAAAACGTGTATTTCATAAAAAAACAAATTAGCCGATTGAAGTTCAATTACGATTCAATTGAAGCGTTCTTAAATTAGCAGACTTGGGGCCCAGAACATAGTCTGTCGGGCCAGCTAGTTGTTACAACAGTATTATAAACTATGTTTCTTAAAAAGGAAATTATATCACTTCTGGAGTTGCATTATCAAGTTCCACTGCTCCAAATATCTAAGGAACTGATCCAAATAACAGTTGAGTTAATTGCTGTTATTTATGCGAAGTATTTATGTGATATACGAATGGTCATAAACAGATTCGTTTCGGCCATTTTGAAGTCGGTCAATTGAGAAGAGCGCGTGCGTCGGAGAAAGTGATCGTTTAACATTGAAATTCAATAATTTTCATATTTAAATTGGTTTTGGTCATAAATTACTCTTAATTAAGAATTTAACTGGTGAATATAGATACCTTCTTTGTGTTTTTTTTGAATCGGTACTGATGACTCTCTTGTTGATATTACCTTTCAGTCAAACATCACTACATAGTAAAAAACAAAGTCGCTTTCTCTGTCCCTAGGTCCCTTTGTATGCTTAAATCTTTGAAACTACGCAACGAATTTTGATGCGGTTTTTTAATAGATAAAATGATTCAAGAGAAAGGTTTATATGTATAATAACATCCTATTGCACCCGTGCGTGGTTAACCAATATAGCTTGGTTACCCTAATTCAAGTTTGACCGGAACACCTACTTACTGCTAATACAACAAGTAGTACAAAGTTGTACAATTAGTGGCTAACACTCTAGTGATAGCAAACATCATAAAAATATCCAACAACCCGAATAGGCTCGCCTCTTACATCGTTGGATTCAAATTCAGTCGGCGAATATATTTATTTTATTTATAACTTAGGCGCGCATTTAACCACAATCTCACCTGATCGTAAGTCATGATGTGATCTAAGGTGGTACATGCCGGCCTAACAAATGGCTGTTCACTCTCTTCTTGAAGAGGCCTTAGTTGTATTGCTCTCGAAACACTTCGACAGAAAGCTCATTCCACTCCTTCTAATATAAAAATGTTCTAAATGTTCCGTTCACCACGACCACAACATTCAGTGTGCCTCTGACTACCACGTTTGAGATCTAATCGTGAGCGTATGTATGTACGTAAGTATATTATATTTTATTTTCGTTTCTTTACCTTTATTATATCTTACAATACAATTAGCTACAGATCCGAAAACCAGAAAAATTGGGCATCTTGGCATCAGGCAAGAATCGAACCCGCATTTTTCGCAAACCGGGCGATAGCACTAACTACTGTGCTACCGAGACCATTAACAGACCGGCCGAATCTTTCTGGTATATTTACCCTATGAGCCTAGGTGATTTCATCAATGTTATAGACATCCACCTTCAACACTGGGAAGAAATATTATTTCAAATGTTTAACTTCCGATTAAGATGAAATTTTGTATAATATTTGCGTGATGTGATTGCCTTAATTGTAAAACTACTCGTTTCCTAAAGAAATAAAACGATAAATAATATAGGAAATGTGATTTAAACCAAATAGAAACACGTGAAGTTAGTTCAAAGTATGTCAAAAGCGATAAGTTCGGCGAAAGTGTGAATTTCGAGCATTCACCGTCGCATTGTTTCCATTTTTCGCATCTTTGTTCTAGTTTTATTGTAAATTAATTCTAATTTTAGATCTGAACTGTAATCAAGACGGTTACTAACCTAGCGGTGGAAAGATGAACTGTAGCAGAGGACCATCGGCCTCAATCATCAATATGCTTCACTCCGAAATAGTATTTTCTCTCATTTAGTGTGTGAATATAAAAAAAAAATTGGCTTGGTTCTTTTCTTTCGAACGACCACTGTCGCAAATAAATTGAATTTCAAAGGTAACTCACCACGAGCTAAGTGAGTTGTGGCGCCCGTCGGAATACCATAGCTGGTTATAACGACGCGGTTGGTTTTGGCTTTAAAGCCAAATCTCATCTCGATCGTGATCAGGAAAAAACGCCAACTATCAATTTATAATAAAATTCCTAAAAGAATTAAAGATCTGATTACAACATTATTCAAAAACGAAACGAAAAAACTATTGACAGAAAAATGTTAACACTTTGAATGATTTTTTGAATGACAAATCCCTATGAAATGTATTATCAGTTTATTTCTTGTGAATGTATGAAAATGGCTAATGTTCTCAAATTATTTCTATTATTGTTCTTATTTGATAATTTTTTATTTGTTTATTAATTTTGACATGAATCTTACCTATTAATTATTTATTTTATGTGAGTGTTTGAATGTATGAGACTAACATTATTTATAAGCTCTCGTGTCAACTTATATTTCATTATTTAATTATTTTCATGATTTTTGATCGATTACTACATAATATAATTTTGTACACCTGTCATGGTAAAACATGTTGATCTAATATTTTATTGAACACCATATGATGAGCATCCTGACTATGTATCATTATTACCAACACATGTTTATGCAAATAAATGAATCTTTATCTTTATCTTGTCTTTTGGCTTCAACTTGAGTTGGTATTCTCCCTCATTTGAAATGTTTTTAAAATATTATTTGGCTTACTTATTTTCACTCAAACGATCAAATCTACAATCTAGCTTCGAATTTTGCGTTCGCACGTTCAATGAGCACATGCTGAATGCCACCCCAGCTATTCTCAGATCTAACAATGATACATAAAATTTCATCAAAATCAGTCAAGCCGTTTAGGAGGAGTTCGGCAACGAACACGAGAATTTTGATAATCATAATATCATAAACGGCCTATATATGTCCCACTACTGGGCACAGGCCTCACCTCAAGTATGAGGTGGAACGAGCCATATTCCATCACGCGGGCTTAGTGCGGATTGTTGGAGGGGTTAAGGTTAGTGAGCAACCTTAATGTCAGAAGTTATCAAGCCGCCCTTAGGCCTCTGACTACGCTTAACGATTGATGTCACTAGATGTCAATCGTTAAGCCTAGTCAGAGGCCGACGTCAGCTGGGACCAACTGCTTAATGTGGTAACTGCACGGCTGCACTGCACTGCTAACGGCAAGGAGATGCCCGATAAATCCATCACTGAATTTCGGTTGGGGTGGTCACCCATCCCATTTCCTATCCGGCGTGTGTTTCTTTACAACAGCTATCGTCACCGATCACTGTCACAACTGCGCCACGGGCACCTCTAGATTTTTTATAAATAAGAAGAATTTTATTAGTAGAAAGGATAGGAACATCAACTCCTTCTTTAGACATCAACGCGCGCCATTATCAAAATTATTAGTTAAGTTAAGAACATTTTATTTTAGTGCACAAAGAAAACCGTATTTTTTTAACAATAGCAATTTTTACAGAGATTAGGGGTGTACAATCCAAGCGCTCTAATCGCTAGAAGAATCTCTTCCAGACAACCTACGGATGAGGATGCCACAAAATTGAATTTACTAAAATTGCTTTTTTAAACTCAATCCAAACTTCAACCAATGCCCAAGGTCTCTCAAGGTTGAAGTGCCAGTGGCTCAGTGCCAACTCACCGCAAAATCATTAACAGCTAGACTTAATGACATCCAGGTTTGAATATTGATAGTTACTAGAACTTCGTCGCTCGAACCTTCTCTCAAACTTTCCTATTTCATCAAGTAGTTACTATATAAAATGGAAGCTATGATTACGGTCGGATCATGCTTAAAAATTGTTCTAAACTACTATATGTCAACAAAGTATGTTTAAAAAACAAAATCAATTCTGGAACATACATAAGGGTGATTCTGTTCGCCCTAAAGGGTTCTTTTTCTGAACTTCCACTAGGCATTTTATTTTAGATATCCTATTTTCACACTGCTTCACTCACGGAGTAGGCTGAAACCACTTCTTGCGAATCAATCAATCAAATATCTATTTATGGAGCATATACCTTCGTAACCATAAATATATAATATTATCTTATCTTCCCACGTTATCAAACCACTATTACCTTAGGTAATTATCCGTTGACCATTCGAAGTGTTGGCCTGAGGTCACATGTGGCTAGAGAGTTGCATAACCAACAAACTCGTAGTAATTCGCATTGAACAGGTTTTTAGCACTTTCTAATTTCTACAATAATTTCTAAATGAATGGACGACGCGGTGCTTTTAGCAATGTTTATGCTAATGTGAGTGTATGAACATGTTCTTGATTTGTTTGGTATGATGAGTTTATGTTTAAAGGAGATAGTTGAGGATAGATAGGGCTGGACCGAATAATATCTTACTAGCTTATCTTAATCGTTTCGTAACAGATTTTGTAACTGATGAGTGATAAAACATAGTTATTGTCCTATGAAAAGAAACAACAGTCTTATGTTATGTCCCGCTGATGAGCACAGGCCTCACCTTAACTATGAGGTGGCGCGGGCTCAGTGTGGATTGGTATAGGTTTGTGAATCTTGTTACCAGATGTTATCAAGCCGCCTATAGACCTCCGACTAGGCTTGACGTCCGACGGAATGAGCTGCTTTTCATGCCTTCCGAAACAAATAGATGGTCCACAACACAGGGGGTGGTCACCCATCCCGTTGCCGACTTCTGGCCTATATCAGTGTGCCATTGACTTTCCCGTTTGGTTCCGTATTAGTCGTAAGCGCGTGTTTTTAAAATACTATGATTAGAAATGTAGTTGGGACGTACTCTCCACCGTAAGAAAATGGGTCTTCGAAATGTGCGTATAAAATAAAAAGCTATACTTACACCCTTATCTCAAGAAATGAAAATAACAAATAAATAAATAATAACTAAAGCGACGCTGCAGAATTGATTTAAAGATAGACTTCCCCTGTCACTTACTCGCAAATGACGACAGAGAACGAAAGAGAAAAAACCTTACAGTGTAACTACAGTGATACTGTAGAACTGTTTGAGTTTCTATGAAAGGGTTAGCCTCTTCAAAAACGTTCTTATTCAATGTTATTATTATTCTAAGTATTTTTTATGCAGTATCTTTACTAAAGATCCGAAAACCGGAAAAATACATTCGGTCTTGGCTTCAGGCGGCAATCGGTGTTAAAATTGAATAACTCCTTTTCGTGACGCTTCAGTTCTAAACTATTTACCAACACAGGTCATCTTTTGGTCACATCCGTGCTCATAAGAACCGGTCCATCTCGAACCTCGATGCTTTCACGCATTGAAAGTAAAACTGGTCCCGTTGACCAAAGATCAGATCAACCCAGACTAGTTATGATCAAAGGTAATGTGAAACGGAATGGCGAAGGTTGAAGAATAGACTAGACTAATCCCTAGAAAGGCGTTGAGAGAAACTAAAGGGCTTACGAGGTAATGTCGTTTTCAATGAAGCGTACAATAATAATCTAATGTTATAATACAGTGGCTGACTCATAGCAAGTTAAAATGTTCAAACTCAGAACGCTTGAACTTTTTAACTCTAGCGTAGGTGTTAAAAAAATGTTATGTCGTAAATTTGTTGTTGTTTTTTTTGAAAAGTTTGAATTGTTTTTTTTCTTCTTTTCTTTTTTCGTCAGTAAGTCTTTATTGAGTGTTTAAGTTTGTCTTTATGTGTTTTTTTTAAGTTATTCATACTGTATTGTTTTCGTTATAAAATGAAATATATAATAAGATGAAAGAAGGTTCAGGACGTACAATTTAAGTGGTCTTGTCAATAAAAGCGATCTGTTAACGACACACTTTAGGTAGAGAAACAGAAAGAGAATCAAATCAAAGAGACCATCTTTTTCCCTCTCTAAAAGGAGTATGAAAAAGATGGTCTAACATGGGCAACGCGACACAAGTTTAACAAGGTTTTTCGCTACAAAACCAAACATAAACCATTAGGCGAGACAGAATACTGTCGCGGTGGCCATCTTTCCTATGTCTTAACCATTAAGTACACCCAATCGGTCATCATACATGTGACACATGCTCTTAGCAGCTTGTGGTAGGCAATGATATTACAGTAAAAAGACGTAGATAGGTTTTGTCAGTACTGACGCGAAGTCAAAAATTGTCCCCTGGCGTACGTACCTATAATTTGACCGTGTGCATAAGATAGCATGATTATTTACTAGAGCGTAAACGAGACAGATACAAGTTACGCAGTGTCTCAAACTGTCAATGCTTTGCTCAGGTGCGCAAAAGTCCTGATTTCGAGTGCCACTTTTTTATAGCACAAGTATCTACGTATTTTTATTATAATATCTATTGTAGTTGTTTATGTCATTCATTCATTAGCTTTAAAACCTTTTATTATGGTCCATAAGTCTCAGTTGCAATACTTGCAATACAGATGTCACAAAGGACACGTCTTCTTTATTTATCGGACCCAGTCACATTCAAAATTGAACCTTATATCCATGACAATATCATTGGTTGTAATGCTTTGTGACACACGTTCCTAGCCGGACGTAGGCATTAAACTGCCCACTTCACGCCCTCTCTGCGTCATCATCTCACTGACGGGTCATCTCATCTCCCGCGGCTTTCACCTGCACTTTCTCGCCAGTCATTTCGGCATTCGTCACCTCTGTAATAGTTTTATGTAATATTGGACATGGAAGGATGTGAAGAACAGGTTCTCTGTTTGCAGACCACATGAAGAAAGTTAGGAAAAAACTTTTCACATAGCAAAAACAATCGATATGAAATTGGTGAACAGTAAAACACCAACAAAGTAAAAATAATGAGTTACTGCGTACAGTTAAAAAAGAAGTCCAATTCACAGTGTCTTGATCGACCTTGAACTCCTAAAGAAAGCTTAAACATGAAAAATAACAGCTATTTATACGTCCAACTTCTGAACACGGGGGTGCCCGTAGATCGGCGACGATCGCTGTTGTAAAGCCACGTCACTAGGCAACCATTGACGCTCAATACTGGACGTTCAAGTTCAAGATGTTCTCAGAAAAGGTCAGGTCAGGAGTACCTTTAACCGACGAGCATGTATGAAAGGACTCATGAAAGTAGAGGAGGCGCAAGGTGTGTGTCAGGATCGTAGCAAGTGAAAAGAAGAGGTCTCTGCCTACCCCGTTGGGAAAGAGACGTGATGGTATATATGTATGTATGTATATACTGGACGCTCAACATGTACGGCGACGTTGCAAAACAGCTGCTCACTAATGTGTGACCAACAAATCATTGACAAATGATCATTTGACACTTGTTATGTTTCAAATAATAAAATGTTAACTGACCTTTTTTCATTTCGCCAAATGATATGTTTCGCAAAATAACTAAAAATGACCACGAAGGCTGTGTATTTAACAGTCGACTTATGTTTATTTCGTTCTTTCTTTCCAAAAACGTATTATAGATCGTAGTCACTGAATTCAAACTACTTTTACTAGACCGTTAAAGTTCAATGGCCTACACTCAACAGCATGAACGAATACTTCAAACCCGAAAGATAATGACGGCTATTTCTCAAATTGTTTCGTCTTGAGATGTTATTATTGTGATTTCGTTTTTATTTTAAAGCTACACAGCTATTAGTGTGTGAATCGAGCGTTATTTTACGGTGAGTTACCGGTAACAAGCAATGATATTACAGTAAAAAAGACGTATAGTACTGACGAAAAGTCTAGACTTACATTAGTTTTTTTTTGTCTTTTGTTTTACTTTGAGTAACTCGAGCAGTCATGCTCACTAAAATGTTTGTGGTGTGGTGGCGCTGTGTGACGGGTCATTCCATTTCCTAAAATATGGTTGAGTGGGATGATGGCTGGCTCACACGTCATCTTGTGAACAGGTGCCACCTTCGGGAACTGGTCTGCTCAAGTTTACTTAGATTACCCAAGTTTACTTATTAACTTCCAGTTTTATTTATTATCAGGTCGAAACTGCATGACTTGGTTGGTTTATTCAAACATTCACTTTGTACTGTAAAACATTGGACGATTTAAAAATAGTAACTGCTGAGTCTCTTGCCGGGTCTTGTCAGTAGAAACAACCTTCCGACGCCGATGGTAAAGTAACGTTATGTAGATACATGTATTTTAAATATTGTTTTATTATGTGTATGTTTATTAAGTGGTTAAAAATAAGATTCTTGACGATTCGAAAGTACACAGTACTTTCGAATCGTCAAGAATCATGTGTCATGGTCTACATGAATAAATAAATATTGAATTTGAATTTAAGTCAAAAATTGTCCGCTGGCGTACGCGTACCCATAATTTGACCGTGTGTACAAGATATTATGATTATTTACTATATAGCGTAAACGATACAGATACATGTTGCGCAGTGTCTACTCCAACCGTCAAAGCTTTGCTCAGGTAGTAAAAGTTCTGATTTCGTCTACTACGTCTTTTATCTCTATCGATCTACGTCTTTTTATTATAATATCATCGGTAACAAGCATGTTATTTAGATGTACAAAACATTGTAAGCATTAATTTTAATGATAGAGTCTTGCGTTCCAAAGTTTTGATTGTTTTAAGAAAAAATGACAGTCTGTATCTAAACACTGCGGTATTCTATAATCTCTTTTGAGAATGAAAACGTTTCATGCAACATTAAAATGTTGTTTCATGAGTTTACTATTCATGTAGGTATGTTTGAATTTTATGTTTTTTTTTGGTTTTGCAAATAAATTTTCTATCTCTATGTTTGCCCACAGGAATGAATTTCAATTATTCATCATTCGTTAATAAGATGTTCTTATCAAAATTGCATCGTCCTCTGGCACCAGTCTCTTGCAATACAGGTTGCGTAATGCCAATGTACACACATCAAAACTGTCTAGGGATATCATTTTCGGCATTTTCTTGCCGGGTCTTCTCAGTAGAAACAACCTTCCGACGCCGATGGTAGAGTCACATAATGTATATGTATTTTCATTACTCATACTCTGAAAGTAGGTCATTACTGACCTGAGAAGCGGGCTGAAAGTAATACTTTTCATCCCTAGGGAGAATCACTTTCAACTGACAGCTGTCATATTATTTTTAAAAAAAACTAGTTCTTTTTACACTTAACTATTGAACCATGTTCCAACTTTCTATACAGCCACGATCTAAAATTGAATAACTTAAAGTTAAATATTGATTAGAGAATATTTATTTTTTAAATAACTTTATTATAATTAAGTTTCAACAATTTCTTTAAAATAACTTAGCTTTGAGCAAAATATTTACCATTTTTCCAATGATGAAAATAAAAAACAATGGCTGAATAGCGGGCCGGCCACAGAAAAAAAAACAAACAAAATAGGCGGGAAAGCGGCATTTCGATCTTCATGAATTAATTCATGTTTTTATTTTTACTTTCCTCGTATTTGTAATGAAAAGCACAGTGTTTACCTCGGGTTAAAGACTTATTTAGTCCCTCGAACTATTGGCGCCCTCACTTCGTTCCGGGCGCCAAACCCCGTCTCGGGACTAAATAAGTTACTTTCACCCCTAGGATAACAATGTACTATTTAAGTACTGTTTAGATATTTTATTATTATGTGTATGTTTATTAAGTGGTTATAATTAACATTCTTTAAGATTCGAAAGTACTGTGTAGTGGTCTACATGAATAAAGAAATATTGAATTTAAGTCAAAAATTGTCCGCTGGCGTACGCGTACCTATAATTTGACCGTGTGTTCAAGATAGTATGATTATTTACTAGATCGTAAACGAGACAGATACATGTTGCACAGTGTCGTCTCAAACTGTCAATGCTTTGCTCAGGTGTTCGTCCGAGTCAAGTCCGTGTTCCACTTTTTAGCACAAGTAACCTATTTACGTCTTTTTATTATACTATCATCGGTAACAAGCATGTTATTTAGATGTACAAAACATTGTAAGCATTGATTTTAATGATAAAGTCTTGCGTTACAAAGTTTTGATTGTTTTAAGAAAAAATGTCAGTCTGTATCTAATGAAAATAAAAATGAATGAAAATGAATTTGTTTATTTCAGAATACAAGATTCCATACATATAGTTAGTAAAAAACATAAATGCTTAGAGACTACTTAATGTGTTAGTAAAACTTAAAAATATTATTGGACTGGACATGCAAAGACCTCCAGTGAGCAAGGATAGGGCAATCTTTTCTCCCTGCTACTACCTTCAGGAGAGTGTTGGTGCTGCCCCGCACTCGCTCCCACAGAGAAGCAACTCGCTTGCGCAGAACGGCATGGAAACCGTCAGTGTTCCATAAAGCGAACATCCCTGAGGCACTGCAGCGCCAAGGCAGACCCAACAACCCCCTGAAAGCATTATTATACTGGACGCGCAGAGCACTGAAGGTTCTTTTGGTGTAATTGCTCCATAGATTGCACGTGTATAAAGTTTGGCAATAGGCTTTAAAGATCGTGATTTTGACTTCACGGGAACAACGTGCAAATCTACGTGACAGCATATTGCCTCTTACCGACAGCGCTCTGCGCTCCCTCTCCATGTCAGTGTCATCTATAAGGTTTTCTGTTACCCAGTGACCCAAATATTTAAACTTAGTCATGAGGGGAAGAGGAGACCCGTCTAACTAAACACTATGCGTTATTCTATAATCTCTTTTGAGAATGAAGACGTTTCATGCAACATTAAAATATTGTTTCATCAGTTTACATGTTTGCATTTTATGGTTTTTTTTTTGGTTTTGCTAAAAAAATATATTTATATTTCTATGTTTGCCTACAGGAATGAATTTGAATGAATTTCAATTATTCATCATTCGTTATTATGATGTTCTTATCAAAATTGAATCGTCCTCAGGCACCAGTCTTACAATACAGGTTGCGTAATGCCAATATAAGTAAGGAAAAATTTACATCTTTCCCAAAATATTTCTAAGTTTTGTAAAGCGTAGGTACCTGTCAAGCGGGTTTTGATTTACTAATTGTTACCTAGCGGCCTAGTTCTCAAATTGTTGTATTTTTTATAGGACAGAACGACATCTGTCGGGGCAACCAGTTTAGAATATTTGCAGTACTCTGAATGTGACACACAGGGCTTTATTTGTATTTCTTTAATTGAAAAATGCCATTAATGAATGCAATTACAATTTAGGGACGGTCTCCACAGTTTTTCGTATTTAAAGGCTTTCAAACATATTTTCAAATACGAAGCAGGTATTCAGAAATCATTTCCTATTTCTTAAAATAAGTTAGTACCTAGTACATTTAGATGAAAATTATAATGAATATCCAACTTTTATCTAGTTTATATTTTGTTATCATTATTAAAAGGTCTAGTGCGTCGATACTTTGCCATACTTTGTGATTTCAAATTTTGTGATAAACTATCCTACTATGTTTATAAAGGCGAAAGTTTGTATGTGTGGATGTGTGGAGAGCAACAGTTCTTTCATGTAAAAACTACTGAATGGATTTTAATGAAACTTTACAGTAATGTAGCTTAAACATCTGAATCGCACATTGGCTACAATTTCTAAAGAAATATGACTTTTTGTTTTTCAACTTAAGTCCACGAGGACGAAGTCGCGGTAGTCTTCTCAGTAGAAACAACCTTCCGACGCCGGTGGTAGAGTCACATTATGTAACATGTATTTTAAGTATTGTTTATATAGTGTATTATAATGTCTATGTTAATTAAGTGGTTAAAATTAAGATTCTTTAAATCAATAAAGAAATATTGAATTTGAATTTGCTGTATCATGATAAGGCATATATCCTTCTCTTCGTGGATAAGTCGCCTGTAAATTACCCGAAAGGACGTCACCTAAACCCATTGTCCGCAGAAACTTTCGCATTCAACACAAGACCTGTTCTTGCGACATCTTGTTAAACATTTCTTTGTTTACTGTGACTAATTCTTTAAACAGCACTTACAAAGAGTTTGAAACGTTTCACTTTTAAATATTTAACGTAAACATTTGTTTGTGATTTTCCGGTTCTGGGTGTTATAATGGTCTTTTGAATTTTTAGAGGTGAAGCTAAGTAGTCGTTATCATCTTTCAGCCGTAAATATTCAACGTTTAAAGTAAAAATTATTCATTCATGTCAGCTTAACTCTACCGCCGGTTCGAATATAGGTAGAATCAACATTCTACATTTCAATATTGTTCACATAATCTGAAATCACAAAGTATGGCATAGTATCGACATGCAAGACCGTCGTGAGATCGTCCCTGAATTGATTAAATTCAAATAAGTTATTTATTTGCTTTAGGTGTACAGTACATGTCATATAATGCCGTATTATTAAAAAGTTCATAAGCCTACTTAACTATATTTGCATGATAAACAAAAACACACACTTAATAAAATAATAGACTTAAACAGAATAAAAAAATTGTACACAGTGCAAACATACGAGAAAGGAATAAATAAATAACATAATGTAACTCCACCATCGGTAGCCTTGCCCCTTACCACGTTGGGTTCGAATTCCCTCGGTGCAATGTAGGCTTCTAAATGTTCCGTTCACCATGACGGCAACATCCATCGTGCCTCTGCCTGCCCCGTATGGGATAAGGTATGTCATGTTTATTTAAGCAATAAACTAATAATATTTTCTCTTGTTTCAGTTCCCATGGCGGGGAGCGGTAAGTAGCGACTAAAGTTTGGACTGGTCCGTTGGCAAGGTGGGCTGAGATTCTAAATGTAGCGGCGAAGGCCGTGGGCACGATTCCTACCGAGGACAGACATTATGTGACAAACATTAGCGTTTTTGTGTGTTTGAGTATTTTATTTAATTAAATATGCATAACCATAGTTTAGTGCCCATAGTACATAGAAGCTTCACTTATTTTGGGACTAGACAACGGTTTATCCGTACTTAACGTACCTTTTTTTTGCAAAAACTTAGGTACTTAGTATACTTACAGAGGAAACACCCAGACCATTACATACACACATACAGACATGTTTGCGCCTACTACTTAGTTTCTACCCATTGAACCAAAATAGAATCGCTCGTAATGTCACACATTTCTTTTTTTTAAAATGGAGAAGTTATTTTCTTTCTTTCTCTCAAAACGTGAAAAATTATTGTTTATGTTATTGTTTGGTAGAGATCGCTTTTGAGCGAAAAAGGCGCCCAAATTGTTCATTAACGTTAATAAACAACAGATATACACAGAAAATAAATATAGATTTTCTGTGTATATCTGTTGTTTTGGTGTGCAATAAAGAATATGTCTATCAATCTAAATAACTCCTTTCTTATAACGCCGGACACATACCAGGAACGCAAAGTAAACCTTTTTCCAACTAATTAATAGTACATTGTTACGCTAGGGGTGAAAGTTACTTATTTAGTCCCGAGACGGGGTTTGGCGCCCCGAACGAAGTGAGGGCGCCAATAGTTCGAGGGACTAAATAAGTCTTTCACCCGAGGGAAACACTGTGCTTTTCATTACGAATACGAGGAAAGTAAAAATAAAAACATGAATTAGCTTAAGAAAAAATGAGGAAAATAAATGAAGATCGAATTGCCGCTTTCCCGCCTATTTTGTTTGTTTTTTTTCTGTGGCCGGCCCGCTATTCAGCCATAATTTTTTTATTTTCATCATTAGAAAAATGGTAAATATTTTACTCAAAGCTAAGTTATTTTATAGAAATTGTTGAAACTAAATTATAATAAAGTTATTTAAAACATATATATTCTCTGATCAATACTTAACTTTAAGTTATTTCAAATTTTACATCGTGGCTGTATAGAAAGTTGGAACATGGTTCAATAGATATGTGAAAAAGAACTAGTTTTTTTTAAAATAATTTGACACCTGTCAGTTGAAAGTGATTCTCCCTAGGGATGAAAAGTATCACTTTCAGCCCGCTTCTCAGGTCAGTAATGACCTACTTTCAGAGTATGAGTAATGAAAAAGTACTTAACCCATCAAGATTATAATTAAATCCCATAGCGTAGCTGGTGACGGCGTGTATGAGCGTGTATGGAAAGCGCCCTAGTGTGACACATACACTACGTGGAATATTCCATACACACAAACACGTCAGGGAAGCTAGCCAAGAGCGACACATGACAATACCTATCTAATACCAATGATATTGAAAATACCTAAATAGATAGGTTATGTCAGTGATACATAGTCGAAAATTGTCCCCTGGCATCCGTACCTATAATTTGACCGTGTGTGCAAGAAAGTATTATTCCAAATCCCGTGTTAAAGCCAACTTTTTATAGCTTTGACCAATGACATTTTTAAAGAGAAAAAACAAAAGTTATCCCCTGGCGTACCTACTTATGTACTTACCTATGGTTTGACCGCGTGTACAAGATCGTATGATTATTTACTAGAGCGTAAACGAGACAGATACATGTTGCGCAGTGTCGTCTCAAGCTGTCAATGCTTTGCCCAGGTGTTCGAAGTTCTGATTTCGGGTGCCACTTTTAAGCACAAGTAACCTATCTGCATGGTTTTTTGTCCTTGACCAATCTGACCAATCAATCTGTCCGATGTTATCAAACCACCCTAAGGCCGTCGACTACACTTAGGACTGACATCATTATAAATGATTAATTTATTTTATTGTAACCCATTGACATTGTTTATCTTGATTTTATTTGTGACTTTTTATTAATCTAATCTTTTATTTTATTGTATTTATATTCGATTTCATTTTGATTTCAATTAATTTAATGTTTAATTTACTTCTCTGACGATCTCAATTTTCAATGACCCGCCAAACCCCGCCTAGACTCTATTTTTAAATCTCATTCTGGTTTATTAGTTCCTGAGGGGATTATCCAAAACTTATTTCCCTTAAGAAACGTTGAGTGCTATGACCTCTAAGCTATGATATCATATTTTCGCTATCTTGACAATCTAATCGGTAATGACATGAAATTACAGGAATTACAGCATAGCATACTGTAGTACTTTCACTTGTCTTGCGGTGGCTTGCGGTGAGCCGTTGAAATACAAAGAAAGACAAACCTTTTATATTGCTATTATGTAATAACATACCATACGACTGTTTCCCGAACTAAAAAATCAAAGGCACACTGATTGCTGGGGTCATGGTGAACGGAACATTTAGAAGCCCACGTATCGTTGTCCGCGTTCCTTAGGTTTTTACCTGACTGGGGGAGGGTTATGTTTTTCGAGTGTATGTATGTATGTTTGTATATTGTTGTGTTGTAAGCCTCTGTTTCTACAGGGTGAATATGAAGTCAGTCGACAAAGTTCCATAGGATGGTCTGGATTTGCCATACCTACATTGATGTAATAGTACATTGTTATCCGAGGGGTGAAAGTAACTTATTTAGTCCCGAGACGGGGTTTGGCGCCCGGAACGAAGTGAGGGCGCCAATAGTTCGAGGGACTAAATAAGTCTTTAACCCGAGGTAAACACTGTGCTTTTCATTACAAATACGAGGAAAGTAAAAATAAAAACATGAATTAACTGAAGAAAAAATGAGAAAAATAAATGAAGATCAAATTGCCGCTTTCCCTCCTATTTTTTTTGTTTTTTTTCTGTGGCCGGCCCGCTATTCAGCCATTATTTTTTATTTTTATCATTGGAAAAATGGTAAATATTTTGCTCAAAGCTAAATTATTTTAAAGAAATTGTTGAAACTAAATTATAATAAAGTAATTAAAAAATATGTACCTATTCTCTTATCAATACTTAACTTTAAGTTATTTCAACTTTACATCGTGGCTGTATAGAAAATTGGAACATGGTTCAATAGATATGTGAAAAAAAACAAGTTTTTTTTTATAATTTGACAGCTGTCAGTTGAAAGTGATTCTCCCTAGGGATGAAAAGTATTACTTTCAGCCCGCTTCTCAGGTCAGTAATGACCTACTTTCAGAGTATGAGTAATGAAAAAGTAATTTTAATGTAAACGCTTAAACAATATCATTTAATTTTTAAAGCTGCAACACTCACCACTGAGAACGCGTTAATACTAATAAAGTATTAACACGAAATAATTATTAATAAACTATGAATAAAACTGAAAAAAAATGCGACCATAAAAGCGAATCATAAAAACGAATGCAAAGCTAAAAACATAGTTTAAGCAATTGACGTGTCGCGTCACTTACTCGCAAATTCCGGCAGCACCAAGAATAAAAGAAACAAAGCGATACAAAAGTTAACGTGTTGTTGAAGCGCTGTTTGTTCTATGAATAAGGGGGAGAGTGTTTGACCACAGCGCCACGACGCTCAAACCACCTCATAAACGTTTTTTCATTGCTTTTACGTAATAACATATGTTATGGCTTGTAAGTTAGAGGTTAACTTAGTGGGGTATTATGTGGTTATGTTAATATGGGAATATGTGTGAAATATTGCGTCAAGCACGTAAAATATGTGTGTCGTTATCGTCTTAAATGCTTGTTTGTGGAAAGCTAAGGTTTGGTTGCAAATTGAAGAAAGTCTGCTTGTGTTTGTGTGAATGAGACAAGTTTTTTGGTGGGTTTGGTCAGGGCCGCCGCAAGCGGGCGTGCAAGGCGTGCACCGCACGCGGGCGGCAGGCACAGAGGGCGGCAAATTGAGCTACTTGTTTTTAAAAATATGTATTAAGTCATAGCATGTAAAAACATCTGAATGAATTAGGTTAACACCGTCATCTATTGGTATCCTTCAAAACTAAGATACAACACCAAACGTCGTCTCTGTCAGCGTATAGAAAACGGGACTGATGATATTAGGAGCAGTGGCGGGTTTACCTAAACGGTTCTAAACGGGTGACGCCTGGCCTGGGGGGATATGAATGCTGAAACGGGCGGGCTGAGGCTCTGAAACCAGCCTACGGCGGCAGAGACAGGCGCCGGAGCCTACGGCGGCCAGATATTAGGGGCGGCAAATAAATGCAAAAAACACTTACCGCCGCCCTATTTCCCCATTTCACCTGTGACTATTAACGCACTGGGCTATTATTGGCAATTGTTCTTTGCTCCAACAGACGAGTTTAATCTGGCCCATTTTAACCAAAAAAATCACGCTCGCTTCGCTCGTGTTATACCGTTTGGTCTACTTTTTATGGTTTTCTCCCCCGAAACTAAGTATTTATGATTTTTTAATTTGGAATCAGAGCTTATTATCGCAACGCTCTAATTATTATTTTTTTTATTTAGGTTTTTACGCAGTATAAAACAGTTTCGCGCCCTCACACAGTTTCCATGAATGCCCTTGGCCCAGGAGAGCATCAATCTCTTAACGCACGCTTCGCACCTCGCCAGTGGCGGCATCGCCGGCCTCGCGCCTGAGGGGACCTCGCAAAAAAGTTTTACAAGTTTCCTTTTTTCCATGACGAGTGAACCCCCTCACTTGCTTAAAAAAACGCGCTCGCTGCGCTCGTGCTAATCTAGTACGTTTTATTGATTTTCTTTAAAGGAGCCGTGCGCGCAATTTCTTATCTTAACTGTAGATCCATTGAGACAAACGTGAATTGAATAGCCATAATGACCATAGCCTCCTCCCTGAAAAGCAATTAACAGTTTTAACAGCTTAAAAGCAGTTTTGTATAATTCAGGCTAGTGTAGGCAACGTAAAAAAGCCAAAAAAACCCTTTATGCATTTTTGAAAAAGGCTAATTCCAACTCGTAAAAATTGTGCTCGCTTCGCTCGCTATATGAAAAATTGCGCTCGATCCGCTCATCAATTTCAATAATTAAATTAATTCTATTGAGTATCCTTTTTTGTCAAAACTCATAAAGCAGGGCGGCATTTTCGGTATTGCACGCGGGCGGCGAAACAGCTAGCGGCGGGCCAGGGTTTGGTCAAAAGGAATACGAAATATTTATTATAAGCTGTCTGATAAAGGCGTTGCAGAGCTTTTTTCTTAGGAGAGTTAGTTTCCAATACTTCCACCTCTGTTAGTAGAATAGGTGACCATCCCGACTGAAAGGGCTCATGCTTCAAAATGAAAACAAACTACAACAACACAGTATTAGCAATACTGGAATATGATGCTTCGAGACAACTTGTTTGAGAACGGTGTTTGATTATTTTCCAATCGAGCGGAAGGCATTCGATCTTAAGTAGGAAAGCGACCTCTGACCATACCGTTGAGGATATAATATACTTACCCCCTTATTCATAAAAACGAACGCAACGCTAACGCATTGTTTAAGCTATTGACGTGTTCTGTCACTTACTCGCAAATGGCGGCAGCAACAAGAATGACAGTGACAAAGCGATACAAAAGTTATCGTGTTCTATAAGAGCTGTTTAAGTTTTTATGAATAAGGGGGTTAGTCGCCAGCATATGTTATGCTTGCATTTATTTGATTGACTGGAATGAGGAAATCTGATGAACTAAGGTAGTCGACGTAGCCCTGCGAATTAGCAGGTTAAACTTTCACTGGGCGGCGCACATCGTACAAAGATCTAACGGCCGTTGGGGCCGATAAGTTCTCGAATGTGACCATATACTTACGCAGCGTGGGACGCAAGGTGGAGGGATGAAAACCGCAGGGCTTTGTTAGATACCTACCACTGGAAGCTCTGGAAATGTGTTCGGTAGGCCTAAGTACCTATGACCAACAGTGATCATCATACGGCTGCTAATGATGTCTGCGTCATACTGATAAGAATGTTGCAAGCTTAGATGAATCTTTTAGATAATTCAATCTTACACGCAACCGAAAACTAAGTACCTGCTATACTTCAGTCACTTTTACCGTCAGTTTCGTTCAGATTACTATCTCTATCAAGATAACCACTATAGCGACAAGTCGTGCGTGCTGTCTGTCCGTCGCTACCGTGTAAACCGCGCTTTCTATTTCAAAATAAATAAAATAATCATCTTCAATGAAAGTCTATGCTCAGGACGTTGACACTATCCTAGGTTAGCCTAGCGATTTTGTAAACTACAGGGTTCACAGTTGATGACCAAGATAGAGCAAGGAGGACTGACCGGAAATGGGTAGCGTGATATGGCGTCCACTGTACATTTTACTTACGAGAGTGGCCCTGCTTGCCTTTAATGAATTTTGTTGTTTTTCTTTTCTAACTTACGAAACTTCTTCCACTTCTTCGTAAAGTGCAGTAAAATACCTCGATACTTTTATGTATGGAGGTGTAAAGTAACGAAAATTTATTAATAGGTATCTGTTATTTGTAAAAGAGTCTAATTCGTGAGAGCGTAGTGGTCCAGTGGTTATACAATCTGTCTCGGAACCTGATGGTCCCGAGATCAAATCCGGCCGGAACACACCTACTTTGTGTTCATTGTACAATTTGCGGCTAACTCTCCGGTGATGGAAAACACCGATATAAAACCCAGGCAACCCGGATAACTGCGGGTGGGTATTGGTTGATATAACTTCATTTGATATATTTTCATTTCAATAACGTTCATGAGATATAATAAACGTTTGGTATAACAACTCTTCGAATAATTTTCTTCAACATAACGTTCATTTCATATAATGCATCAAATGATATAACGTCATTTAAGATAACAATCAGTACGCCTAACAACATTTAATATAAACCTTACTTAGGATAAAGCACATTTGATGTAATTTTGTTTAATCTAAATTGCATTGCATATAATAATAATAATAATAAACCCGCAGGGGCGGCTCTTATGAGCTGTTGGTGCGTTACGACACCACGGGTTAACCCGACGTTACCGCAGGGCAGCTTGTGGCGAGCTGTTGGTGTGTAGCGACACCACGGACCCGAGTTCCCCCGAGAGTCGGTCAGGCCCTCCATCTCCGCTTGCCTTCACTGGCCGGCTGGAGTGGACCCCAGCGGGGGCCGCAGGACTCTCACCTCTGGCTTGCCTTCACCGGCCGACCGGAGTGGGGCGTTAGAGCTGAATGCTCGCAGGGTGGAAGTGAAACATGCCTAAGTCGCGAGTTGGGGAGGTGGGAAACCACCTCGTAGAAAGCGGTGCACACCTCTCGACACCCTGAGCCGCTCACGGCCATGTTGCCGCCTTTGCCGACCTTATGCGTCAGCACGTATAGGTAGCCCATTTAGTGAGCGGCTAGTCACCGTCTGCCAGAAGAGTAAAGATTGAGACAATTTGCATGGCAGACGTCCGATGTCTCAGGCAATAGCCCAGTTAACCGGTCCATTGAAAATTCCCCTCCATAGCCTGGTCTTTTTTGCCTTTTTACTGTACAATAGTCCTTGCATCTTCCGGGTGTTGTCTTTGGGTAGATATTTATTATTTATCAAGAGACAAAACCCGGCAGATGTACACATTTCGAACTAGAGTAAATGGTACCAAAAAGCCTCTACGTGTTGGCTTCGGCCCCACGCAAGCTTCAAAGGACCGGGTCCCCATGGACCCGTGAACTTCCAAGTACCTACAAAATAATAATAATAATAATTTATTCACCAAAAGTTTACAACAACTTAGAATTACTAGTAGTCCCCAAACTAGGTAGTCCTGTCTTTTGGGAACTCGAGTTGATGAATTACAATTTAAAGTTTACAGCGTTGAATATCGTGATTAATTACATATTTATCAAAATTACAATTTAATATTTAATTACAATATGGCACAGTCTATTTCTCTAAGTTATATAATATGATCAATTTCAAGTTTCTAATGCACATTTGTGTTTATGCGTGTTTGTGTGTGTGTGTGTGTTTATGAGTGTGTATGTAAATAACAATAATAATAATAACCTTCATATGAAATAAATGTTATTTGTTTTAAAAGCTAATTGGTATACTTGTCTGCCCTATACTCGAGTCGGGGCGAAACCGACACGGATAGACAAACCTTCGTGGTTTTTTTTATAAACCCTAAAAAAGACTTGCTTGATTTGCTTGCTGCTTGCGTTGAACCCGTACTTTTTATGATCTTTAACAATGTGTATTTATTTATGTGGGTACATATTCATAAACAATGTCAAGATTTATAAAAATAAAGTTTATGGTATTTGATGGTTAGACCATTTATTTTTATATCAAATAAATGGTAGTTGTTTTGAATAGTAAGCTTTATATCAAACGTTTATTATATCAAACAATTTTATATCAGTTGTCCGTTATACGTTTTAAAGTAATTTGATTTGAAATTATATGAAACGTTCATTATACGGAATGAATAATTATATCAAATGTTGTTATATCATACGACTGTATATGTTCTGAGTGATATACGATTTGTGGTTATATCATACATTACACACCCGATAACTGCGGTACCTTACCACGTTGGGTTCAAATTCTCTCGGCGAAATGTGGCCTTCTGAATGTTCCGTTCACCATAATGACGGCAACAATTAGTAGTAGTAGCCCATTATGGATATGGTCCTGAGGGTATGTTATGTTTTCAAAAAGCTGTCAAAGCCACCGGCGGCTAAACACTAAACGGCTACTTACTTACCCCCTTATTCTTAAAAACGAACGCAACGCTAAAGCATAGTTTGAGCAAATGACGTGTTTTGTCACTTACTTGCAAATGTCGGCAGCAACAAGAATGAAAGAGACAAAGCAATATAAAAGTTAACGTGTTATTGAAGAGCTGTTTAAGTTTTTTTGAATGGTTTAGTCAATATAGGGTGAACAGAGTTTCAGTCGATGTAACAACCAAAAAGCGCCAAAATCAATGCCTTTTGAGCTTGGTTTACTTACAGCTTAGTTCCGTTCACAGCCGGGAACCGAAGCTGTAACCTTGTCTCGTGTCAGGGTTAGTGGCCCGCTAGACACTCTCGCCGCATCCGATGAAAGCCGACAAACTAGATTATGACGGGTAGGGAGGAGACACAGTCGATAAAGTTATCGATTCTTCAATTCAATGCCATTGAGTGTTCGGAGTTCAATATTACTTTGAAAGGAGCGCCTATCTTGGCAAGATGACCTTTGACCTTTACGGCATAAAAACATTTTTCAAATTGCTATAATTTATTTTGTATTCACAAAATAAATACATGCACACACTCGCCCTTTCAGTATAATATCACAAATGGAGTAATCATAGGCACGCTCACTACTGTAATCAACAGTAATCGAAATCCTTCTGCAGACCACAATACAAGACGAACAAAAACATGTTTCAAATAGTCGTGGAACAATAAAACTTATAGTCGTCTTAATTCTAGGATGAGACATCATTTTCGTCATTGATTGAAGTGTTAAAGTTGTTGTAAAAATGACGAATTCATTCATTTATAACCCAAACTATAAAAAAACTAACGAACTATAAAATAAATTACCTTTTTAAGTTAGGTTTTTGTCACTAACTTAGTTTATTCTTCACTGTTTTTGGTAAGGTAATGCATACCAGTAATTAGCTGATGTATAAGAACTAAGCTCATTGTATGTTTGTGAAACTCGTGTATACCGACATCTTGCTGTTGGTGTGCTTATAAATTAATTAATAAACTAAAGGGCGGGCGACTGCACTAACCAATTATGCTACCGAGACCATTAACAGACCGGCCGAATTTCTCTGCTGGTTAGTGCTGTCGCCCGGTTTGCGAAAGATGCGGGTTCGAGTCCCGCCTGATGCCAGGTAGACCGACTGTCTTTTTCTCGTTTTCCTATCTTTAGTAAGAAGATAATGCATTATCCCTAATGCTAAAAATAAAAATAACAAATTGATAAACTATCGACATATCGATACTCCTCGTCCCCTCCCTACGAAGCAGGCCGGTTTTTCTCGCCATTGTCTGGTGTTACGCCACACATCCTATAATCCAATAGGAGCGACACTCACACACTTTTTGTATGGGAACTTCCGATGGGGTTCTTCTAGAATTTGTGTCATTCGCATAGAGATAAGTGGAGGTCAATAGAATGTATAATTAATTATTTATATTAGACACGCTTGTCGACTAATTAATGAAGAGTTAATATATGATTAACTAATTAACTTTATCAAATAGACTTGTTGCAGTGTGCTTTCAAATCGTATTAAATAATTATGAATCCTATTAAACCGAGTGATTTTTCAAATAGCTACCTATTGATTGCTATATTTTTAGGAGCGACTTGGTATCAAGACTGGAATAGATTTTTTTTTATCGGTTTTATTTTTTATTATGTATTTATTGTGTATTTTTTATTATTTTTATTTTTATATTTTTTGAAAATTTTGTTGATTTACTTCTTTAATCTGAAAATACGCCAGCGCACGTCAAGATAATATTGCACGAGTAGAACTACAATAAGTGTAAAAGTCATTTCGTGCGCGAAAATAACTCTAATCCTAAATTTGACCTACCTTTAAGGACTTTTTTCCTAAAAAAATATCTAAGTAGGTACGTTGAATGAAAAATCGATGAAGACATGGTTTCAAATTGCTTAAAAAACCTCATTTAAAAAAATTGCCAAGTACTTGCAAAGACACCCTGTATGGAACATTTTCATAATTAAGTTTATACTGACGGTACTTAGCTAAATGTGACTCTACCATCAGATCGAAAATATGTTTTAGGCGGTATTCAAACCTGCGTCTAACTCTAGCCAGATAGCTCTTCCGGCCGAATTGCTGTACTAAGAAACATTTTCTTTCTTTCTAACATCTGTTTTTTGTTCTCAGTGGGCGGTGTTCTGGTGTCTGCTAGTCCTGACAGCAGCAGAAGACTCTGCAGACCAGGTCACCAAGGAGGACTCCGAACAAGACCTGGTTGCTGAGGCGTCAAGCTCAGGTGATGATGTGACACTCATTTAGAATATCCTTAAAACCCGTCGGCCCGACAGATGTCTTGTCGGCTTTGTTAGTAAAGTTGTAACGATGCCGTTTACTTCCAGTCTCGTCAACGTTACTACCTCCATGGCTGAAAACTCTGTAGGCAAGCTTACTGTACACAAAAAAAATATTCTAACTGCACTTTCAAGTTTAGGTTTAAAGAAATTGAAAGAAATTTATTTCTCATAAAAAACTAATAAGTCCACTTAAAATGAGAAATTACAAAAAATACATATTATCTTCTATACTTATAATAAATCTGTAGAGAGGCCAATTCTGTTCATGAAATATATTTAAAAATTAATATCAAGGGGTGATTAGGGATCGCTACTGATATAAAAAATGCAATACCTAAGTAAAATTTTTGTCTGTCTGTCTGTCTGTCTGCAGTATGTTCGTTATAGAAACAAAAACTACTCGACGGATTATAACCAAATTTGGCACAATTATTCTTCATACCTTTAGGCAGGTTATTGTATATTTTTCATTACGCTACAATATATAGGAGCAGAGCAGTGAAGGGTAATATTGGGAAAACGGGAAAAATTATTCCATTTTGTACACGTAAAAATTCATTTAAATCCATCTAGTAGAGATGGATTTAAATGAATTTCTATAGTAATATAATTTATGAATCTAAATAAGACGTTACAATTACAAGATAAATCACATTTCTTGAACTCAAGTCCACGCGGACGAAGTCGAGGGCGGCCGCTAGTAAATTAATAAATTTACGTTTTCCTCTAGAACACTCACAAATTAATTGTTTATTTATTTATTAATTTATCTTAATTATTGAATCCTGGATATGCTTCCTTAATTTATCTTTGAACGTGTGCATTCCATCAAGTTTAAATTTGAATTTCGTTCTGCATGTCTGCAGAACTTTCATTTTTGACTCAGACTTACATACACCATCATAAGAGATTCATCTAATTTACATATTTTTATAATTTTCGAATCTCAGTATCTTTTTTTTATTATTTATCTCTACGACCTTTTTGTTTGTAATGTGATAACTATCAATAAGACGGAGTACCGATCTTCCCTGACCCTCTATAGGCAAAAGACAGTGAGGAGGTATGGTATGAACATTATGGTTTTGCAATAGATTATTGAATTAAATTGAATTGAGGCACCGCCACAAAGTACGGTCGACGGCATAGCTACCAATTGCAGGGCAGTCCTCCTTGCTTGCAATAGGAAAGAAATGAAATTTTGGTAAAAGAATAAGACACTCTGCAGCCTTGGACATCTCGTCCAACGACTTGAATTTTCTTAGTATAAAACCTATTTTTAATATTTATTTTTAAACATTATGACTTTTCAAATCTCTCTTTTGCTGATTCCAGGGGCCCAAGCCCAGAAGCGAGAGGCGGGTCTATCCAACTCCTACGGCGAGCCACTGCCGTCTGACGCGTACGGACCCCCCAGGGATGGCGGCAACAGTGAGTAGCCATTAAAAAGCTCTTTGCTAACATAACATAAACGGCCTATTTACGACCCACGTCCCACAACTGGACTGTATCCAGACCTTTTTATATAGAATTTCCATAACCATAAACGGCCTAGTTATATCTGTCTCACTGCTGGGCACCGGCCTCACCTCAACTAGGAGATAGAATGAGCCATACTCCAACACGCGGGCTCAGTGCGGATTGTTGGAGGGTTGTAAGGTTAGTGAGCAATCTGAATGTACGTTATCAAGCCGCCCTAGGGCCTCTGACTAGGCCGACTGACATTTAGCGACGTCAACCGTGACAAACTGCTTAACGTACCTTCCTAAGCAAGATGCCCGAAAAAAAAAACACTAAATTGCGGTCAGAATGGTCACCCATCCCATTTCCGGCCCATTTTCTTTGCTAAGGCTACGCAAATCTTCGAAACCCGTTTTTTGTCTAAGATCGACTGACTACAGATACGAATTAATAGTTTCGAACGCAGGCATAAGTTGGCAAGTTGTATGGCCCTCCTATATATGTATATATATACTCTGTGCCTCCTAAGTTTGGCTCAGAGGGGTGGCATTCCGAATAACATAACTTCACATCTCGGTGTTTCACGCTTACTTCAATCATGAATACGCTTCACCTTGAATTAGTATTTCCCCTCATTTTGTATGTAGGTAAATAAATTAAAAATGTTTTTGCTTAGTTCTTCTCTCTCGAAATATTACAGTCGCATAGAAATTGAATTTTAAAGACAACTCACCACGAGCGAAGTGAGTTTTGGCGCCAACCGGAATACCATAGCTGGTGGGAACGAAGATGTGGGCGTGAGCTGGCTTTTAAACCAACAAACAAAAGATCCAGATATTTTTTCTCTGTTGTTGACTGGTAGAAAAAGCCTTTTGGCTTTAAGTCCACCATTGATACCTTTAAGATAAATACTGGCTTTAAGATTAACGAACAATACATTTTCTTTTAGATCGATGACTAAACCTTTTAAAATCGACTACAAATATGTTTTCTCAGTTCCAGAATTGCCTCCCGGACACCAACCAGCGGCAATCTACGGCGTCCCTGACAACCAGAACAATGTCTTCCCTCAAGAAACCCCCCCAGGAGCCTACGGACCCCCATCACCCGTCGTGTTCCCGAGCCAAAGCTACGAAGGACCCCCACCGCCTCCACTCGCTAAGCCAAAACCAATATACGGCCCACCCAAACACTATGGACCCCCAAAACCTGTCTATGGTCCTCCTAAACACAGCTACGGGCCGCCTAAGAAGACCTACGGACCCCCTAAGCAAAGTTTGCCAAAGCCAACTTATGGGATACCCTTCAAGCCGCCAAAATTATCTTTCCCCAAACCAGTTTATGGGGTTCCTAAGCCAGTTTATGGACCACCAAAGCCTGTATATGGGCCTCCGAAAGCCACGTACGGGCCACCACTGAACCTGCCGTCACTGCCTTCCATCCCTGAGTTGCCACCTATCTCGTTGCAGTCATTTTCTCAAACCGTCGGCAGCCATGCCAACTTTGGATCTTTCGATAACAATATTGAGCTGAATCTACCTGCACCGATATACGGAACACCACTGCCAAACCTTCCACTGGATCTAAAACCAAATTTCCCAATACCATCAGACAGTTATGGACCACCTGGACACTCTCTTGGGCCGATAGGACCTAACGACCAAGTTGTTGTCCATCAGAGTAACATAGGCCATTACGGACCTCCGCAGCCGGATCCAAATCCTCGCCCACCTCACCCAGGCATTCCTGCACCCCCAACTCCACCTCATGTCTTGTACGACGGCTGGAAACCAATCCCTGGCGTCTCTAAGCCACTATTAGGCCATATCGACAATCATATTGGGCATAGTGATAACCATATCGGTGACCAATATGGCCCGCCGCCGCCACCACCGCAGGTCCAAGAAATCCACTTGAATTTGGACGGACATTCTCTTCCGAACCTGAACCAGGGCCCTCAGTTCTCTGGGCACCAACAAGCTCAGTTCTCTGGTCATCAACAAGCTCAATTCTCTGGTCCGCAACAACAACAGTTTTCAGGAGCTCAGATTACTACCGGATACTCCAGCGTCCACCAGGATGCCTTGGCAAATATAGATCTAAATGCTATCGTCGGAGGAGACTCAAACCACATTGATCAATCGAAGACTGTCTTCGAAGCGCATTACACTGAACATGGACCACAGAACGACGCCTTCGTTCAATCAATTGGAATACCATCAGGGCCGCAGTCATTCCCTTCAGCGCCACAATTTTCAGGACCAGAAAAGCCTCAAGATTCTTACGGAGCACCTCCTGTAGAATCTTTATCTAACGGACCATATCCTCCGTCTATAAGACAGCAAGGAGCTAAAGGATTGATTCCTCCTTCTGGAGTGTACGGGGTGCCTCCAGGAAGCCAGTATGGTGCACCTCCCCGTCATCCGCCTTCAAACCTCCCCATTCCCCACGGAACTTTCTCCGGAGGAGGCCACTCTATCCACACAGGAGGCCCAACACCGAGACACCCAATTAAGTTCAGGGAATCAGTGCCAGAAGGCCTGTTGCAGCATGTGGGTCAGACTACACACCAGAAAGATTTCTTGGGAGTGAACCACTTGCAACATGGACCTGCCTATTTACCGCCTCCGATTCGCGAGGTGAAGGATGTCAATCATCAGACTGGCAACCATGGAAGCCACGGGAACCACATACATCATGGAAATCACGGTAACCAAGGTCATCATGGTAACCAAGGCCATAACGGAAACCAAGGCCATAACGGTAACCAAGGAGTGTCAATATCGATTGAACCCTCGAACTTATACAGCCTTCCTCACGCTGGGAGCCCGATTAACTTCCAATCGTTGCAGCAACAACCGAATAACTTATATGGATCTCCTATAGACTCTTACTCGGTTCCATTACTGACAGTCGGAGTGGGCGACCACGCAGTTTCTTCATCAGACACAAACCAAGTCACAGCTACAGTCGATGGAACAGTTCTAGCTAATCTGTCCAACTTAGATGCTGCCGCAATTCTGAAGCATTGTCCTTACCACGAAGCTATTATTAAGGCAGCCCAATTGGGAGAGAAGATCCCTTCAGAATTGGCGTCAAGCTACGTCGCTAGCTTGAGCTCATTAGGATCAACTTTATCAAAAAGTCAGCAGACGTTGATATCTCCACAAAACGGGTTCAACACTCCAGTACCAGGAAGCGACTCGGTATCATACAATACAAAAGATCTATCAACTGCCTCACACACTCTAGTCCAGACGATATTGCCAAGCAACGATATACAAAAGGAAAAGACTGAGAAAAACAGTATACAAAAAGGCAAATCTATCAGAGATGACAGCAAACAGAATTACAAGGACGAAAGGCTGCAGTACGTTTCGCAGCAAATTCTGCAAACTTCGGAGAAGATTCGCAATTTGAGCGAAGAAACTAAGCAACTGCAGCAGAAAATTGTATCTAGCAGTCAGAATTTGAATGCTAACAAAGCACAGTTTAGCCAAACTGAGATTCCAGTCAAAGGCAAACACGCAAGCTACTCTGTGCAAATACAGTCAGCTGATGACGGTTTGAGAGGGAAACCTGGTAATCCATCTATTCCTCATGAACAACTATTATCGGAAGGTCTGTTACAGAGCATATTACAAGCAATAGAACAGCCACAACAACAACAGCAGCAGCAAGGTCAAAGGCAACAACAACAGCAGCAGCAAGGCCAAAGGCAACAACAGCAAACACAGCAACAACAACACCCAGTGTTTGAAAAACATCAAGCTCTCAACTTTGACCAATCAAGCGGTTTAGATTTCTCCAACATGGACACAGGAGGCTTAATCTTACCAGCTGGCTATGAACCAATTGACCACACGAAAGACAAACCTAAAAATCAAGATCAAGAGGTGCAAAGCAGCAACCAAAACATCAAGCATGTTCTAAATAACGAAGTGGTTCACAGTCACAGAGGAGATATACCTCATACAGAATGTGACTTAAAGCCTGACAACTCTATAACTCATATCAAAATAGTGCCAGCACCGACAGGCCTTGAGAACGTACAACCAGTTGACGACGTCGAAGATAATGATGTCGCCATCTTTTTTGGTGACAAAGGGGATTCAGAGAAATCTGAACCGGTAACAGAAATATCTGTAGCGACTAGTATTAGCGAAAACGTTGAAGAGTACAGCGACGATAAGAAATTCGGCGACAAAATAAGCAAATCGTGAACTAAGATTATTAAGAAAATTCTAGTCTGTTAAAACCAGTGGGCTGAGAAAATACGGGAAAATTTTACCAGTTCGGTAGTTAGATTTTACGAATTTCTTTTATCATGATCTAAAGAGGGGATATTTAGCATTTGAGGTTAAAGCTAGGAACCAAACCGAAAATATAAGGTTGCTGCCACAGTCTACCCTTGGTTATTGTCGAAAATTATGTCTTCTAGGAACAATGAGGCTATACTAAAATTTATAATTATGAAGTATTGTAAATTAATATCTAAAAACCCTAGTACCCGAACCAATTGGGATATGTTAACAAAAATGGCAAGCTCACTGGTGCCATTAATATGGTGAAAGCCATCTTAATTGAGGTTTAAGATGTTCAACCTCTGACTGGGCCACACTTGAGATATTTCTCCTGACCAATGACATTTTATCTACTTGATATGTTACAGCATTTTAACTGCCGTAAACCTGTCCCCTTACTCTAAAAACGCAATCTATTAAAACAGTTAAAAAGATACGTGAAGTAACGTGAGTAAAAGAGATAACAATATGTTTAAGAATGCGCTTCAAATTCTAGAACTGGCTGCAAGTGCCAGGTTTTAATATTTTTTCTTCAAAACATGAATTGTTATTTCTGGCGCAAATGTAATGACGATTTTCTATCAATATTAAGGCCAGAATTATTCTCAGGAACTTAACTAAGCAATTAAAATAAAATTGAGATGCTAGCTGGGTCGAAACTATCTAGTGTGGATCTGTCTTAATAATTCTACGAATTTAACCTAAAGAGCGCCATCTATTGAGGATTTGAGGTACATCCACCAGTCAGATAGATCTATACCTGTAGATCTCTCTATACTCTCCTGGATGCATTTCAAATTATTATTTAACTATTTATACCATTAACATTAGTTTAAGTTGAATTAGTATTTGGTTGTATGGTTTTCTATTTATTTTGATTCGTGTGGATAATTTTGTATGTACAATTTTCGTACAATGTTTTATTTAATATGATTGTAAAGAACGACGAATAAAAATGTGTATAAAATATTTCACTGTTTTATTTCCATTAAATGTAATCTGTCCTTTTTTTCAAAATATCGCAGACATACCCCCTTTTTATAGAACTTAGCATTGGTTTAGCTCTTGATCTGTCCAGACACTTACCCCCTTGTTGATAAAAACTTAAACAGCGCTTCAACAACATGTTAACTTTCCTATCGCTTTGTCCCTTTCATTCTTGCTGCTGCCGCCATTCGCGAGTAAGTGGTAAGACATGTCAATTCCTCAAACAATGCTTTAGCGTTGCCTTCGTTGTTATGAATAAGGGGGTTAATCCCAAATGTTGTGAAAATTATTAAGGCAAAACTCTACTATAGTTAAAGTGAGGTTATTATCGCCCTTTTCAAACCCTATTAGCCAAAATTACACAATAAAATCCACCCTTCGACTCTTTCCATGGCCGACTCTATCCACAGACTAACTTTTGCATACACAGCAGACTTACTTTTGCATTTACAATATCCATCCATTTACAGACCTTGTTTGTTTTTTTTCCATATTCATTAAAAATGGTCCTTCGAGCCGGATCCTTCATATTATCTGTATATTAAATTATCTAATATTAAATGTACCACTCTACCACCTGAATAAAACACAGAGTAGATAAAAATATATATTGTATATTTATCAAAGGCATCATCTAGGCACTGAGAGGTCCTGTTCGTCTATAGCCGAGAGGGTAAGAGGCCAACTTGGCCGCGGAGCGTCCGAGCGTGCTTGGTTGGAGCGGCGGCCGACCTGCGGAAATATAGACTCTTTACTATACAGTATTATTTATTTTCTCTCACAATAGGTACAGTTCTAGTATAATTTGTTACAAAAACTAGTTGTTTTTTTTACAAAATTCATACAATTGTTGGAAACAAAAAATCACTCAATCACTGATGTGTGCGAGTGTGTACCTATGGGATTTTAGTGCGTGTGTGGGCGTGTGCTTCAAGTGTTGTGTGTGTATGTTATATGTGTGTGATGTTTCTGTATGTATGTGTGTAAGGTGTTCATGTATGATTGTGTGTCACCAATAGTATGTTTGATGAACAAAACCAGTGAATTCCTCTCACGTATAGAGCGGCCTCGTACGCGAATGTAGAGCGTGCACAAGAACGGTTGATTCTATAGTGAGTATGTGAGTGCTCCAAGAGTGGGTGTAAAGTGGGTGTGGGTGAGTGTGTTAGTTTTTTTCCTCCTCTATCCTATTGTTCGTGGGTTTGTAATGAGCATACCAAGTTTGTAACATCTACCACTACATTATGGAATTCAAATAAATGATAGAGTATTAAGGAGTTTATGTGTGTGTCACTATCGCAATAACCTGATTAATTAAGAATTCCTCTCACCTTCGCCTTCAAATGCACCAGCTTATTGTGGTTGTACAGCGCGGCCTCGTACGCAAACGTGGAGGCGCAGAGCGTGCAGGAGAAGGGTCGCTCGCCGGTGTGCGAGCGCATGTGCCCTTCTAGGGTCTTCTTTGTCTGGAATAATTGTGAACTGATGTAGCTAGGAGTGGAGATGGGGAGAAAAGATGGAAGTACTTCAAACTTTATTGCCAACTAAGTGTTAATATGGTATTGTTTAGTATTATAGCATACATATGCCCTTTCGAATACATTCGTCCTATCATATTTCCTAATCTGTAAGAGATTGTATAACCTAAACTAACTGGTTATCAATTCACATAAAGAAAAAAGTACTGCCAACGCCATCTATTAATGAGGTATTGTACTAATTTCAAAAGATGTTTGTTACACGCCCTCGTTGATCACCTAGCATAGTAAACCAAATTTTCAGGATTTTTTTATCAAAAACGGCATTATTTTCTCCACGAATTTGTAATTATCCAAGTCTGAAATAAGATAGTATATTTTCTAGCGTCGATAAAAAATTACACATTTAGCCAATGATATTATAGTTAAAAAGAGATAGATAGGTCACTTGTGCTTAATAAGTGGCACCCAAAATCAGCGTTATTAGTGCACCTGAGCAAAACATTGACAGTGTTGACAGTTTGAGACACTGCGCAACATGTATCTGCCTCGTTTACGCTCTAGTAAATAATCGTACTATCTTCATCAGACGGTCAAATTATAGGTACGTACATTATACACCTCGTTATAAATTGAACACTGATTCTGGGTGTTCTGCAATATGATGAATTAACGAATCGTTATAAATCGAAGGTTCTCAAAGGTGGTAACCTTTGTTTATTGTTTCACTGCGATTAACCTTAAAGGTATGCGAATATTAAACTAATAACAATCGCTTAAAATTACTTACCTGGCACCTATTTTATTACGATGACAATTCTATTATTAATGCCAACCTAGGAGAGGTCATTGTTCAGATATTCATCAACCTCATATGGGGTAAATGATTTCACCTATTTCGCCTACCTACAACGCTATTCTAATCCTAGCGTGCACTCACCGAGTACGCCTTCCCGCAAGTGTGGCAGACGTGGTTCCGCACGGCGCGCAGGTTGCGGTGCACCATGCGGATGTTATCTTATCTTATCTAACGTGCACTCACCGAGTACGCCTTCCCGCAAGTGTGGCAGACGTGGTTCCGCACGGCGCGCAGGTTGCGGTGCACCATGCGGATGTGCGTGCGCAAGACCGGACGCGACGAACAAGCCTGGGTATTTATTTATTTAAAAATAGGTAAGGTCAAAAAAGGTACGTGGCAGCAATCCCGTTTTTAATGTTTTAAATGTAAGTGACCATGAAAGTTGAAAGAAATATATGGGAGATATCAAGTTGGGTAAGAAAAATAAGTAAGGTCAAGTTGGGTGACAAAAATAGGTGAGGTCAAGTTAGGTAACAAAAATTGGTAAGGTCAAGTTGAGTAACAAAAATAGGTAAGGTCAAGTTGGGTAACAAAAATTGGTAAGGTCAAGTTGAGTAACAAAAATAGGTAAGGTCAAGTTGGGTAACAAAAATTGGTAAGGTCAAGTTGAGTAACAAAAATAGGTAAGGTCAAGTTGGGTAACAAAAATTGGTAAGGTCAAGTTGAGTAACAAAAATAGGTAAGATCCAATTGGGTAAGGTCAACTTTGAATTTCAGTGTAACATTGAATCCACTCTTTTAGATCAGTTACTTTTGAAAAGTACTCCAACTAAAAGGCGTTGTTGAGTCTATGAGGGATTGGCTCAAAAACATACTATAAACAACAGTTATATAGTTACTTTCACTGTTCTTAAACAGTGGATTCAATGTTACACTGAAATTCAAAGTTACCCAACTTGACCTTAATATAAGTTTCTTAAATAAGTACAGGGTTTGGAATCTTCTTTCAAGCAAACTTTTGCTTGTTTGAGGAGAGACCGGTCTTTAATAAGCATTAGCATTTTAAAAATATTATGAACCTAAGGAAATGCTAATGTGGTGCTTGAATAATACATTTTCTTACACTAAATAGCTAAATGTTAAGTATTAATTATTATTTAAACCTAGGTATCCCTTATTCAACGAGACTCTGAAAAGCAATAGTGTTTGTTTTTTGTTGAAATTTGGAATCCTGGATGAATGTATGAGTGTGAGTCTTGTTGGTGACCTAATAAATAAATGAACTTACAAAGGTGCACCCCGGCATGGTGCAACTGACCGGAGTAGCCTTCAGATGCACGGCTATGTTGTGTTCGCGCAGACGCGCCGCTTTCGCAAACTTCTTGTCGCACAATGGACACGCATATCTGTTGGAGATATAGTTCTTACCTCAAACCTTGTATATATAAATTCTACCATTATTATTTTTTATAGTAAAAAATAATTTTAAGGTGGGGTGTTATAATAATTCTATACAGGGTGTTACAAAAATACCCCTAATAACTGAAGGGGCTTATACAAACTCCTGAAAGAAGAACCTTGTTAATTTCTTACAGTCGTAGCTCTTAATTTGAATTTCGAGTAAATTAACGTAAAATAAAAACATCGATCATAAAAATACCCAGCACTAATTTGGGTTCATAGACCCAAGTTGACCCTAACCGGGAGTGACCAGAAGCTACCTCCTTTGCCCCTGCGTTATAAATCGATAAATTGAATAATATCGACATTTTGGTAAACATTTGATGTACGTTTTTATCGAAACCGTTAAAGATATGAAAAAAGGACAACGCCTACTATTTCAGATTCATTCACTTTCTATGCCATTTCAGTCTTTAGGGGTATTTTTGAAACACTCTGTATAGGCTGAATTTTAAGGTGGGGTGTTATAATAATTGTAAACAGGCTGAATTTTAAGGTGGATGTGGTAGACCAAATTCTAAATTAAAAGGAATATAAAAAAATCTAATTATTTTATTATATTCATCGTTAATTTTTAATCTATTACACGATCTGTCGATAAATTGTTAACTGCGACATCTGTTCACAATTTAACGCATATTTTTTTTACATTATAATAATCGATCCACGGTAAACCAACTAATTGTAGGCAAGTGTTATACGACCCTATAAATTGTGCCCTAACTAAGGCAGGACCTTTTTATAGTTAAGTGTGATAACTAAAAACCTTTACAAAGTAATACAATACCATATACTTACTTGAGTTTGGCGGGATCTATGTGTTTCAAATTATATTTCATATGTTGGTAATAAGACATTTTGTTTTTGAAGTTTACATCGCACTGAAACAAAAAAGTAATTATTATTTATCGCCTCACCTACATTAAAGGTGACTGCTATTTTTTCTTTGAGTATCTAGTTATTTATTGTTTATAGTTCGAATCTATCCCTTCTATTTTTTTTGGCGAAACGTGGGCTTCTATATGTTCCGTTTACCATGACGACAGCAACCAGTTTGCCTCTGACTAACCCATTTGGGATTTAGTCGTTCATGTTACGTAGTTCGAATCTAAAGGGTGGTTTACTGGTAGATAATGCTTTTACAATAAATTCCGTTTTTCATACTTTTTTGTGTATAGAAGATTAAATACGCTGATTATTTATTAATAAAGTTTGATGTCATTATTACTTTTCCAATACCACTTATTTTATTGAATGACCTATTTTTATTATTATTTTTCACCGTTGGATAATGAGCTCTAACCTGATGGCAATAGAGATGCGCCGGTGCGTCGTGTGTGACGAGATGCACCTCCATAGCCTTCTTGAAGAGGAACTGCTTGTCGCAGCGAGGACACGAGTACTCCTTCTCGCCTTTGTGGATGCTGAAAGATGTATATCAATCTATAGTCCGTTCGCGTTAAGAGTGCAGTGATTTTTAAATTCAGTTCTGTCACACACAAGAAAACTCTAACCTACAACCTTTGTGTTCGGAAGTATGCGTTCAACTGGTAACTGTGGATTTGGCTTTCTAATTAGGAACGATTTGATTGGTTAGGGGGCGTGCTAGGTCGAAGGACAGGTATGAAATCACTGCATTCTTAACGCGAACGGAGTATAAATACAGGATAGTCTAAAATGTGCGACCTAAGATTTTTCTCAAATTTCGTAGCGTAAAATAAGAAAGGGAAAGAGACATGTATTATTGAGATAATGTGCTTATTTTTATCCCACAATTAATTCTGTGGCTGCAATCTGATACCATTACTTTATAAAAAGTATTTAATCTCAAAGTTAGTAAACTTTTTTAACTTTTCAAACGTTTTAAACTCAATGTTAATTATTTTTCAATTTAATTGAAATGAGATATGATTAAATCGTAATTACGAGGCAGTTCACTGTTTACCACCAATCCTTTTTTATTAATTGTGGTTTATTTGAGATAATAAACAAAAACTGACCAATTATTATCATAAAATAAGATATTATTTATATTTCTGTGTTTTATATTGGGTTTTAAGTAAACCATTTGTAATTTATGCTAAAAGTGGCTAATTTAAGCATAAACCTCCAATTGGTTTATCAACACATAGTTAGTTTATTCTGACAACATAAGACATACTAAGATAAACACATAAATAGTTTGACACATTCAATATTCCGTTCCTTAAAAAAGGCGAATGATTCTCGATTGACATTCGATCGAACTGTCATTCAATTGTCATCGAGCTACACTGCTCAAAAGTGTCTAGGGATATCTCAAGCATTTTCATACAAAGTATAGCTATTTGGTAGGCTGTAAAAATTAAAATATTGATACCAACGTAGTAATTTTTAGAACACAGAAACTGCTATATCTGCCCTTTCAGATTGTATAAATAAATTCATTGTAGTAGCATTATTGTACAATCGTAAGGACGTTAAAAAAGACAGATTTTTCTTTTGAAAGGTGTAAAAATTTTAGCAAAATCAAAGGTTTTTTTTGTAATATTCTTAACCTTTATCTCATGCCTCTGTCCTTGCGTTATTCTAAGATACTGCTCAACTTGTAAACAAACTTAACTTTATGAAATACCGTATTTGAAAAATGATATCCCTATGATATTCCTAGACAGTTTTGATGTGTGTATTTGGTATCCTTTAGTACTTTGGTTTAGTTTGTTAATAGCGGTGTTGTACTCACAACAAGTGCGTCCGGAGAGAGGCTCGGTCCCGGAATGATTTCCCGCAGAGCTCACACTTCTGTCTTTCCGAGTGATTCTTCATGTGATTTCGCAGTTTACCTAATGTTCTGTAAACATTATGAATAAAAATCAGTTATTTCTTACCAATTTCAGTAGTTTACTGCAACGCGCTAACTTCAACGGTGAGAAGTTATTCAGACATGCACTAGGCTGATATCGAATAAGATATCGACATCTTTTATATTTTTTTATTTTGTTGCGTTAGTTTTTTTTGTCTGATTCATAATCATCAGCAGCCACATGGCGTCCACTGCTGTCCATGAATTTCCAGAGCGGCATGTTGCAGGCGGCCTCCACCGAAACCCTGCGACTTTTATTATCATCCGTCCACCTCGCGAGTAGGCTTCCTACGCTAAGTTTGGCCTCAAATGGTCTCCACTAGAGAACTTTTCAGTCTGACTTATGGTATAAAATAATCTTTTTTGTATCCTTAACATAAATGGCCTATGTAAGTCCCACTGCTGGGCACAGGCTTCACCTCAACTATGAGGTGGATTGAGCCATACTTAAACACGCGGGCTCAGTGCGGATTGTTGGAGGGTTGTAAGGTTAGTGAGCAACCTTAATGTCAGATGTTATCAAGCCGCCCTAAGGCCTCTGACTAGGCTTAACGACTGATATCTAGTGTCGTCACCGGGACCAACTGCTTAACGTGCCTTCCGAAGCACGGAAATGGCCGAAATACACGTCACTCAATTTCGGTCGGGGTGGTCACCAATTCCATTTCCGACCCGGCGTGTGTTGCTTTACAACAGCGATCGTCGCCGATCATTGTTACAACTGCGCCACGGATAAGTAAGTAGATAGATAAGTAGTTTCAGAATCAGAATCAGAAATATCTTTATTTAAATAGACCTGTTCCAAGTGCTTTCAAATCGTCAAAAGCGTTTCGTTTTTACGTGAAAGAGCAACACGACACATCCACACATACAAACTTTCACATTTATAATATTAATAGGATAATTAGTTAGAAGGCTCGATCCACCTCATAGTTGGCGTGTGCCCAGCAGTGAGACGTATATGGGCCGTTTATGTATGTATGTATGATGTACTCACGGCGCAGTGTGTCCACAAAGGCGGCAAGTGTGCGTGGGCGCGGCGGCGCCGTGCGCGCGCGAGTAGTGGTCCGCCGCTACTTCTGCGCGAGAAGATAGCTCGCCACACAGCGAACAACGCCATCTAGTGGACAGCGCACAACAACTGAGCAACACGTCAAGCAGCCTGACTTTTTGAAAACTCGAGAAACTTTAGGGCCGGCGCCCACTTTCGGCATCGGCACGCTTCAGGATTTTAAGGTGGCAAATAGCAATATACTTTAACATTATGGCAATAAAGTAGAAATTTCCGTGATGTGTTCTCGTAAAAATAATCGGTATGCTTGAGGCTGCTGTTTCGGCATTTTCTACTTTATTACTATTATGTTAGAGTATATTACTATTTGCCACCTTAAAATCCTGAAGCGTGCCGATGCCGATAGTGGGCGCCGGCCCTTACACACAACGAACAACGCCATCTAGTGGACAGCGCACAACAACTGAGCACACGTCAAGCAGCGTCACTTTTTTAATACTCTAGAAACATCACTAACTTTTTGAGACATCGAGAAAGAAAGGTTTTTTTTGTCAATTTTACAATTGTAACGATCATTTTGCGGATAACAAACCAAGTTCAAAAAGGTATTATTTAAGTATGACTATGTCTTTTTATATGTGTAAATAGTTATGTAAAGCAGCAACGCAACGTTTGTTCCATGGTTAGAGAATAATGCATATTTTACTTTATTTATTTATTTATTTATTTATTTATTTATTCATAACACTTGTAAACTGACAGCATACACCAAAGCGCATACAAGCTTAAACATCAACATTTACTTTGCTACATCTTCTTACTTATTTAAGTAATTTTGAAGTTAGACGAAATAAAAACAAGTTAAACGCAATTAAACAAATAATAATAAACATATCATAGCAATAAAATCACCTCAAAGCAATAAAACTATGTAGTAAACACAATAACAATTGCTAGATTAGCAATTGAAAATAAAGATTATTTAGGGTTAGTTGCACCATAGTAGAAGTTATAGTTAAAGTTAAAGTTTTTGTCAAATTTGACAATTTGACGTAATTTTTGGGCCTAACATTGTCAAATTTGACAATAACTTTAACTTTAACTATAACTTCTACTATGGTGCAACTAACCCTTAGATGTCAAGAATTTGTGGTCATTATAGGATAATCTGCTCCTGTGCACATTTTGTTATGACTGTACTCTGTTACTTTAATAATTGTGAAAAAACCATGTATGTTGAGAAAGTAACTATCGAGTTTCTTGCCGGATTCTTCTCGATAGAAACCACCTCCGAACCGGTGGTAGAGTAACAATAAGTGTTTCTTACATAATTTATTTTTTTTACTGTAAATTATTTTACTGACTTTTCATAAACACTTGTAAAAGTTTACATGAAATAAATATTCTTCATTTTCATATTGCTTGTAACTTAAAAGACAGCCCTGTTCAAGAATACATCGTAATTTATAAGGCACAAGCCTTATTCGAGAATACATACCTAACCCGATGTCTCCGCCTGTGCGCACACATGGCCCCCGGGTCCTTGCAGCGAATCCTGCAGGCGGTACACACCAGCGGACCTGATGACTGCAAACAGGGCATTGGTTAACGTAGGACACGTTACATGAACGGCCTATATACGTCCCACTGCTGGGCACAGGCCTCACCTCAACTATGAGGTGGAACGAGCCATACTCCAACACGCGGGCTCAGTGCGGATTGTTTGAGCGGTGTAAGGTTAGTGGGCAACCTTAATGTCAGATGTTATCAAGCCGCCCTAAGGCCTTCTGACTAGGCTTAACGACTGACAGCTAGCGACGTCAACCGGGACCAATTGCTTAACGTGCCTTCCGAAGCACGGAGATGGCCGAAAAACACATCACTAAATTTCGGTCGGGGTGGTCACCCATCCCATTTCCGACCCGGGGTGCGTTGCTCTACAACAGTGATCGTCGCCGACCACTGTCAAAACTGCGCCACGGGCACCTCGCGTAACAAATCAAACAGTACACGTTAAAAATTGGTCACCATAGGGCACGTTACTAAACGACACTTTACAATAAGTTAACCAATTTGTTTTTTTTTGTTGTAAATGTGATAGATTATTATTTCAATTTCATTAATTTATTTCCATGCATTTAATTTTGTATTCAATTCAATTTCATTCATACTTCGTACCATTTAATAGTGACCATATTATTTTTTTGTATTTAATTTCAATGTGGCAAGTCTATTTATCTTATTGTTTTTTCAAAAGAGGGCGACCTTAGACCTTTATAATGTTGTATTAATTTGTAAATAAGAAAATGAAAAACCTTATTACTTTAAAGTACGCTCCATTAGCTGTCAACAATCCTGGTCTATCCTGGGATCTCAAGATTATCAGAACACAAACGCAAAATCGTTAACTTCCCAGGACCTCGTGATTATTTGTAGTTAATCCCATTTTTTTTTCCAGTTTCTCTAACTGAAGGTTGTCTGGAAGAGATCGCTCTTAGCGATAAGACCGCCTGTATTGTACATTCCAAATATCTATAAGCATCGTTATGTAACTTGTTTTCTTTGTGCAATAAAGTATATCTTATCTTATTCTTGCCTCTTCAATCTAAGCGTTAAACTCACCGGATCATGTTTCTTCATATGGTTGTCGAGCTTGAACCGGTGATTGAACCCGACAGCGCAGTCCTCGCAGCGGTACTCGTGCCGAGTGAACAACACTCCTGCTAAAGCTTTCTGTCTCTCTTCTTCCACCTGGGAACCAATCAAATAAATGAAGAAATACACATCAATGTTCGGCCAACGGCATGAGAGACATCCCATTTCTGGTCAGTTTTCCTTGCTATATTGCTAAGAGCAGGTTAAAAACGATTTCCGTTTTTAAGGGTAGCCTGATGTGCCGTTGACTGTATAGTCATACATGACTGTACATGTTGCTGGAAACGTCAGTTCTTTCGTTAGTTTTTAATACCTACCTACCTACACACCTACCTACACCTACACCTACATTATAAAGTTTTTACTTTTTCATTATTTATTCAGTCATTATTATTATAATCAGCCTGCATTATGACACGTTCGACATTCTATTTGTAGCAAAAAAATATATATTAAGTAAGTTCAGACGCCTTTGTGGTTAAATTACTTCTCTCACTGGCGACATCTAGTTTAATGCTTTTATCGTAGTTCCATCATGCTTTCCTTGAAGTGTGTAGCCGTGCAGGTCACACATACAGGACGATAACACTACGAAAAGCAAGATATGGTTACTAAGATGGGTCATATAACTCCAAAGGCGTCTGTACATGTTTGATTCACGGGCCCACCGGGACTCGGTCCTTTGAAGCTTGCGTGGGGCCGAAACCAACAAGTAGAGGCTTTTTGGCACCGTTGTATCTAATTCGAAATGTGTCTCTCCTGGCAGACGGTGATTCCTCGCTCACTGAATGAGCCACCAGGGCCCAAAGTCTCCTAATCTTAGAAAGCTTCAATTGAATCGTAATTGAATATCAATCGGCTTATTTGACACATTTTCTATGAACAATATGTCAAATTAGACTATTGAGACTAAATTACGGTTCAATTGAAGCGTTATAAAATTAGCAGACTTGGGCCCTGAATGTCTGACGCGATAGAAGACATTGAACACCATTTCTACATATCAATTTTTTTGCACTTAATTTGACATTTATTTTTCTTTAACTATTTATTGTATTATTGACTATATTTAATGTTGCTTTGACATTATTATTTGTATTCGTAATTGACTTTTTAAATTGTACAGATGTCTTATTTAATCTTTCTCGCTAACGCTTATAAATTCGCTAGATTCCAAAAAAGCGCCGGGTATGGATGGTGTTACTAATAAACTGCTTAAGTCTATAGGACATATTGTAGCAGATCCACTCGCATCAATTTTGAACTCTAGCATAGCTTTAGGTACCTTTCCACGCGCCTGGAAAACAGCGGCTGTAATTCCTGTCCACAAAAATGGAACGAAAGACAATCCTTCAAACTACCGCCCTATTTCCTTACTTAGCTGTTATTCAAAGCTTTTAGGTCGATGCTGTGTCGGCGTTTTTCTAGATTTAGCAAAGGCGTTCGACACAGTATCGATCCCTATATTGCTGAAAAAGCTCTCCAACTATGGGATTCGAGGGATTTCCCTGAATTGGTTCACCAGCTACTTATCAGAGAGAAGCCAATTTATCAAAATAGGTGAGCACACGAGTGATATCACACCTGTTAAGTTCGGAATTCCTCAGGGCAGCATTCTGGGCCCCACGTTATTCATCTCATATATTAATGATATCGTATCTCTCCAACCTGATAACAGTGAGCTCATTTGCTATGCCGATGATACAGCAATCGTATTTCATGGCCGGACTTGGTAGGACGTACATAACGTAACGGTCTCTGGTATGCAAAAGATACAAAAATGGCTGAATCGTAACATCCTCACGCTTAACACAACCAAAACCCATTTTTTGTGTTGCCACAAAACTGCTGCTTCCAAGCCTCCTCCATCCCTCTTCGAGAATATTAAAGTGCATGTGGACCAATGTTTGGCGGCTGCTGATCTTAGTGGAGAAGTAGTCCGGCCATCCTGTGATTGTAGTTCAATCTCCAGAACCAACTCACTTAAATACCTAGGTGTTATAATAGACGAGAATCTCTCGTTCAAGGCACATATAGCGGCCACATCTATCAGGCTACGTAAGCTTATACAAGTGATGAAAACGCTGAAAGAAGTGTCAAACGGAAAATTTTTGAAGCTAGTGTATCTTGCTCTTTGCCAACCCATTCTCGATTATTGCATTTTAGCCTGGGGTGGTATATCTTCATCGGTGTTGATATTTATGGAAAGGGCTCAGAGAGCAGTTTTAAAGACAGCTCTAGGAAAGCCAAAACGTCATGCTACTACTGATGTGTACAAAGAGGCCCAGGTACTGAGTGTTCGTAGATTATGGCTTATACGTGCTTCTTTGTTTATGCATTCTGTCGCCGTCAAACTTCCTAATTATCAGCGACTTCAGAGCAAAAGAATTTTCAAACTTCCCATTCCTGACGTAAAAACCTCATTTGCACAACGCTTTAAACGTTTTCTCTTCCCCAGGATCTACAATAAAATAGTGAGCATCTGTCACATTCACAATTGTCGACTTCCCCAGGCCAAACGAAAAATTTCAAAGCTCTTATTGAATTGGGATTATGTGCAAACAGAGAAAATGTTGGAAATACAGAAATAAAATAACAAATCTAATACCACGCAGTGAACTACAGGGATTCCCTGTCGTCCAATCCCAAGAATTACTTCGCAGGGCTGCTAGCGTTTATAGTCTATCTCTAGCATTTTTATTTACCGCTTCTCCCTCCTGATTTACACATACGCTCTTGCACCGACATACACACGCACACACACACCCACACACGAACACACATATACACACACACACACACACACACACACATTTACACACACACACACACGCACATACATCGCGCATAGAAATGTATTTTGCCACGTTGTTAATTTAGTCTTAAGAGTTTATGTTTTTTTAGTTTTTGTTAATTAGCTAAGAATTAGCCACCATTTTGTTTTGATTGTTTAAACTTAAAGAACTTGATCCCCACGGGACAGGCTTTGCCTAGTGTGGGAGTCATAGAACCTAAATATCTCGTTGTAAATTTTTGTTTTTGGTTAATAAACATTTTATTTATTTATTTATTATTATAACATTGTAAGTGCTTTGGACTAATTCTGTTAGCTTACGAATGTGTTCTTGGTAAATAGGAAGAAAGAAAAATATTTATTCAGGCACCACAATAATGAGTAAAAATAAATTTCTCAAAAGCTAACTTATTATCTCATAAGATTACTGTGGAACTGAAAGGGTCCCCACTCAGCATATTGACAGGGTACCTCGTCGCTGGTCTTCCTTGGACACCTGTGGAGGTAGAGGTCGCCACCACGACTTTACTAAATAAATAAAAATCCTACCTTTAAATAAATAAATAAATACGTTAGAAGTTAGTTGCGAGGTACAGTCAACAGCATGTCAGGCTCCCCGTTTCAGTTTTTGCCTTTTCCTTAAAAAGTTACTTGCGAGATACAGTCAACAGCATGTCAGGCTGCCCGTTTCAGTTTTTTGCTGTTTTCTTTGCAAAAAAGATACTAATGAGGTACAGTCAACAGCATATCACGTTACCCGTTTAATTTTTTGCTCGTTTTTTAAGCAAAAGCTACTTATGAGGTACAGTCAACAGCATGTCAGGCTACCCGTTCCAGTTTTTGCCTTTTTCTTAAAAAGTTACTTGCGAGGTACAGTCAACAGCACATTAAGCTACCCGATTAAAATTTTAGACTTTTCAAAGCAAAAGCTACTTATGAGGCACAGTCAACAGCATATCAGGCTAACGATTTCTGTTTTTGCCTTTTTCTTGAAAAGTTACTTACTTGCGAGGTACAGTCAACAGCATGTCAGGCTACCCGTTTCAGTTTTTGCCTTTTTTTTTTTTAAAGTTACTTGCGAGGTACAGTCAACAGCACGTCAGGTTACACGTTTCAGTTTTTGCCTTTTTATGATTAGACTAGCTGTCCCAACAGACTTCGTTCTGTTGTCAAACATTTAGTGTCACGTGACAGGTAGTAACATTTGCTAAGAGGAAACTAAAATTGAGATTTTTTTCTATATTCCCCGCATTTTCTCATGATTACTCACCTTTAAAGGTATACTTTCCTCGACCATTACAAATATTTCAAAACCAAAATTAGCCAAATCGGTCCAGCCATTCCCGAGTTTAAGCGAGACTAACGAACAGCAATCCATTTTTATATTTAGAGATTAATTATTTATTCAGCCCATATTATTATAATCAGCCTGCATTATGACACGTTCGACATTCTATTTGTAGCAAATAATTTATCGCTGGTCTTCCGTGGTCACCTGTGGAGGTAGAGGTCGCCACCGTGCACGACTTTTATTATTATTATTACTAGCCTTAAGTGTCCCACTGCTGGGCAAAGGCCTACCCACCACTTCCCCACTTTGTACGGTCCAGAGCTAGGGCAGTCCAGTTTTCTAGGTGGGCGGTACGTTCATCCCGCCATCGTCTTTGCACGACTTTGCTAAATAAATAAAAATCCTACCTTTAAATGAATAAATAAATATCCTACCTCTTCCCAGCTAAGCACGACCATCTCCAGCTGACCTTGCGGCACGTTGAGTCGTTCCAAACGCCGCGTCACGCGCACGTTGTCTACCACTCCAGCAGGCGCTTCGCGCTTGCCTTTCTTCTTCTTTTTACTATCTGAATCTGTAAGTGACATAAAGAGTACTGATATTTTCATGTTTAGAAGCTGTGTTCATTTGTGAAATGTAAGCAACATTTATATTTCTTTGATCTGTCATGGTAACTAAAATTAGAATCGTACAAAACCGGACTGTTTCCCATTTTCAGGAACTGAACTCTTAAACAAAAAAAAAAAAACGTTTATTTCAGGCTATGCCCATAAAGTCGCAGTGGCCTATCGCTCAGGCGACATCCCCATCCACAACGAATAACGATGCCCATAAAGATGTTACTATACAAGCGACTTAAACAACTATGTTAGTACAAATGCATGAACTATCAAAACGGATAACTCTTATTTTTAACGGCATAAGACTCGGTAATAAGATTAAAACCAATGAAAAAAATTCAACAATCCGAATGCATGTAATGGCGCATATATGTTCGTCAGCCTGGGAGGTATTTATTTAATCTTGAATGCCCAAGAAATAGAAGAAAAATCTTAACAATTGCAGTGGTCTTCTAGAACTAGTGGTATTACAAGGTTGATGACTATGATGTGCTCTCCCTGGGTACGGTCCGTTTTAAGTTTTGAGTTTTTTTTATAAGCGTTTTTCCATTTAAATTTTAGGATTTTATCACGTAAGTGTGTTGGCTACCTAGCTGTAAGCTTGCATTTGATTGTTAATAATAAATTAATAAAAGTGGTGATAGATTATCTTATAACGAGCCCACGTCACATAATTCATCAATTTGGGACGCCTGTAAGCGCGCTAATATTACTTTTGACTCAAAACGGACCGCACCCCTAGGTTGGCATTTAGAGACTGAATACTGAAATTGTGTGGTAAATAGTGAAGTTCCTATTTGAAGCCGATACCGAAATTGCGGTCGTAATCTTTGATTAATCACTAATTAATATCTTACCGTTATCTTTGTTTTTCCGCCGGCCCCTAGGCTTGTACTCTATGGGCAGTTCTACTCCATCCTCTACCGTCATCTTCTCTTCTGCTATCTTCTTGAGGGGCTCATCATCTGATTCGTCAAATTCTATATCCTGCTTTTTGCTTTTTTTCTTAGATTTCTGGTCTCCATATGAGTAAATATCGGTTTTTAAAACTGCCTGAAATTTAATTGCAATAAGATTTTTAGATGATTAATTATTTACGCTCATTGGCCAATTCTTTTCTCCTAATTTTAACTACTTATTCATAAAAACTCAAACAGCTTTGTATTAATACTGACTGATTTGTCTCTTTCATCTAAGTTTTCAACATTTGAAGACAGGATATTTCATTAGATTTTGTTTAAAAAGCTGATTCAGTTTTTATGAATAAGCTTGTTAGTGTCTAACACCATGAAAAATAAGGAAACTAGTGAAACGCTAGTTTCAATGAAAGGGTATTTTCTTCAGAGTAAAACACAATTTGTAAAACTTCACTTTTGTATTTCTTCACTCTTACACTACTCGAACAGAGTTACCACTCGCGAAGTAATCGTACGACAGACTAACTGTTCTGAGTCGAGTACCGACCTTTTATGCATCAACCGAGCTAGTGTCCTCACCGCATAACCGGTGGGGACTCGGCCAGTCGAGTCAAAACAGTGACTTTATATTATACCGGAAGTACGCTACTAATTAACTATACCGGATGGCACTCATAAATGTTATAGTTGACTCGGCAAGTCAAGTCAAACCAGTGACTATACAATACCGGAAGTATGCCAATGATCAACTATGCTGGATGTTAACGATTAAATGTTACAGTCGGCCATCCGATATAGAACGAGTCTCTTCGTTAAGGTTGAGAACATTAGGTAATAAAATCAACAAAAATAATTTGACAAGATTTGTATATAAACACACAAACACAAAAAAAAACTTAAGTATGTGGAGTTCATCATGGCTTCACTAAATTATACAATCAACACATTCAGGCAAAATATTGGAATACGTTCTAATTAGTAGAATTCATTTTAACAGATCATCGATATGACTAAATAATTGATTATTGTTTTGATAAAACATTTTTTTTTCAATTACAATTTAGTTAATAAAATACTAAAATAATAGGTATGATTGCTGGATGTTAACTTCTCATCAGCTATTAACAATTCGAATGAAAGTTGACACTTAGATTTGTAATTAGATTATATAAATCAACGTTATAGGTTTTTGTTATAATTTAGGTATTAAAATACTTAAGTAATAGGTTTGATTACTGAATGTTAACAAGTTGTGTAGTTATACTATATAAATCAACGTTAGGTTTTTTAAAGGCACTAAGCTGTTATTCAGATAATTTGTAGATTCTAAGATGCTAAAGATCTGTCTTTAACATTCCCTGATAGTGTTCTTAGATTAAGATGCTAAAGATCTGTCTTTAACATTCCCTGATAGTGTTCTTAGATTAAGATGTTAAAGATCCATCTTCAACATTCCACGGTACATACTTGTACCTAGACACGACCTCTGTGGTACATGTTCAGTCATGATATAATCATGCTCCAACTTGGTGCTGAATCAACATCCAACTATACTTTGTAGTGTTATAATTTTTCTTAAAACGATCACCTCACCTGAACCGAACAATGCTTACTCTTCTAAAGAGCTGTTGTCACTGGAAGTATTGCCCGTGGGATCATTATCAAAACTTAACCACGGGTGGATTTTATCAATTGATACAGTGCTTTCGTAACGCCTACCTTTTTTTGTCAAAGGCGTGTCTTCTATGACGAAACGGTCATGAGGCAATATTTTTTTAATCCTATAAGGTCCCTTTAACTTGGCCTCAAGTTTTTTTGACTGTCCCGTTCCACCAACTACGGCCCTGATAACCCTAACAAGGTCTCCTTCCTTGTACTGTCGGCTTTTCTTCCTTTTTTTGTCAAACCTTTCTTTGTTTTGCTCTTGATTTTTATCCATTAACTCCCTAGCATTATTTCTAATTTCATCTAAGCTTTGTGTTATCATTCCGCCCCCTACATCGTCAATAACGTCATTTAAAACGCCTTGGGAGGAATTTGTAACTTTTCTTCCAAATAACAATTCTGTTGGAGATTTCTTAGTCACTTCATGTGCTGTAGAGTTAATGCCCATTTGTATGTCCTGTACATAATCGTCCCATTTGTCCGGGCTTTGTCCGTGAGACATGGTACTTAGAGAAGACAGAATCGTGCGATTATATCGCTCGACTTGTCCGTTAGCACGTGGGGTCGCAACTGAGTTCAAAACATGTTTGATGCCCAGTTTGTGCACAAACGATTTGAATTTAGCGCTAGTAAAACTCGTCCCTCTATCTGTTATTAACCGAGTAGGGGTCCCGAAGTAACTAAAGTGATTTTTAAATACTTTGATGCTTTCTTTGGCTTTGGTGCTTCGAACTGGAGTCAGGTCGACATATTTTGAGAAAGAGTCTACAATAACCAGCAGGTAACAGTTTTTATGCTTACTGCGTATAAATGGCCCTAGATGATCCGCATGTATTGTATGGAATGGACCGCCCACTTTTGGAATAGGGTGCAGCTCTCCTTCTTTAGCCCCAGGAGGGATTTTGTGATGGGCGCATTCCAAACAAGCGGATACATATTTTTTTGTAAATCGGCGCATTTTCGGGAACCAATAATATGATCGCAGCCTTTCGAGGGTTTTATCAAATCCAAAGTGACCTACGTCATCATGGTTGGCTTTTAACAATTGCCATCGGACGCCTCGAGGAACAACCCAGCGTATAGTATTCTCATCGATGACACGGTAGACTCTTCCGTTTTTCAGTTTATATTCGTGGTGGATGCTGGCAATTTTCGCCGTTGATGAATCTTCCAATACTTCTTTGATAACTTTTATTTCAGCATCACTAGATTGAACAGTTGTAATCCAGTCTTCAATATTTACGGTTAGAATATCCAGGGTGTATGATACCTCATTTTTTTCTTCAATAGGGCTTCTGCTTAACGCATCGACATGAGCCATTTTGTCTCCGGCTCGGTATTCAACCTCACAATCGTATTCTAGGAATTGTATCCACCATCTAGAGATGCGTGGAATCAGGTCTCGTTTAGAAAATGTAGTGCTCAATGCGTTACAGTCTGTGACGATCACGAACTTGACACCGAGCAAGTACACTCGAAATTTGGCTAGTGAACTGACCACTGCTAAGGTTTCAAGTTCAAACGAATGTAATTTCTGTTCATCAGCGGTAGTCTGTCGACTGTAGTACGCCACAGGGCGCCAAGGGTTTGAGGCGAAACGCTGAAGTAAAATGCCAGCGAGGCCTACTTTACTTGCATCTGTGTGCAATTGTGTGTCAGCAGTATGATCGTATAGCGCAAGCACAGGCCTCTCAATCAAATGAGTTTTCAAAGTTTGAAACGCTTCTTCCTCTTCAGACGTCCATTTCCAAGGGGTATTCTTCCTCAAAAGAGCCGTCAGTGGCCTGGCTATTAGTGCAAAACCTTTGACGAACCTCCGGAAGAAACTTGCCAGACCCAGGAATCTGCGAACATCGTGTGGGTTCATAGGAGCAGAGAATTTTGAGACGGCTTGAACTTTCTGAAGACCAGGTTTGATTCCCTGCTTACTAATTTCAAATCCTAGAAACTCAATGTTTTTCTGAAAGAAGTTACACTTTTCCTTCTTAAGGGTTAGGCCGCTTTGCCTCAGAATGTCTAGTACTTCTTTCAGTCGACCTAGTCCTTCCTCAAATGAAGCCGCTGGTATTAAGATGTCATCCATATAGATGACGACATATTTGACCTTTGCCAATACTTTGTGCATTACCCTCTGAAACACTGCCGGTGCGTTTGCCAAACCGAACGGCATGCGCGTATATTCATACTGCCCATCCGGTGTGACAAACGCAGTTTTCTCTACAGATTCCTCAGCTATAGGAATCTGATGATACCCGGATGCAAGGTCAAGTGTAGAGAACACTGCTTGTCCAGACAATCGATCCAGCAAATCTTCAATCCGAGGTAGGGGATAATGATCACGTTTTGTTTTATTGTTAAGAGCGCGATAGTCCACACAAAGCCGCTTGTCACCAGATTTCTTGTGAACTAAAACAATCGGACTAGCATACGGTGAATTTGATTCTCTAACTATTCCGCTCGCAATCATTTCGTCTACCATATCCCGTACAAGTTGTCGCTCTGAGTAGGACATTCTGTAAGGTCGGTATACTACCGGGTTAGAGTCCTTGAGCTGGATTACCATTTCTGCTTCAGTTGTATATCCCAAATCATGTAAGCCAGTTGAGAAGCAGGTTGCGTAATCATCTAGTAGGTCGTTCAATCTTTGTTTCTCATCTGGAGATAATCCATTTCCGCAACTAATAGTAGATTTGTAGAGTTGAGTTTCACAGTTGGGCATGACTGTTACATTCTGAACATGCTTTACTGCGTCCAAATAAATAGCCCTAGTAATCAGAGAACCCCTCTCAATGGTCAATGGGTTAGTTCCCAAATATTGTAAGAGTAACAAGCAAGTGCCTTGGTGAATCTTATACTCTCCCGGTAAAAGGAAATATTCTCTACCCGCGCAACCTCGTACAGAACCACCAACGTACACATTTCCACTTAGTTGTTCATCTGTGTGAACATGAATTGCCTTCATTTCACCTGAATTAATATTGACATCTGTTTCAGATCTTAGTAATAACTTTTTGTTTTCGCATTGACTTACATTTTCAAATTTCAAATCCGTTGCAGTTTTTATGATGCGTACGTTTGGTCGTTCTGTAAAGGTATGCCCTAGAAGAACGGGGCTGTTTATTAAATGGTCCTCTACTACAAAAACATCTACACCCTTCTCGCTGACACTTTGTACTTCAACAAGAACTTGGACCTTTCCTAATGGGGCATAGGGTATGTTCCCCAAGCCCCGTAGGAATGGGCCATCTACTGGAGACCAACACAAATTCAGGTTCCTCGCATCTGTCTGCCGAATAAGTGTAGCTTCACTGCCTAGGTCTACTTGACAAAATATTGGCTTTCCATTAATTTGAATTCCTATTCTATACTTGCTATTGGGGCTTTCATCAAATTGGTCATTTGTATTTTTATGTGAGACACTTATAGGTTTGTTGACCTCTAGTTCATCATGTAACAGAACCCGGAGAACACTTTTACCATTTGCAGCTTCTGGTTTAGAAACTTTTTTTGGGCAGCCTGTAACTAAATGGCCCACAAGACGACAATATGAGCACTTAAGAATAGGTTTCGGGCACTTAGAACATGGATGCCCTTTTTCCTTGCAGTTAAAACATATCAGAGTGTCGGTATTCTGACGTGGGTTAGGGTGATTGGTGAAATCGCGCGTTCTGTAACTCTGCCTGTTATTAGTGCTATTAACCAGGTTCCTTTTATCCCTTTTATTATCAACGCTGTTGTCCTTTGTCTGTACTTTAATTGTTTTGAAAAACTGAAGGACTTGTTCAGGTTTCACGAAATTAGCAGCTTGGGCACCTAATCTAACTCCCCTATCATCTATTCCATGAATTATGCAATCTATCGCTTCCTTACCGAAAATTTTGCAGCGATTCAACAAATTGATCTTTGAAAAATAATACAATTCCAGTGGTTCGCCAAAACGAGCTCTTTTGCTTAACATTTCAGTCAGTATCTCTGCATAATTTTCGGTAGCTGGAAAAGATTCCATTAATAGTACTTTCCATTCAGGCCAAGTTCTCATAAGAGATGGTAAACCCTGGTACCACAGTTTAGCATGACCAGAGAGCTTGGGCAAAGCATAGTGAACGGTTTGTCTATTATTCCAATTATAAATTTCGGCACATTCATCGACCTTACGTAGCCAAACGCTGATTGGCTGTTCCCTACTTAACGGGTCGAATTCAGGTACAACATTGTTCAGAGCAGGAAAACTTTCACGTTCGTTATTTTTACTCATTACTTTTAACATTTCCATAAACAAATTAGATGTTGAATCACACCTGGACTTCCCAGTCTCATTGTCCCTTCCAGGGCTCCGTTTCCAATCAGCGATTTCGTTAAATCTTCCGCTTCCCTTATTGTCCTTTGTCGGACTCCGCCTTTGAATGCAAAGTTCCAGCTTCCTACGACGATCTCGGTCTCGAAACTCTTGTCGCTCACGCTCCCCCTTGAGTTGGCTTTCAAGTACACGTAAGCGCTGTCGCTCTAGCTCCAATTCCTCTCGTAGTCTTTTGTTGCGAGAGTTACTACGACTTCGCGTGCGGCTGCGCGCATGGTTCTGCTCTAGACGTAGTTTTGGCTGATCTGGGTAGTTATGTCGGTGACTGCTTCTATTGCTATGACTACGACTACGCCTTTTCGAAGATACAGAACTGCTAGTGCGGCCCCGTTCACGGCTGGGCCTAGGGGTAGTCAAAATCCGCTCCGACCTGTAGCCTCGATGACTACTTGTAATTTCGTTCGGCTGGTGGTGGATAGTCGCAGTAGTTCTCACTGTCTGCACTACTGGACTCCTTGCGTGCACCAGATGATCGTCATCATCAGATAATCGCTGCTGTCCATCGTCATCATCAGTGTCCATTATCACTTCTCGATCTGAAACTTGAAATAAGTAGGCATGTACATTGCAAAACCCAAATAAACAAATTAAACTGAGGATTTCGTTTGTTTGTTAAACGCGCTCATGAACTTCTAGTTGAGACTTATAAACAAAACACTTATTTCATAAGTGTCGAAAATAGTTTAAGCTTAATGACACCACGCTATGCCAATTTGCGATAAGTCAGTAACCAAGAAAGTTGAAAAAAACTTTGATTATTTCTAGTGAGAGGCGAACAGTACAACAGAACTTAATCTATCTTTCCCAAACTAACGCAGGTGAGACCACGGGCACAGCTAGGATTCAAGATATACCCAATTTGCTGTCTCAGATTTTAGCCCTATCTGTAAATCACATAGCAGCCATAAATATATTAATTTACCACATTAATTATATAAGTATAATAAAACTATCAAGACGGGCTCAAATTCTACAGGCAGAGTCGGTGTAACAACTAGGCCTCCGAAAATGGCTTCTTGGTTAAGAGTTTAGTTATGAGACATTAAAGGAATCAATTATGTTTTTGTTTTATTTCTATAACTTCTATATCCCATGTAACAATGAAATCTAATAAATTTCGACATCATATAATTGCAGCAAAATGTTATTAATGCATTGACTTACTTAAATATGTATTATTAACATTAAAGGACCTGAAACTTTCACATGCACAGCCTGGCTCTTAAAGTAAGCATATGTTTCTATGAGTGTCAAAACATGTCGAGGTGGGGTCGAACCCAAGACCTGCGGTCTTTTAAAGCAGCACCGCTGCTTAAAGAACCAAACAATTCAGTCCACTAACAAGTTATAGTTCGAATTAAGGATTGCGTTTATTTAACCCACATCAAACCACATCGGTGACAATGTGGTTGATAGACAGCTCTTTCATTTACGGTGAGTGATGGATTAGAAGAGAAGACTTTTATAAACACATTAGTATCTATTTTATCAACAATGAGAAAAAAAAAAGATTTACAGTAATGCATGTTATTTTATTTACAGCATGTATGCCCCAGAGAGTAGCCCTGGCAAAGCCTACATACGGCAATGCTTGTAAAGAATAATTATTGGTCTATACAGGATATTCTCCCGATATTAATCAATAACTTCTTTTCTTTGTAAGTATGTCATATAGTGTAAGGAACGACCAACCATTTATACAGGATATTCTCCCAATATAAATAATGACAGCTCTCTTGTGTACGTATGCCTCCGGAGTGTAGCCCCGGCAAGGCAAGCGCACAACTATTTGTTATTTTAACCAAACAAACATTTATTCTAGAACAATCATTAAATCATTAAATTTCACGAATTCTAACTAAATTTCACGAATACCACATCTACGATACCAAGTATGCTCAAGTTATTCCTACATCCATGGTTGCTCGGCAATAGTAGACAAGCAAGATAGACGAATGCTAACTGCCACCTGTGAACGCGTCAGAAACTTCAACCTACCCACCATATTGCTTTCATATCTGTGTGCGCTTGCTATGCTTTTAATTTATTATTGTTTTATACTTACGTTTTCTCTGTAAGTGAATTTTGTAATAATTCTTTTTGAGGAAATAAAGAAATCTTAAACCTGAACCATTCGATCTTACGGGATACTCTCCCGATAAGGTCGGATAATTGCTTTATGCTTTTATGTGTAATACTCCAGAGAGTAGCTCTGGCAAAATAGCACCCATAAAACAGTGTTCCTTGTATGCATAAATCGTGAGATTATTTAAACTTTGATTTTAATTATTAATACAGTTCAAAACGGAAGTAATTCGTTACACATAATCCATCACTCAGTGAAAATTTTCGCATGCACTAATTAATGGTAAAAAAAAATGTAATTAGATCTTACGTACCTTGTGGGACAGTGATTTCGATACCGCTTCTGAAGTTGAAACGCTAGTTTCAATGAAAGGGTATTTTCTTCAGAGTAAAACACAATTTGTAAAACTTCACTTTTGTATTTCTTCACTCTTACACTACTCGAACAGAGTTACCACTCGCGAAGTAATCGTACGACAGACTAACTGTTCTGAGTCGAGTACCGACCTTTTATGCATCAACCGAGCTAGTGTCCCCACCGCATAACCGGTGGGGACTCGGCCAGTCAAGTCAAAACAGTGACTTTATATTATACCGGAAGTACGCTACTAATTAACTATACCGGATGGCACTCATAAATGTTATAGTTGACTCGGCAAGTCAAGTCAAACCAGTGACTATACAATACCGGAAGTATGCCAATGATCAACTATGCTGGATGTTAACGATTAAATGTTACACTAGAAAATTTTATTTGATTTGAGTAATTAGGTTCAGCTTCAAAAAGGTTTCGGCCGAATTTTTGGTTTCGGCAACAAATCAAGCTAGTCTGTCACTACAAACAACAAAATTAAAAGCCAAACTAAATGTACATCGTGTACTTTTGGGTTTTGTTGTGTAAACTCCCTAAACTCTCTGTTGAGCCTTGCGGTTGACTGGTAGAGAATGCCTCTTGGCATTAAGTCTGCCGATTGTACATTTTTGTCATTTTGTGCAATAAAAAAATTCTTCTTCTCAGTACAGAAACACCTTTCCGGTCCGGTGGTAGCATCACATTTATTTAGTACAGTAGGTATATTTATTGTTTACATTTAATATTATGGTATTCATGTCTAGTATTAAGTATGTTATGTTTGTTAATTAGATTTGACGATTTAAAAGTAGGTACTCTGTAACAGGTCTATTTAAATAAAGCTATTTTTGATTTGATTTGATTTTTGAAAGAATGAATAAATAAAAATAAAATTTCCACCTGCCTTCAGATCTTTATCATCTACACCTTTCTCATCATTCTCCAAGAAGTACCCTTCCAAATCCGCCCCAAACTCGTCATCATCTTCTTCCACCTTTATAAATGCCATTGGTTCAGTTCCACCAGCTAGCGGTTCCGCCATTTGTGGTAGGTCATCGTCGAGTTTGACTTCAACCTTCGATGGCAGCACGTGGTGGGTGAGGCGGGAGAGGGATGGCAGATTTGTTGTTTCATGCAACTAAAAATAATGTTTATAATTTTTTACCAGCGTAAAGTCTAAAGTCACATTAGTTTTTGGTAAAATATTACACCAAATTGATTGACATTGGTATCAAATGCATATTTAGCATTTAAGAATGTACAAGTATTAAATACATACATTTTAAATTAGCAATGGGTTAAATACTTTTGGTTGCGGTTGAATGGTAAAGAATGCCTCCAGGCATTAAGTCCGCCAATTGTACTTTTATTTGTAATTTGTGCAATAAAGAATAAATAAATACCAAATCCTTCGGCAAAGCTCACCATGTACTTAATAAGAAGGCTGTGTGCATTTTGAACTTGTTTCCTATAGTTTATTGTCTTCTTTATGATAGCTGTGCACTCCCAACAGAGGGCTAGTGGCTGGTCTAACTGAGTCTGGAAGAAACAGGCATAATCTTTGATTAACTTTGCACTAGAGGTTTTAAACTAACTACTTAACGTTAAGTATCATTTCATTCCCAAAAATTAAGTTGATTAGGTTAAAACAAGTCACAAACAATTAAGTTGCATGATTTTAGGGCAGCGCTTACCTCCCCTGATATACCAAACAAGGGGTTGATGAATGTTTTTACACATTGTCAAAAATTTCAAAAAACAATGTATCTCAAAAATTTACATTAAGGGGTATCAAAGAGAAATGGTTTCCTCTACTATACGCAAAATCGTAGGTTGTTAATCCAAATGTGAGTCTGCGGTTCTGTTTGTAGATTTCTGTTTATTTTTGTTGTGTAATTTCAAACACTTCAATTAATTAGTTTAATTGATCTTTTTACTCAAGCATTTAATGAATTCCACAACCTGACAGCAGTTAGTGTTAAAGTAGATAGAATTGTAGTGCCTCGTATCAATGCAAATAATAAAAACAGAATATGAACCAAAATTAGCTTTTGCTTTATTTGACGTAATTTGGAAGCGAAGTAATTCTTTTGACAGAATCTTAAAAAACATTATAAAAAGAATAGCTCTAACTAAAGAGTTTTATCTATTCTTAACATCCACCTTTTTTGAAAGTCGAAACTCCGGCCAAGGTCTTTAGGTTCTTCATTCTGGGCCCATACAACGGTTTTGTAAGCATATCGGCGATCTGCTTTTCTGAACTTACATGTTGGATATCAATGCTTCCCTCTTGAATGCAGTCTCTGATAAAGAATGCTCTTAATCTGATATGTTTCGTCTTCTGGTGAAACTCTGGAGGGTTCTTAGCTATCTTGATAGCCGATTCATTGTCCACACACAGATATGCTTGACAATCATCTCCTATTATATCTTTTAAAACGCATTTCAGCCATATTATTTCTCTAGCAGTCTCACTTGCTGCATAAATCTCCGCTTCTGTTGAGGATATGGCTACAACATTTTGTCGCTTGCTATTCCAGGAGATGGCACCTCCAGCAAACATACAAAGAATGCCTGAGGTCGATCTTCCAGTGTTTGCATCTCCTCCATGATCAGCGTCACTATAACACTTCAGGTCAGGTGCACAATGTGGTTTGTACATAATGCCTTGATCAATAGTGCCTTTGATATATCGCATAATCCGTTTTACAATCTGCACATCATCTTTGGTTGGACAGTTTAGATTGCGAGATGCCACTGATACGGCATAGGCTATGTCTGGCCTTGTGCCTGTCATTAAATAGGCAAGGGCTCCAACTGCTTGGCGATATGGGAACGTGTTAACGTTGACATCGTGGTCGTTATTCAACGCCTTCATATCTTCTGCCTTCAATATTGGAGTTGCCACTGGTTTGCATTCCTCCATCCTAAACCTCTCAAGTACACGACTGGCATATGCTTTCTGGTGAAGCAGTATCGAGCCATCTGACTGTCTCTCTATTTCCATACCTAGAAAATAGCTGGCAGGTTTAACGGTGAGTTTAAATCTCAATCTCAATTCGTCGAGGAAATGCTTCGTCTCCTTTTCGTTGGAAGACGCTATCAGACCATCGTCAACATATAGGGCAAGGATTATCCTCTCTCCCCCTCTCATTCTTGTAAACAGACAGGGATCTGATTTACTTTGTCTGAAGCCAATTGAGACTATGTAGTCTGTTATGCACCTATTCCAACATAGGGGCGCTTGCTTTAAACCATAAAGGCTCTTTTGCAGCTTGAATACTAGCTTTTTATCATTCGTGTAACCTTCTGGTGGCTTCATATAAATTACTTCATCCAGCGTGCCATATAAGAATGCTGTCGACACATCAAATTGTGCTAGACTTAGCTTTTCTTTTGCTGCAACACTCAGTACTGCTCTGATGGTGCTACTTCTGGCAACAGGACTAAAAGTCTCGTGATAATCAATATCCTTTTTCTGTGAATACCCCTTTATTACAAGTCTGGCTTTGTATTTCTCTATTGTACCATCCGGATTCATTTTAATTTTAAATATCCACTTGCAAGGTATTGACTTTCTTCCTTTAGGTAGCTCCACTAGCTCCCAAGTTTTGTTGTCTTTTAGCGAGTTTATTTCACTATCTATGGCTTGCTGCCATTTTTCACGCTCTGGAGAGTTCATTGCCTCCTTATAGGTTTTTGGCTCAACCATACTGTTAGACTCTACCGCCATCACATAATCTTGATATTGAATTGGTGGTCTCAAAGTTGATCTGTTTCTCAGAGTCCTCTGACCTTCTGCTTCAATTTCATTATGGCCTAGATTTGAGTTATTGGCAGTCTCTCTAATAGGCTGTCCCACTTTATCTGAATGAATTGTATCATAACTCTGATCAGTGTTTGCATTTTCACTTTGATTTAGATCTTCACCTTCCTGTTCATCAGCATTGAAAGTATTGCCAAAGTCATTCAAATTGTTAACGTCATCTTCATTAACAACATCTCTAGACGATGAAGGCTCGTTTTCATTCAAGTGTATGTCACTCTGATCTTGGTATCTAATCGGATCATCATGTCTCTGATCATCAGCATTTCTCAAAATGCTTTCATCTCTGGAATCATGAATCCATGGTAAAAACCACTCTTTGGGAGTTATTGGCTTTTGTGAAACATTTTCGTCATTCTCTGTAGGTTTTTCTAGTATAAGTCGCTCATCAAACGTCACATCTCTAGACCTAATCATTTGTAACTTTTCTTTGTTCCAAATCCTGTAGCCTTCACTTCCTTCATAGCCCACCAGTATACCAAGTTCTGCTTTCTTTTCAAGCTTCTTTCTATTTGATTTTGGTACATGGGCATAGCATTTGCAGCCTAAAATCCTTAGATGTTTGACTGATGGTTTTCTTTTAAACCACAGTTCATATGGAGACTTCTTTGGTACGCTTGATGGTCCAGTGCGATTCAGCACGTACACAACAGCGTCTATAAGTTCTGCCCATAGCGGCTCGGGGATTTTTTCACGTGCATGCATTACAGCACGCGCTGCTTCTACTATCGTGCGATTCTCTCGCTCTACACATCCAGCTTGCTCGTGAGTATGTGGCATAGTCAGTCTTTGTGTTATGCCGTTTTCTTGAAGAATCTTCTTAAATTCTGTACTGATAAATTCTCCTCCATTATCACTGAGAACTTCTTTTACAGTATATCCCGCAACTTTAGCTGCAGCTAGATATTGCCTTAGCTTTGATGCTGCTTCAGACTTCTGCTTTAGAAAGTAAACATGTCTATGTCGGGTATAATCATCTTTGAACAGAAGGTAGTATCGATTCTTCCCGTATGAACTTGGAAATGGCCCGCATATGTCAGTGTGAACAAGTTCACCAGGTTGAGTGGCTCTAGTTCTTGTTCCAAACTGTAGTCTGTGCGTCTTTCCATATATGCAGCCTTCACATAGATCGGACTTGTTGTCATTCATCTTCACACCGAGCTCACTTTCAACGAATTGCTTGACGTGTCTTTTGTTTTGGTGAACAAGCCTTTCATGATACAATTGTAGAGGGTTAGTCATCAATTGGTTAACTTCCAGTTTGTTTGATCCTTTACAGTTAATTGCCAACTTGTATAGTCCTCCATCAACCTTCCTAGTCCCAATTGCTTTGATCACTCCGTCTACTTTGAGTATACATTGCTTTTGCGTCGATTCAAATGTACTTTTCGGCGATACATCATGTGTTGCAATAACAGAAAACAAATTCCTCTTGATTTGTGGTACATACCAAACATCTTTTAGCAGGAGTTGTTCAACTTTACCGTTGCAGTTGGCCTCAGCTCGAACATTGCCTTTCCCAATGGCTTTGATGGTTTGTCCATTAGCTGCTGTTACAGAAACATTATGTGAATCATCAAAGTGCTCGAAACTTTCAAAGATGTCTCCTTGATGCGTAACGTGGCTTGTCGCTCCATTGTCAACGTACCAGTTTCTATCATCATTAGGTAGCTTATCTCCTACAGCTAACACGGTCAGATTTACATTTGTTTTGCTGTCTGCTTGTACGGACGGCTTTGGTGGGCGTCCATCTTCTATCCATTTACGGCATTTACGAACTCTGTGCCCAGCTAATCCACAGTATTTGCACTTGAAGATTGCTGTTGATTTTACTTTTGTTTTCTCTGTCTTTACAACTAGCACTTGCTCTTTGTCTTCATTTTCTTCTCCATTGCTCTTTAGTGCTTTCTCATAGGTACTTAGCTGTGCAGTTAGATTCTCTATTGTCCTCTGATTCTTATTAACAAGGAGCCAACTTGACTTAAAGGCAAAGAAATCCTTAGGTAGAGTCCCAAGTATCTTGCAGATCAATAATATATCAGGCAACTCTGTTGAAATTTCATTATTCAGCTCATGCCATATATTCTTCAATGCAGAAATATGCTTTTTTATGTCATGTTCAGGGTCTTTTTTGTAACTAAAGAATTGCAGACATAAATCGTAACTCTTTTCTTCAGCGCACCCACAGTAGAGACGTTCTAATTCATCCCACACCTCTTTAGCTGATTCGAAGCGCATTACTTGATCAAGTACTTCATTTGTCATGTTATTCGTCAGTAATGTCAGGACAAGGCTGTCCTTTTTTAAGTACTCTTTGACTTCCTTATCATACTTAGCTCTCTCTTCAGCCGAGGCTGTACTTGCCGGTTTTGTAGGAGCTTTTAATGATCCATCAATTATTTTTAACGCATCGGGATAGCCCTTATTATGTATTGATTTGACTTCTAATAATATCAATGTCTGTGTGGGTACTTGGTTAATAAAACAGTTATGTTTTGATCTGCAATGGTGGTGTATCATTTAGTGGCGACTACGGAAAATAAGTAGATTTGAGTGAATTATGGCGTCTAATATTGCAAATATCGTGTTTCCCGGTCAATTTAACCCAAAAACAGATAAGTGGAGTGAATATAAAGAACGACTACTTTGTGCACTTGACGCCGCGGGCGTTTCGGGTGATGTTCAGGACAAAGCGCGATCATTGTTTTTATCTCAGTGTGGTAAAGAGACTTATTCGCTTATTGTATCATTGTTGGTGCCTAATCGACCTACTGAGGTTTCATTCAAAGACATTCTGTTAGTGCTGGACAAGTTTTACGAACCTGAAGTGAACGAAATATTGCAAGCCGGGAAATTCCATAAACGTCAACAATCCCGTGATGAAAGCGTGCAAGACTTTGTAGCAGCAATTAGTTTATTGGGTGCACAATGCAATTTTGTGGATTTAAAACGCCAGTTGCGAGACCGGCTAGTATTGGGTGTGCGTGACGAACGCCTGCGTCGTGAGTTGCTTAAGACTAAGAAGCTCACATATGAGGCAGCGGTGCAGCTGTGTCTCAACTACCAGGCGACGTTCCAGGACTTGTACCCCGACGTCGGTGCTGGATCGAAACTAACTCAACCTACGTTTGATGAACCAATGGAGATTGGTAGAATAAATGCTGACGATTGTAGGCATTGTGGACGAAGGCACAAGCTTAATGAACAATGTCCTTTTATGAAGGCGAGGTGTTTCTATTGTAAGAAATATGGGCATATCACGTCTGTGTGTTCCAAAAGGAAGGCAAAAGTACACCAGGTGGAGAGCAATTCCAACGATACAACTCCAGCATCGTCAGAACAGATGATGGGGGTTTATATGTGCACTGATAAATATTTGCCGCCTTTTACGGCACTTGTGTCAATCGAGGGTGCCTCTGTGACAATGGAGGTGGACTCGGGGGCCTCAAGAACAATAATGTCGGAAGAAACTTACAAGAATCTGTGGCGAACACCGCCGCCATTACGGTCTACCAATATCAAGCTAACAACGTGGACACGTGATCCTCTGAGAGTGTTGGGTGCAGCACATGTTCGAGTGATTCTTGGCAATAAAGAATCACAGTGTGAACTGTTGGTGGTATCAGGCAAGGGACCTACCCTTCTTGGGCGAAATTGGTTCGAATCCTTGGGCATTGACATGTCAGGAGTTTGCTGGACGGATGGCGAAATAGATTCTGTGGTCCGTCAATTTCCCAATCTATTTAACGAATCACTTGGTGAATACAAAGGTCCGGAAGTTTCCTTGCATGTGCGTGGGGACGCAGCACCTCGATTTCTGAAGTCACGCCCAGTGCCATTCCCTCTTAAGCGGCAAGTTGAAGCAGAGTTGACGCGTATGATTGAGGCTGGTATACTCACGCCTGTACGACACTCTAAGTGGGCTACTCCATTAAGGATTGTGAAGAAGGATGATGGGACGCTCCGCATCTGCGGGGATTACCGTTCTACTGTGAACCCTGCCATCGATATGGACACTTACCCCCTTCCAGCAGCGGTGGAATCATTTGTTAAGTTAAGTGGAGGACGCATATTCAGCAAGATCGACTTAAAACAAGCCTATTTACAACTCAAAGTAGATGAGGACACGGCTAACCTGCTGACGCTCAATACACCTCTAGGGCTGTTAAAAATGAATCGCCTGGCTTTTGGTGTCAATGCAGCACCTGGAATTTTCCAGCGAGTTATGGCAAATACGCTAGCTGGACTGGAGGGGGTGGCATGCCTGTTAGACGACGTAGCAATTGCAGGAAGCTCGATAGAAGAGCATAACCATCGTTTGTGTGCGGTCCTGGCTAAGCTGGATGACATGGGGTTCCATCTCAATGTCAAGAAATGTGTTTTTGGTTCCAACAGCATACAGTTTTTAGGCCACATGATAGACGCAGAAGGTCTCCACCCCTCACCAAGTAAGGTGAAAGAAATTAAGGAGAAGGCTGCCCCAACCAACAAAGAGTCGCTGAGAGCCTTCTTGGGTCTGTACAACTTTTATGAAAAGTTTATACCAGGTAAAGCGACGTTGTTGGAGCCATTGTACCGATTGTTAGAAACTAAAAGGCCCTGGTACTGGGGTAGTGCGGAAAATCAAGCTTTTGAACGAGCCAAGGAGCTTTTATCATCAGATTTGACCTTGGTTAATTATGAACTGGATAGGGAGCTGTTATTAATATGTGATTCTTCAAGTTACGGCGTGGGTGCAATTATAGCCCACATCATGGATGATGGATCAGAAAGACCCATTATGATGGCTTCCCGAACATTACAACCTCATGAGCGGAAATATGGGCAGATTGATAAAGAAGCGCTGGCCATCATATTTGGAGTGACTAAATTCCATGAATTTCTAGCAGGACGCAAATTCAGTATTATTACTGATCATAAGCCATTGGTAGGATTGTTTAACCCTACAAAGCCTATTCCTGACCAGATATCCCCAAGAATGTTACGCTGGGCATTGAAACTTGGGTGTTACAATTATGAAATTAAATATCGACCTGGCAAGTCACTGGGGAATGCTGATGCATTAAGCCGTTGGACTGCTACGGATTCTGCGGTTGATTTGGAAGAACCGGTCAGAGAAGTGCTATTGTTATGTGAACCACCTGAAGGATGGAACCTGGATATTTCTAAAATTGTGAAAGAAACTACACGAGACCCATTGCTGAAGAAAGTGCTATTTCACGTACTTCATGGTTGGCCACGTACTAATACAGACTCAGCCTTACAACCATTTTGGACTAGAAGAGAGGCTCTTTCACATAGTAAAGGATGTTTACTGTGGTGCAATAGAGTCATAATACCAAAGTCTTTGCAAACTGCGGTATTGAAGTTGTTACATGCCCCACATGCTGGCATTGTCCAAACTAAGGCGTTTGCCCGTGGATATGTGTGGTGGGCTGAGATGGACCGACAGATTGAGCATTGTGTGTCTGAATGTGAACAGTGCCAAGTTGTGCGAAACAATCCATCTAAGGACCCACAACGGTGGGTTGTCCCTGAAAAACCCTGGAGTAGAGTACACGTGGATTTTGCTGGGCCATTTCAGGGCAAGACATTTTTGGTGTTGATTGACAGCTACAGCAAATGGTTTGAGGCAGAGATTGTACCTTCTATGTCAAGCGAGACAGTCATTGCGATTCTTCGAAGAATATTCGCGTCACAAGGACTACCAGAGGTATTAGTCTCAGATAATGGCAGGTACTTCACGTCTAGAGAATTCAACGAATTCTTAAAGAATAATGGCATCAGACATCTCTATTCCCCGCCATACCACCCAGCTTCGAATGGGCAAATAGAGAGAGCTATACAAACTTTTAAGAATAAGCTTAAGAAGTTGGCAAACCTAGGTTATTCATGGGCGGAAAAACTACCTAAGGCTTTGTATGCTCTACGAACTGTTCCTAACAGTTGTACAAATAAGACTCCAGCTGAGATGCTGAATGGCCGCCGGTATAGGACTGCTATTTCCTCACTACATCCTGATTCTGCTCCTAGCAACACATACGAGCAACTACAAGAGGCAGCGCAGCATACAGCAGCTCGCACGTTTATTGTGGATCAGCCAGTTTTAGCCCGTATGTATGGCCCTGGTGAGAAGTGGCGAAGAGCAACCATAGAGATGATAGAAGGACCAAGCTCATATGTAGTGAGGACGGAAGATGGTGAGCTACATCGCAGGCACGTCGACCAGTTGTTAGGACGAGCTGTTGGCCAGAGTCCTAGAAGCCCGCTCATACCAATAAGTCAAAGTACATCTGATTCTAGATCATCATCTCCGGAAATACCTATTATAATACCACCACCAGAACAATGGCCTGATATAATAGGAATACCTAATTCTGAATAGTGTAGATTGAAAATTGTGAACTTGTTTGATTTTTGTTTGAGATTACTTATTGTTAAAAAGGGAAGGTATATTATGTATTGATTTGACTTCTAATAATATCAATGTCTGTGTGGGTACTTGGTTAATAAAACAGTTATGTTTTGATCTGCAATGGTGGTGTATCATTTAGCCCTTGAATACGTTGCTTATTCTGTATTTCCAATGTTTGAAATCTTTGCCATCACTAAGGCATTCGATTCTTACCTTGGAAGCACTTGCGAAGAAATTATCGTCCATGGTGGATTTTTTACGTCTAGGACGACTTACGCGCTCTTTATCCTTACTTAACGCTCTGCTACCATGTTAAAGTAGATAGAATTGTAGTGCCTCGTATCAATGCAAATAATAAAAACAGAATATGAACCAAAATTAGCTTTTGCTTTATTTGACGTAATTTGGAAGCGAAGTAATTCTTTTGACAGAATCTTAAAAAACATTATAAAAAGAATAGCTCTAACTAAAGAGTTTTATCTATTCTTAACAGTTAGTATCCCTTTCTTAAGCATCCAAACTAGTTTAGTGGCTACAAACTGGTTATAAGTTCTCTGTAACCTGTCTCATTGTTTAAGACAGAAAATTATCACACCTTCTTTGTTATTTGAATTATCACGTCAAGACTTTAGAAGAAATACATTTCAACGTCTAGTTATAGTTGATATTGGCTTATTACTTGCAAAAACATCCCATTAACATTACTTACAACGTTAGAATAGCCAGATAGTGGCCCAATTATGCCTTGAAAGTACTCTTTAGCTTCGCAATCGAATACTGCCTTTAAATCTCTGTCAGAGCTCAGACAACCTTCACAAACACCATTTAACGAAACAAAACTATAATCTACATTCATTTTTACGCAAAAATATGGTTTAAAATGAACGAAAACAATATTTTTGGAAAGTTTTGTGACAGTCTGACATAATAATTAGCATTGCATTATTTTACCGTCTGATGATTTGTTTGTTTTATGAAACGTCAAACTGAAATGTCGATAATCGAAGTAAATCGTGCCGTGTAAACGCAACTTGAAACCATTCGGTAAAATAAACTGTGATTAAAACTGTAAAATTTGACATAAATATACCTACAAAAACATAACCTCAAAACAAATATGTAAAACAAATAAAAACAAAATGCGCCTTCTAAACTTACTTAAACGTCTTCAAATCTCTCCCACCAACTCTCTCCGTTGTTACTCTCAAGAGTACGTGCCTAAGCCTCTCCGAAGTCTCAAAGGGAAGTCTACCAGGAATTCAGTTCAATTTTACGTAGATGCCTGTAGAGTAAGAGCAGTGGCCGGTAACGGTGGTGATGGGTGCATATCGTTCTTGAGCGTTTGGTGCAAGGACCACGCTGGACCGGACGGCGGTGACGGAGGCCACGGAGGGCATGTAATATTTCAGGTGAGGTTATGTTTTGAAAGCTATATTTCACTGGCCCGTTGGTAGAATTGGGCCTTATTAGGCGCCTATTTCTCTGAAGGTTTCAGTTTTGGTCCCCACCAAGGCCTATACATAATGCTGGACATTTGTGCATATTGTTTGCTTCCTTGGTGTTATTGTCTACTTAAGTTTGTACATACATACAAAGTGTGTATAGAAAATTGTATGCACAGGGATCCATTCAGTGACCTCAAGTGTAGAAGCCAATTTCATGACCATAACACTAGACCAAATTGGACCTGTTTAAACAAAACCTAAACATTTTGTAACTAATTCCGTGATGTCTTTGTTACAGGCATCCCATACAGTGAAGAGTTTGAACCACTGCCGGTCGGTGATCACGGCAAAACATGGGGAGAGAGGATTCAACAAGGACTGCACTGGGAAAAATGCTGATCATGTGGTGGTACCCGTACCATTGGGTAAGTTGTTATATTGGACTGAACTCAATGCAATAAGTCTCAAAAATGCATTCATTCCAGAACTGTAACTTGCCTGACATGAACTACAAGATCACAACTCAGAAATCTGTATTCCTCGTCAGTTTTATTCTTAACAGCTGATTTATTTCCGACAGACTTTGTACTGTTGTCAAACATCCACTGTCACGTAACAGGTAGAAACAGTTGCTAAGAGAAATTTCGTCATTTTGATGCCTTTTGCTGAAGCATCTAATCTAACGCGTCATTTAGGTCAATTAGAATTCAGGTACGACCAATAGAACCCCTTAAAATAACGAAAAAGTAACAGCATGATAGCCACTATCCTATACAGAACGTAAGTCAATTCGTTTTTTTGGCTCTCCTGAAAAGTTGCCAAAAATGACATATTATTATGTGATGTTAGAACTTAAGTGACGATGTGTCATGCTAGTAGGTACCTACTTGATTGTATTAAAAGTTAGGAGTAACCTAACGATACGAAAGAACAAGTACTGATTGTTATCAAAGTCAAATTTAAATAAGTGCTGCCAAAAATGCTTATAATACCTGACACTAATAAGCCTCTACTCACCCCAGATGTTCCTTTCCAGGTACAATAGTCCGCAACGCAAGTGGCACAGTCCTGGCCGACCTGAGTTCAGAAGGTGTCATGTTCGTAGCGGCGCGGGGGGGCTCCGGCGGGAGGGGGAACAGATTCTTCCTAACTGACACGGAGCAGGTGAATACAATATTTAGTATACTGGTGTTTTATGTAAAGGCCATTAAGGTCAAGTTGGGTAACTTTGAATTTCAGTGTAACATTGAATCCACTGTTTTAAAACAGTAAAAGTACCTACATACTGTTTTTTTGTGGTTTGTTTCTGAGCCAATCCTTCATAGACTCAACAACATCTTTTAGCTGAAGTACTTGTCAAAAGTAGCTGATCTAGAAGAGTGAATTCAATGTTATTCAACTTGACCTTACCACTTCTTTTATTTATTCAGATCCTACTGCTGGGCAAGGGCCTCCCCTAAGCTCTTCCACTGGTCCCTATCCTCAGTCTGAGCCTGTCAATCTCCACTTAATTACATAAATTATTCTTGTCACAAGCTTGTCATTTCATGTAATGAATTTCACTTAATTTCATTTTCAATTTGGCAACAATACCGTTGTAAAGCAACACACGCCGAGTCAAGGATAGGATGGGTTACCACCCCAACCGGAAGTCAGTGATGTATTTCATCTCACTCAATCATTGGGCACGAAAGGCACGTAAGCAGTTGGTCCCGGCTGTCGTCGCTAAACCTCAGTCGATAAGCCTAGTCAGAGGCCTGATAACATCAAGGTTGAAGACCTTACAAACCTTGAACCATAACCATACTATACCATAAACGGCCTACATACGCACTGCTGGGCACAGGCCTCACCTCAACTATGAGGTGGATTGAGCCATACTCTAAACTCTAACACGTGGGCCCAGTGCGGATTGCTGCAGGGGTGTAAGATTCGTGAGCAACCTTAATGTCAGATGTTACCAAGCCGCCCTAAGCCCTCCGACTAGGCTTAACGACTGACTTCTACGACGTAAGCCGGGACCAACTGCTTAACGTGCCTTCCGAAGCACGGAGATGCCCGAAATACACATCACTAAATTTCGGTCGGGGTTTTCACCCATCCCATTTCCGACCCGGGGTGTGTTTTGCTTTACAACAGCGATCGTCGCCGATCACTGTCACAACTGCGCCACGGGCACCTCAACAATCCTCAATGAACACTTTTACATTATTATTTTTATTGACATTTTTATTAATTATTTTAATTGTATTTGACCTGTGAATTCATCTATTGTGCTTATTGTGCTTTGTAATTTTTATTTTTCTTTTATTTTCAACGTTGTTTTTGACATTATTATTTGACATCATATATTATGTATTATTTCAATTGTATTAATCATTTCATATTAATTGACGATCTCAATATTAATCACTTATATAGGACATCAATGTAATGTATATTGTTATTTTAATAATTAGAAATAAATAAATCTAATCCAATCTAATCTAATCACTGAAACACCGTCTCCAGGCCCCCGACGTGGCGGAACTAGGCGCGCACGGCGAGACCCACACGTACCATTTAGAGGTGCGCTCGATGGCCCACGTTGGGCTGGTGGGGGCGCCCAACGCTGGGAAGAGCACCTTACTTAGGGCTGTGACGAGGGCGCGGCCCGCTGTAGCGCCTTACCCTTTCACGACGCTGAGGCCGCATATTGGTGAGTTTTCAATAACATTATAGTCCGTTCGCGTTAAGAATGCAGTGATTTCATTCTTGTCCTTCGATCTAGCAAGCCCCCAAGCCGATCGAATGGTTCCTAATTAGAAAGCCAACTTCACAGCGCCCAGTTGAATGCATTCTTTCAAACGCAACGGTTTTGTTGAGCAACGCAACTGAACTGCAACTGACGCAACGCAACTGAACGCAACGCAACTGAGTTTTCCATGTAACAAAATTAATTTAAAAATTACTGCATTCTTAACCCGAACATACTATAGTTATTTTTCTGTTTATAATAATGGCAACATTGTTTGAATTTTTCAATGTGGACTGCTAAGGTTTTTGGTCTTTCGTTTTGCAATTTGTTCGGCGTAAGGCCTACTTCCTTGGGAATGAAAAGGTATTAATTTGAATTTTCTGCATTTGCACAACACCAGGCACTTCCTTACACTTCCAGGGTACGCTTTCCTGAAGTGAAAAGACTCCGTAAGAAACCAAATCCAAATGGTGGTACTTGGATAGGGGAAATTTGACAAATGTTTGGGGAACGTGAGGAACAGAGTGTTAAATTTTTCATTCCCCATTGAAAAGGGAGGATCCTCCGACCAAACGGGTGTTCTGTCTGGTGGGCTACTGCCGGACAGTTGTTGTCGGGTTCTTCCATCTATGCGCAATCGCTCCAAAAACTTCGATAGCGCGTTTATTTATTGTAGTTCCTATGTGGCTAGACAAATGTCGCTACAAATGCTTAAGAGAAAACGACTGACAAGTTTTGCAAATCCATTCAAATAAAAAAAAATTACTCTTTACAGGAATGGTGCCGTACGACGACTATGAACAAGTAGCTATAGCGGATTTACCGGGTTTGATTCCCGGGTCACACAAGAACTATGGTTTAGGTACGTTCACCCATTTAATTACCAAAATATAATCCTTTTATTTGTTTAAAATTTTCTTCAGAATTCAGTTTTTAAAACTGTTTATAGATTACCTCCAACCCAGTTTAGTAAAGATAATTAAATAGTTGTCATAGGCGTGTCGATTAAAATTTGTCGGTGTACAGGCAACGGCACATCAAACTACCCACTTACATTTTTATCTCTCTCTTGTCAAATGACAATTACTTGAAGTAGAACGTATAAATTACCGGAAATAGGTAGCCTGTCATGCCGTTAACCGTACATTCACACTTCAATGTATAAATATTCTATCAATTATTTTAGAGTAGAGTAACTACCGAGTTTCTTGCCGGTTCCTTCTCGGTAGAATCAACATCTCCGAACCGGTGGTAGAATCACATTATTACTTTTTAATTTTTATGTTGTGGCTTGTCATAAGTGCTTTGTAATAAGTTTACATGAATAAAGACTATTTTTCATTACGTTGCTTTACTTTTGTCTTATGTGCTTCCAGGTATACAATTCCTCCAACACATAGAACGGTGTCGAGGCCTGATCTACCTTCTAGACGGATCCTTAGACCCTCTCCAGCAATACGAGGACTTATCCCACGAAGTGTCCCAGTACAGTTCAGAACTGGCCACGAGGCCCAGCTGTGTGGTTGTCAACAAGATAGACTTGCCCGAAGCGAAGAAGAATTTTGAGGTTATGAAGAGGGGTATGAAGGTTGTTGGGATCTCTGCGAAGACGGGGGTTAACTTGGGGGAGCTGTTGAGGGTGGTTAGGAAGATGTATGATGAAGGGGAGGTGATTTAGTGAATTGTTATTCATTTCATTCATTCATCATTTGACATTAGTCCATACAGCGCCATCTAGCCCCAAAATAGGCACAGCTTGAATTATGGAAAAGAGATTAAACATACGTAAATACCATGTTTTTTGTAAATATATATGTCACCGGAAAATTACCATAACCGTAAATTTATAAATTTCCTAGGAAATTTATAAACTTATTCTAAACTTTCGTAGGATTCTAAACGAGACATAAATTGTATTATTTTACGCCCTGATTTCCGGAAATTTATAAACTTTCGGAACGCATCCGTAAAATAATAAGTGGGCAGTAACCAAACGCCATACGCCATGTGCGCTCTGATTGGTCGAATAAGTCACGTGTTCCTTCTCCTTCCTCTCCTCCGCCATTTCATTTTGGCAGAAGGCCGGTTTTAATGTTTTAAATTTTGTAAGAACAATTCGTCTTCGTGTTCATTGTTTAATTGGCGGCTAACTCTCCGGCGATGAGAAACAACGATAAAAAAACCTAAGCAACCCAGATAACGGTGGTATGTTCGCCCCTTACCACGATGGGTTCAAATTCCCTCGGTGAATGTGGGCTTCTGAATGTTCCGTTCGTTCACCGTGGGAACTCAGTGTGCCTCTGACAACCCCATTCGGGATATGATCGTGAGGGTATGCAATTTTTTGTATGTTATATTTTATAAGTGTATTTAATTTTTTTATAAACTTTTTGATATTGTGAAACACGATTTCTGCTGTTTTATTTTGATGAAGTAGGGGTTATCAGCCTATTATATTGTAAAAATTAACCCGTTAACCCAAGAGGTGCCCATGGCGTAGTTGTGACAGTGATCGGCGACGATTGCTGTTGTAAAGCAACACACGCCGGGTCGGAAATGGGATGGGTGACCACCCGACCGAAATTTAGTGATGTGTGTGTGTTTCGGGCATCTCCGTGCTTCGGAAGGCACGTTAAGCAGTTGGTCCCGGTTGACGTCGTTAGATGTCAGTCGTTAAGCTTAGTCAGAGGCCTTAGGGCGGCTTGATAACATCTGACATTAAGGTTGCTCACTAACCTTACATCCCGCCAACAATCCGCACTGAGCCCACTTGTTGGAGTATGGCTCGTTCCACCTCATAGTTGAGGTGAGGCCTGTGCCCAGCAGTGGGACATATATAGGCCGTATGTTTATGTAACCCGTTAAACCTACCCAGTTTTAAAGTAAAATTCCAGTCAGTTAGGTAATCAAAACTGATAAATGTACAGTTTGGCAAGTCTGATCATAATCTATGAACACAAGCATGGCTACTGCCAACATCGTCCAATCAGAGAGCAGTGTGTTATTTTCCGTAATTTATAAAAGCGTAAAATTAAAAGCTCTTCTGTGATTAGTCGAACCGTTTAGAATTTTACGAATAGATATTCGTTAGTTTATAAATTTTCTACGAGTCGTCGCAAATTTATAAATTTCCGGAAATGTAGCCGTAAAATAATACATTTTATCTCCCGTTTAGAATCTTACGAGAGTTGATAAATTTCCTAGGAAATTTATAAATTTCCGGTGACATATACATTATGTACATAGAACCCACCCTGATCAATAGAAACAGTCTTTTTTATGCACATTAATGTTTTTATAGTGCGGTAATTTGATTGTCGGATTGTAGGAGCTATTGGGTGATTTAGTGTGTTGTAAGATTTAGTGTATCATTCATTCAGTCATGACTTTTAGACCCCTCCCACCTCCTTGTCACAGGTGAATGAATTTCCCTCTCCCTCTCCTTTACTTCGTGAATGGCCCCTAAGGGCGTCTTGATAACATCTGAAACAAGTTTAATCGCTAACCTTACACTCTTCCAACAATCCGCACCGTCACCTCATAGTTGAGATGACGCCTGTGCCCAGCTGTGGGACGTATAAAGCTGTTTTTTGTTTTGTTATTGTAACTAAATTTAATTTTAAGTAACGAAAATGTGATAGTCATTAAAACTAGATAATTTAATACTGAAAATTCTTTTATTCTTCCATTTATTCACATTGTACCTATAGCACCCGGCGGTGAATGGCACATCGCAAAGCATAGCGTCGTTTAAGTTCTAACACCACGTATGTTATTTTTAGCAACTTTTCAGGAGAGCCAAAAAAGCGCTTTGTACGTACGGTTTTCATAGGGTAGTGGCTATCATACTGTTACTTTTTGGTTATTTTAAAGGGTTCTATTGGTCGTACCTGGATTCTGATTGGACTAAAACGTCTTTAGAATGGAATGAAAATGTCAAACCCGCCAAAAAATTACATACGTGGTGTTAGAAGATTAGTTAGCAGACTTTCAATAGGCTAGATGACTGCATTTTTTTTCGTTTATTATCGAAAGGCCTTACATTTATGTAAACAATCGTAAAATAATCAATATTTCAATACTACCCGAGATATCACAATTTGAAATGCAAATTTTTGGACTTGCCCAAAAACGCTTGATCCATACGTGACTGTGATTATGACGTCACGTTCACTGTTTTTGTAAGGAGCGCGTAAGAACTTTGCTCGACAGCTGTATCAAAATATTGCGTTTATGAAAATGGTGTCCTGACATAATTACTTCATAATAGTAGGTAGTATGGGTTGTTACAAAATAGTAATATTGCTTTACAAAAATTTAACACCTTTGAAATGGTCTTGCCCACTCAAGTTTGCAGGCATTATTGTGGCCTCGTTTTGAAACAAATTTCGATTGTAGTTTAACAATACAATTTGAATTCATCAATTATTTTTAGTGAACATAAAAAAACATGCAAAATGATGAGTCATTTTCATGGCCATCTACCCAATTCAAAACTATAATCGGACATCTAAAGGTGAGTATAGACTATAGTCCGTTCGCGTTAAGAATGCAGTGATTACATACTTGTCCTTTGACCGAGCACATCCCCTAACCAATCAAATCATTCCTAATTAGAAAGTCAAGTCCACAGTGACCAGTTGAACACTTTCGAACGAAAAAGTTGTAAATCTGAGTTTTTTTGAGTTAATGAATTAAATTTAAAAATCACTGCATTCTTAACGCGAAGCAACTCCATAGAGCATTTTCTTGTATCAAAACATTGATGCTCAAGTTTACACTCGCCCTAAGTGGCTGCATTGAATTTACAGGTTATTTGACAGGAATCCTGTCGTTTTCATCCAATCATTATTTATTAACAGAACAAATGTCAAAATAATACAGGTGTTCATTTTAGGCTAAATTTAGAATTTTGGTACGGGAACTGTACCGGTGTTCACAATACTTAAAATACTAGGTATAGTCAACGGCACATCATGCTACCCATTTCTGTTTTTGACGTGATAACGTCTTTAAAATCGTTTTAGTCGGGTGACATGTTCAGAAACTTGTGTCACACCAAAAGTTAAATAATTAAAATTAATTAATTAAAGCTCGTGTCATTTCATTTATAAACTGTATCTTCCTTGAAAAATCTGTCAAAATACCTGTAATTTCACTGCACATAATGACAAGAGAGTTTTACTTTTGACAGAAATAACGCTATGAGAAGCCGAAAATATTTGATTGTCTCTTGCCAAAGGTGCATTAAGTAGTTTTTTGAGCGAAATCTCACAATTCCAACTATAAGCAAAAGCATTCATTGGACCGTCCTCCAATACGCTAGGTTTCCCCCTCAAATTTAATGATATTTTAATAAAAAAGAGGTAGATAGGTTACTTGTGCTAAAGTGGCACCCGAAATCAGAACTTCGAACACCTGAGCAAAGCATTGACAGTTTGAGACAACACTGCGCAACATGTATCTGTCTCGTTTACTCTCTAGTAAATAATCATACTATCTTGTACACACGGTTAAATTATAGGTTCGTACGCTAGGGGTCAATTTTCGGCTTCGCATCAGTCCTGACATAACCTATCTACCTCTTTTTTTATCATAATATCATTGCTCAAACTTGAAATTGTCACAGTCTATTATTTACATGCCTTAAATATAATTTAAGCAAATCTCAACATGTTCTATTATACAGGATGAACAACTGGGCGTGGTAGGCCAAATCCAGAACTGATGGAAAATACAGGGCAATAAAAGTCTTATTTGACTTATAGAAAATGTGTCAAATTAGCCGATTGAGACTCAATTACGATTCAATTGAAGCGTCCTAAAATTAGTACACTTGGGGCCCAGAAATGCTGATTTAGTCAAAAACTAAGACTGAACACAGCTTTTTAAAAGAAGCTTAGCTATTCGACCTACCACGCTCACTTGAAAAAATACCACTATAACTTAAAAGACCTTTTATACGAGATTCTTACAAAATTGTTCAGTCTAGTTCATCTCAAATAACTCTACACCACAGGGCTTTGAATAACGTCAAAGTTAGGTATCGAACGTGTGTGACCTTTTACCGGTAAACGAACTTTTCCTTAATCGATGATTTTACCTGTAAAAGTACTTAATAACGTTATACAGGTTGTTACAAAAATACCCTTAATAACTGAAAGGGGTTATACAAACTCCTGAAAGGAGTTCCTTGTTAATTTCTTACAGTCGTAGCTCTTAATTCGAATTTCGAGTAAATTAACGTAAAATAAAAACATCGATCATAGAAACACCCAGCACTAATTTGGGTTCATGGACCCAAGTTGACCCTAACCGGGAGTGACCAGGAGCGACCTCCTTTGTTCACGCACCTACGTTATAAATCGAATTAATATCGACATTTTTGTAAACATTTGATGTACGTTTTTATCGAAACCGTTAAAGATATGAAAAGAGGGACAACGCCTACTATTTCAGATTCATTCACTTTCTATACCATTTCAGTCTTTACGGGAATTTTTGAAACAACCTGTATTCTTAAACTTTTTATTTTCAATTTTTTACGATTTATCACATTTGAGCCCGGCACCGCTAGCCGAAATTAAAAGTTACGAAAAAAGTATAGACACCGTTACTGTTTATTCAACGTTATTTCATACCGCTACCTGTATAACTGTTAAATGTAAAACCTGATGGGAATATCTGAAAACCAGAAAAAGACATTTGGTCGTCAATGCATCAGGCAGGCATCGAACCCGCATTTTTCGCAAACCAGTCGACTGCACTAACCACTGTGCTAACGAGACCATTAACAGACCGGCCGAATCTTTCTGGTATATTTCACCCTATGAGCCAGGGTGATTTCATCAATGTTTAAGGCCCTTTTTTAAAAGGCAATGTTAAGGCATCCTTCGATTCTTGCCTGATGCCAAGACGATAAATTGTCCTTTTCTGGTTTTCAGATCTTTAGTAAAAGATACTGCATGGAAGATACTAAAAACAATAATAACTGATGGGAATAGTTACTAAACGATACGTTTTGTGTTAATTTGGTTACTTTGCAAAGCCCTGGGGGTAGGTTCAATTCTGATTGGTAACTGATGTTCCGGCGAAGCGCTAGAGATGCGGCGGCGGGTTGGTGCGCTTCAACTTGCGTATTCTCTTTGATTGTATCTGTGGAAAAAACAATTTTTAGAAATAGTTAAATGAATGAGAGCCTGTTGGCCCTTGGATGGAAATTAGAAAACCATTGCAAAATGACCCATTTTGCAACGGTTTTGTGAAGGTTGATGTGGACGCGTCTGTATCTGACCCTCCCATCGTACATTATAGTGCCCTGTGGGCCCCTCACACACTCAACGTACAGTATAGTGCACTGTAGGTCCCTCAAACACAACGTACCTTATAGTTCCCTGTAGGTCCCCCACACTTCCAACTACCTTATAGCACACTGTAGGTCCCCCACACTTCCAACTACCTTATAGCACACTGTAGGTCCCTCACACTCCCAACGTACCCTATAGTGCCCAGTAGGTCCCTCAAACACAACGTTCCTCATTTCACACTGTAGGTACGTACCTTATAGTACACTGTAGGTCCCTCAAACACAACGTACCTCATAGTACACTGTAGGTCCCTCAAACACAACGTACCTCATAGTACACTGTAGGTCCCTCAAACACAACGTACCTCATAGTACACTGTAGGTCTCTTACACAAACAACGTACCATATAGTACACTGTAGGTCCCTCAAACACAACGTACCTCATATCACACTGTAGGTACGTACCTTATAGTACACTGTAGGTCCCTCAAACACAACGTACCTTATAGTGCACTTCCCGCACATGCCGGTAGAGGCTGGAGTACCAGCCGAAGGAGGCGGCGCACTGCGAGCACTGGTACGGCGTCTGGCTCGTGTGCAGAGCCACTATGTGGTACTTTAGCTTCGCTGGGCTCTGGGAAACACGAAAATAAGAATAACAAATAAAAAAATATCAATGGACTTTATTATACACAACGCCATCTAGCCCCAAATGAGCTAATTAAAGTCCGTTTTTATGGGATGCTAGACAACGGATAAACATGCTTACTTAAATACTTTTTCTTTTGTAAATACATACTTATTATACATAGAAAACACCCAGACCAATACAAACAGACTCAACTCAACAATTACACCAAGACGGTCGTCAAAAGATGATTTTAGGTGCTGCCACACTGTCGTTCAAAAATGTTTACAAACGTTAGTAAACATTTGTGAAGAAGGTTTATTATGTTAAATCCGAATACGTACTGCCTGCCATTTTTTTTTCCATATTTTCATTTGACCGAAATCATGATTGAAATTTTGCTGATAATCCGATTTTCAAATACATATTTTTTAAATTCTACATTTTCGAAAATTTTACTCAACCTTTTTTGACAAATATACAGGATTCGTTTTCTCAAGTGGGCGTGTCCAAATCCTAAACTATGAGGAAAATGGTAAAATGCGGAGTCTCGGGGCCGTATTTGGCAAAACCAAAAACTGCATACTCAGATTTCCCAAAAAAAATTTCTTAGCAGGAAATCAAACCTATTGGTTTCGAAAAAAACATGCAGTTTACTTTTAAATTAAATTCGGTAAAAACAGAATCAGTCTAAATAGGTAACCGTTACCCGGCCAAATACGGTATACCGTCGTTTTATATAAGTTTACGTATTACTATTATTCAGTATATTCATTAAATTGTGTTTCACTGTCATATATTTTTAACCATAGCAAGCTTCACAGCCCAATCTTCCTAAATTCTCTGATAAGCCTTGTGGTTGACTGGTAGAGAATGCCTCCAGGCCCAAGGGCGTGCCCAGGATTTCAGCTAGGAGGGGGCAGCTCATACCTGTTTCGAAAAAGATGGTCGGTCGGGTACATTGAAACAAAATATCTGACTGCAAAGATGTTTTTTTTCCAAAACTACATTTTGCGCAGAATAGAATAGAATAGAATAGAATAAAATTTTATTGGTTTGTCATCACACAGTTCGTAAATACAAAATAAAAATACAGGAAAGAAATTAAAATAAACAACAAAACGAAAAAATAAAATAAAAACAGAGTAAGACTAACATAAAATTGTGTGATGCACAAACCAAAATGGTTTCCACTCAGCTTGTGCCATGACAGAGAGCCATGACGCTGGTTTTCTGTGGCAACCATTAGGGTAAGAGGTGCCGGCGCAGAACATCAATATGACGCCTTGCAATTTGTACAATAATTAAAAATACAAAATACCTACGATGTGCTTTTGGGAGGGTGTGTACGCGTATTTGAGAGAGAGTGAGAGTGAGATAAATTCGTGTGTGAGTGAGTGAGTGTATAAATGAAATGAGTGAGTGAGTGTATAAATGTTTGAGTGTGTGAGTGTGTGTTCGGTGTTAATTTTCATCCGGTGGTAGTACGACTGCTTAATAATTAGACCTTTGCTCATTGATTAAGAAAATCCTTAGATTATGTTTAAAGGACGCGTTAGACCTTGAGTTTCTGACCGGTGGGGGAAGATTGTTCCAGCACTTCGTGGCGGCATAGCGAAAGCTGCCACGAAACGCAGCCGTACCATGTTGCGGGCACATGAGACGTGGAGCAATCCTCACTTTAAGGCGGGCAAACTGTAATTTGTGATAGAGGTAAGGTGGTTCTTTTCTGTTAATCAATCCAAAAAGCAGGGTCGCAAAGTGCAACGTGTACCTTGTTGACATATTTAATAAATTATTGTGGTTTAAAAAGGGAGTTATATGTGAGCGTCGGGGAACCGGGAAGCAGTATCGAGCACAAGCATTCTGAATCCGCTGCATAAGTTTCTTCGTGCGTCCCAGCAAACATCCACCGAAGACGGTATAAGCATAATTTAGTTTTGATAGGATCAGCGACTCACACAGCATAACTCGCGTTTCCTCGTTTATATATTCTCGGACATGATAAAGAACTTTGAGTCTATAAAAGCAGTTACGCATGATTTCTAAAATGTGTCCCTCGAATCGCAGATTTCCGTCCATGAGAAGACCTAGATTGCGTGCCTGTGACACGTTCTCTAAAAGAGTGCCCCTCATAGAAACCTGTGGGACTTGTGCTGCAATCTTCGCGATAGATTTTGTCGAACCTAAGATCATAAATTTAGATTTGGAGGCGTTCAGAGTTAAATTGTGACAGTCACTCCACTGGCTGACACGATCTAGATCTTTATTTAATTTATCGACTGCTGCGGTAGTTGTTTCAGGTTTGAAGGATATATATAGCTGTAGGTCGTCTGCATATAAATGGTAATTGCAATTGTGTATATTGTTTATAATGTCTGCAGTGTATAATATAAAGAGGATCGGCCCTAAAATGGATCCTTGTGGGACCCCGGTGGCTACTGGTGATGAACTAGAACAGGAAGTGGAACCGTCTGTATTACGAACTTCAACATATTGTGTGCGTTCAGATAAATAGCTAGAAAACCATTTCAGAGCTGTAGTGTCAAAACCATAAAATTCCAGTTTAGACAGCAGTACCATGTGATTAATCGTATCAAAAGCGCGTGTATAATCTAGCAAAACTAAAATGGTTCCCTCGCCGCTATCCTGTGCTGCTAAAATATCATCTACCACGTCTAAGAGCGCTGTCGCAGTACTACGACTTTTTCTAAAGCCTGATTGCTTTTCAGGTAGGATCTTATGCCTTTCCAAGTACTCGGTCACTTGAATACAAATAGCTCTTTCGACAATTTTGGATAGAAACGGAAGTATACTTATGGGTCGCAAATCTTTGTATTCTACAGGATGAGGCGTTTTTGGTACTGGTTTGACAATGGCATTTTTCCATTGATGAGGGAAAAAGCCGGAATCAATTGATTTGTTGACTAAAGCGGTAATTACAGGTAAAGTATGTGGCATTGTGAGCAAAACCATATCTAATGTGATTCCATTGGAGCCTTCTGCATTAGTTTTTACAGATCGGATAATGTTACCCACAGCTGTTTCAGTGACAGGTCTAAACGAAAAAACAGCTGGACCAAATCGATTCGATTTCAGGCTATCAACAACGAAAGGATCAGCATCTTTGCTACCGGGCACGCTTAAAAAGTTATCATTTATAGTGTTTGGATTACTTAGGTGGGAAGGTAATTCAAAGTTCTTCTTTTTAAATTCAACGATGTCTCTCCTTATGTGTTTCCACAGGACACGGGGTCTGTTTGGGTATGTATTATTAATGTATTGATTAAAATACGCAGATTTCTCACTATTTATTGCTGAACGCACAACTGCCTTCAACTCCCTATAATAATCCTTGTGTATTTCCAGTTTAGTTGCTTTGAACCTTGCAAATGCTTTATCCCGAAGCTTTATCATTTCTTTGACATTGTGTGTTATCCACGGATATGAATGCTTTTTAATAAAAATACGTTTAACAGGAGCGTGTTCGTCGAACAACTGTATAATTAAATTATTGAATCTACTCAACATTGCATTTATATCATCCAATCTTTCCAATTCGTCCCAGTGCACAGAACTAACATCTTCATTAAACTGCTTGAGGTCTATATCTTTTATAGGCCTATATATTATCCATTTGGGGGGTATTTTGTCTCTTTTTAAATTTAAATTAAAGCTAATGAATGCATGACTACTCAGGTCAGGAATGTGTTCAACCAATAGATTAGAGATACTTGTGTTGGAACACACAACGTCAATTAATGTTTCGCTATGGTCTGTGAAGTACGTTGGTTGATTCACACACTGTGTAAGATTGATACATGTAAGAAAATCTATCAGTTTTTTTGTATGGGCATCACTAGAATTCAGAATATTTATATTAAAGTCCCCTAAAAGTAACAGCTTATCAAATCTACCTAGTGATGAAATGGATTCGGTCAGGGCATCAATAAAAAGATCTATTCCAAGCCACGGCGGACGGTATGCGGTACCAATTGCCAACCTAACGCCATTCATACTTAGACTCAACCACATCTGTTCCACTCCGGGTGTTGGTGGGTGGGTGATGAGGCGCGCGTTGACACCTTGTTTAATATAAAACCCAACGCCACCACCACGGGAGCGGACCGAGGCCGGCCGTGGGACGTGCCGCAAGCGGTAGCCGGGGGCGCGGGCGCGCGGGCCTCCTCACCTTCTCTGAGCCTACACTACACCTACATTGTGCCGATCCATAGCAACCAAAAATTCATCGTGTTTCGTACCAAGAGATCCAGGATTCAACAGGCCAATCAAAAGTTTACTAGATTTGAGGAATTGCAGGACAAACGCAGAGGTAACTTGAATATGCTTGCAGTTCATTATGACACGACATAGTAACGTTGTGTGACGCCATTCTGTATTTAAAAAGATTACTGTTAAAACCAATACATTTAGATTCTCTAAGTATAGTGTTGTGAAATAGTGTGAAGTATTTTGGGTAAGAGGGTTTGGATTATGTTCAGTATAGCAAAAAGCACAACATCGGAAAACACAGAAATATGAAAAAAGACAAGCAACTTTACACTGATGAAAACTAAAGTAAATAAAATTTGACAAGCAATAAAAAAATATTGAAAGCTGAATAAAGTTGTGACTAGCCAATAATAACTTACTAAAACTACAACTTCTCAATAACTTACTAAAATTGCAACTTCTCAATAACTTAATAAAATTGTAACTTTTTAATAACTTAATAAAATTATAACTTCTCAAAAACAAAAATAGAATATGTATTACGGGCGAGTTATCGAGTAAACGAACCAACGTCATAGTTAACCAAAAACTTTGGCAATATCGGCATCTGAACGCAAGCGATGTCGCGGCGCGCCATGTTCCTTACGGGCATACAGTTTACCTTCACGGGTCCACACATATTTCCACTGTACGCGAACCGATTCACTACGCGCTTTGTAAAAAAGATGACGGTTTGTGGGAGTTAAGCGTTCGTTGACGTAGAATCGCCGAGCATCCGCGCTCAGGCCTAAGCCTCCTGTGGTCGCGTCTCGCCGCACTCGCGCCGCGGCAAGCATTTGGTCTCGCAACGCACGGCGTGCCAGCCGCACCACTAGGGGGCGCGGACGCGGCGGCTGGGCGTCCTCCGCCAGTGTACGCCGCACTGGACCCGCTCGCTCTGCACTCACAACGTCTCTATCGTCCAGCTTAACGCCTAGTTTTTGAGCAATGGATAATGCGATGTGACAGCAACGTTCATTATTTTCCTCAGGTATACCCGCTATTTCTATGTCATTACATAATAATTCTTGATCGCGTTCATTTAAATCTAATTTGAGATCTGCAATCGTCTGCTCCAAGTCCAAGGTGTCGACAGTGGCTTCGCCCCGTTGATGTTCTATGGCTTCGACTCGCACTAACAGCTCATCAATGCGGTGGTTGCACACCTTCACTTCAGCTGAAAGACTGGCTATTGTAGTCCGAAACTCCTGCATTTCTGACCGAGCCGCCTTCATCTCCTCACGCATCAATCGCAGTTCAGCAATGAGCTCTTTAGACACGGTCTCTGGGTCCTCTGTTTCGCGCGCCGGGGATGGTGAAATTTCCTTACAGGACGTTGACGGTGTTGGCACAGGTGTTGGTGACAGCAACGTTATCGGGGTCTTTTTAGCGTTAGCTTGCTTGCGTGTCGTCACGTTTGACTCTGCATGTCTTGAAGGGGTATCAGTATGGCCTCTTTTAGGTATTTTGCTAATACAATTCGCGCACTGCCATTTATTTTTGTGCTCTGCAGTCATGGTATTATAAAATCGCTTTTCACTTACGTTGGCACACATAATGTCATAATGCTTTGAGCACGAACAGCATATAAGAAATTGCCTTGACTGGATATTTTGCCGGCAGGCAGCACAAACACCATTATTCGACGGCATTGTTTTCGATATCTGTAAACACGTAGAGTCCTCTAGCGATGTATAGCAATACCAAGTATGTTTACTATTCACCAACAGATGGCGCTAGTTGGTATGCATTGATAATGCAACGGCTAGTTCGGCGACCGCTTGTTTTGTTTACGTAGGTTTTTCAAAATAACGGTTTTTCTTCGAGGCGTTGAATTTTTCCTTATTTTGCAGATGAAAAATGTTGAAAAGTACTTACAAGTAATTTGCAGTTGTTTTATTCACTAAAACATGTAGTTTTTTAGGAATTGTCACCTAAAATCCTGCTGCAAAAACTTCGTTTACGTAAATCACTGTCTTCGTTATTATCACTTAATCACTGCACCAATCCTCTTGATAACATTAGTACGTATTATTTATAGGCGAATATTACAAAATCAACTATTTTAGTAGCAAAAGTAACGTAAATGTATTTTTAACAAAATATTTTCTATGGAGTCAATGTTCACGTACGCGCGGTGGCGTCCTCGGCAGAGTAGGTAACACGTTTTTAATTCCCACTTGTAAGGAAAATTGACTTCTAGGGGGGGGGGGGGGGGATCCTCCAACCAGACCGGTGTTATGTCTGGTGGGCTGCTGACCGACGGTTGATGTCGGGTTTCTGTATATGTACTTAGTCGCTTGAATAATGTTGATAGCGCGATTCAGGTTACGTCAGTTGTAGTTCGCATGTGGCGAGATAGATGTCGGTCACATTCAGTAACTTTTTTTGGCTGTCTATCCGCTGTATATTCGTTATAGAAACAAAAACTACTTAACGGATTTTAACGAAATTTGGCACAATTATTCTTCATATATTTGGGCAGGTTATAGTATATTTTTCATTACGCTACGATCAATAGGAGCAGAGCAGTGGAGGATCATATTGGGAAAACGGGAGAAGTTACTCCATTTTTTACACGTAAAACTAATAGATGGATTTAAATGAAACTCATCTGAATAAGACATAAGCTACATTAAACTTAAGTCCACGCGGACGAAGTCGCGGGCGGCCACTAGTAAATAAATAAATAACGAGTGCAACTGTCCTCACCAGGTAAGACTTCCCACAGATATGACAGAGGTTCTCCTTCTTCGTGTTGATGTGGTAGTTCTGCATGTGGAGGTACAAGGAGGTGTGGCTCTTGAACGGCTGGAGCAATACACGAACATAACTTTGAAACATTGAGATGTTCAATAAAATCATGTGCTTACAGTTCGTTCCCGTTAAGAATGCAGTGATTTTTAAATTTAATTTGTTCGCACACTAAAAACCTTAGATCCACAACCTTCGCGGTCGAAAGTATGCGTTCAACTGGTCACTGTGGACTTGACTGTCTAATTAGGAACGATTTGATTGGTTAGGGGGCGTGCTAGATCGAAGGACAAGTATGAAATTACTGCATTCTCGACGCGAACGAACTACAGGCATTTAATGAAAAATCTATCTACGAGACTAGACGACGATTTGTCAAATTCTATTTTGAGTGCCCGTGAGGCAGTTGTACGGCAACCACTGTTGAAAAGCAACACACACCGCGTCGGGAATGAGAATAATCTATACGTCCCACTGCTGGGCACAGGCCTCACCTCAACTATGAAACTATGAGGTGGCGCGAGGTGTAAGGTCTATGTCAGATGTTATGAAGCCGCCCTCAGGCCTTTGACGACTGACATCTAGCGATATCAACCGGGACCAGCTGCTTAACGTGCCATCCGAAGCACGGAGATGCCCGAATTACACATCACTAAATTTCGGTCGGGGTGGTCACCCATCCCATATCCGACACGGCGTGTGTTGCTTTACAACAGCGATCGTCGCCGACCCACTGTTACAACTGCGCCACGGGCCTCTTAGTACTAGTATGTACCGTACCTTATTATCGCAGAGCTCGCAGCGATATTTGACCTTCTGCAGATGTTCCCAGTCCACGTGGTCCCTCAACCGCGTCTTGGTGCCGAACTTCTTGCCGCAGTCGTTACACATAAAGCTGGAACAGTGTAACTAACTATACGTCGAATAATGATGGGATCTGAAGACTGATTTGGTGTAATGGTTCAGAAGTGGGCTGTTACACCAGAGGTCGTGGGTTCGATCCCCGCACAGTGCAAACATTTGTGTGAATGAACATGTCTGTACTGGTCTGGGTGTTTCCTATGTATGTTAGTATATATTTACAAAAAAATGTATCTAAGTATGTTTGTCCGTTGTGTACTTTCCCAAAACACAAGCATATAGTTGCTTAGTTTCGGGGTTGGTGGCGCTGTATGGAATAGTGTCCTGTAAAATGAATCAATTATTATTTCTTTATATTTTCTACTGCAGTTTAAATAGTTTTAGGTAGCGACGCCTTCAGATTTAAGTGACCTATGTCGCGAAGATGTCGCTACTGAGATAACATATCCTCATGTCCATATCCCTAATGGGTTAGACAGAGGCACAGTGATTGTTGCCGTCATGGTGAACCGAACATTCAGATGCCCACATTCCAAGGGAATTCGAACCCAACGTGGTAAGGGGCAAGCTTACCGCCGTTATCCGGGTTGCTTGGGTTTTATTCGTGTTTACTATCACCGGAGAGTTAGCCGCAAATTGTAATATGAACACAAAGTAGGTGTTCCGGCCAGCTATGCTATTTCGGCGGACGCCAAAACTCCCTTCGCTCGAGTGAGTGAACTTTAAAATTCAATTTCTTTGCAGATGTGGTCGTTACAGAGAAAAGAACTAAGCCAAATAACATTTATTAATTATTTACATACAAAATGAAAGAAAATACTAATAGCACGGCAGATTACAAAATACAAAATATTTATTTCAGTTTCTTACAATAAAGGCATTACAGTAATTAGGAGGGGTCCATATTGACTCACCTAAAGTTGTTTCTCCGAAATTGTTCGTCCTAACGATTTGTGATCCGAATGATCACTCTTCCTAAAATTTTGAGTCCTAAAGTTTTCTTTCATACTTTTTGTAGTTCTAATGACGATGTTCATAACGCTCATGTTTCCTAAAACTTCAATTCATAACATTTCATCTCCTAATGTTGTTTCTCATAACCATATAATGAATACACACATTAATAAATGCACATTGCATTCTAACCTAATCTATCCGTGTCGGTTTCGCCCTGACTCTAGTATAGGGCAGACAAGTATACCAATTAGTTGTTATAACAAATAATTCATAGTTTTTCATAGAGAAAAGATTCATTTTCCCAGTGTAGAATTAGGGTCAAAGACGGTTAGGTTGACAAAAATTAGGATATAAGTGTTTATGGCTATCGAAATTATGAAGTTGAATGATTCGGAACTAAAACATTAGGAAAAGAGAAGTTAGGAATTGGGATTGTTAGGATGAAAAATTTTAGGAAGAAAATTTTCGGAGTTCCGATTTTAGGAGTTACAATTTCAGGTGAACTTCGGCGTACCCAATTGGGAGTCCCCATTTAAGCAATAATTTTGCTTGCGTTTGTAGATTCCGCTCTTTTTTAACATTTTAAGAAATATATTAGGAGTAAGTTCCGTATCTACAGATTTGATCTCGGGACCACCGGGTTCCGAGCTTGAATGTTTAACTACTGGACCACGACGCTTTCTGAGATAGGTCAGTTAAATCTGAAGTCGTCTGTATGTTTAACCGTTGCCTAGTTGAAATAGCACACGTTTTACTTAGTAGTGGCGCTAGGTGGATTAATGAAATGTTTATATTGTAAATTAATTTACTGACTTTCCATTATAAATGTCTTTGAACTAAAACTTGTCATAAACATAAGTCAATGTTCACTTACTTATACTCCGTCTCGGAGACGTGTTGCCGCGCTAGGCTCAAATGTTGCCGGTACGTCGCGATGGACGCGAAACGTTTGTCGCATGGCTCGCAGTATAGCTCCCCGGCTTCTTGCGCCTGTGAAAAGTCTCTAGTTTAGAGTACAGTAAAGTCCAGAATTAGGCGAACTAACGTGACAGTCGAAAATATTGCCAACAATAAATAGTGATAGATCTATGTCGACACAAATATGTTTTTTTTTTTTTATTTTATTAAAAATGGATTTGCGTTTGACCTCAGACTCACCTGATGGTAAGCGATGACGAGGCCGAAGGTGGAACACGCTTACCCAGAAAATGCCTATTCACTCTTGCCTTGAAGACACCAAGGTTGTATGTATCCGGAAACACAGACGCAGGGAGGGCGTTCCACTCCCTAGCGGTGCGGACCAGGAAGGAAGCACCAAACCGCTTAGTTCGGACCGCTGGAAAGTCGACCACATGGGGGTGAAAGCCCTCACGGCGTCTAGTGTGGTTCGGTGGTAGAAAGTGGAGGGTGGGATCAGGTCATGAAGTTCCTGCGCACACTGTCCGAAATACACCTTATAAAAAACCGATAGACAGGCAACTTTACGCCGATGCTCCAAACTCTGAAGTTTGGTTCCAACGAGCATATCGTCGCCTATCAGTCTCCTGGCCCTTCGGTCTACTGAGTCCAGTGCATCCAGCTGGTATTTGGCAGAGCCATCCCAAAGGTGGCAGCAGTACTCCATACACGACCGAACTTGTGCTTGATACAACTGTAAGAGTTGCTCCGGTGTGAAGTACCGCCTAACCTTAAAGAGGATACCAAGTTTCTGAGCAGCGGTTTTTGCTTTGGACTCAATAGAACTGCCGAAGTTGAGGTCAGATGGAAGATCCATACCAAAGGAGCTCGAGGTGGTTGGTTATCGGTATGGGTGCATCCAGGAAAGTAGGAGTCAGATTTAAAGGACTCCGTTTGGCGGAGGATAGACACGCCTGAGTTTTTTTGGCGTTGAACTCAACGAGGTTAGCTTCGCCCCAGTCGGACACTGCTTTTAACGTTGAGCTCATCCGCTCAACCATGGCCTCTCTAAGGGACTCAGTCTCAGCCGGACTAGTGCGAGCGCTGGACATGTATCTCTCTGTAACGGTGCTGTCATCTGCGTATCCGAAGATACCTGGGCACAGCAGATCGTTGATGTGCAGCAGGAATAATGTTGCAGAGAGAACAGACCCCTGAGGAACTCCGGCATTTAGGTATAGCCAATAGGTCGGAAGAGCAGCCATCCATGACTACCCTTATTGACCGTTCACTCAGGAAGTCAGATATCCAGTGACACAGTGCGGTGGGAATTCCGTATGACGGTAGCTTGCTTTTAAGGCTATCGTGCCAGACCCTGTCAAATGCCTTTGAGATGTCGAGAGAGACGGCAAGAGCCTCGCCGTGATTCTCGACGGCTTCGCCCCACAAGTGAGTGGCGTACGCAAGAAGATCACCAGTTGACCGTTCTCGGCGAAAACCGTACTGTCGATCACTGAGCAGACTGTTGTCCTCAAGGTACGCCAGGAGCCGGTTGTTAATAACACGTTCCATACTTTTACAAAGTATAGAGGTGATTGCAATTGGCCTGTAGTTGCCAGGGTCGGCTCGACTGCCTTTTTTGGGCACAGGTTGCACGTTAGCAAGCTTCCAAGACTTCGGAACTTGTCCCGTTGATAGAGAGAGGCGGTACAGGCGTGTCAGTACAGGAGACAACTCGGGCGCACAATTCCGCAAGACCACTGCTGTCGATATAACCTTGTGTTTTTTAAAAATCTAATTCTATTTATATTTCATCAATTATGAATTGTGGTTTATTCAAAATATTTAAACAAAAACTGACCAATTAAGATCATAAAATATGTTATTTTCTGTATTTTAAGATGTTAACAGAATAAATATCTCCGTATAAATATACCAATTCGAGATTAACGCTTAAATTGGCCACTTTCAATACTAAGCAGAGATTTGTTTACACAGAGATGATTTATCCTAAAATACAGAAAAAGTCTCAGTTTCGTAAACAATAAACTGTCAAGGTAGTTCGCCTAATTCTGGACTCGACTGTGAGTTTTCCCGCTGTTACCGCAAAAACTATTTAAATCTGATAACTGATAACTGTCTGAAAATAGATTATTTAGTTAAATTTTACAACCAATGCTTGATTTGAGCATTTGTGGTAAAATTTTAATGAATTATTATTACTTACCACAAACATTTTTCGCCTTTGTATTTATAGACAGCCTGAATTGGAAAATAAATGTCCTCTCTCTTGATGAATGTATTTTTGTGCAATCATCAGCATAAATTTACTTTTTTATATTTGCCATAGTGTGCATATTGGGCTCCTTGGCATAAAATAAAAATAAATATCTTTGGCATAAACAAGGTAACTTCTGAAATCACTTTTAGGTGATCAAGTAACCTATTTAGTTACGGTTTGGAACAATAATTACGGGACAACCTAAATTATTTATTATATTTTGAATTAAAAGAAAGAAGAAATGATAATTATTTATTCGACATTACATTATAACACAAAATAACAAAAGCGAAAAAATTTAATACAATTAAAAACATCAAACATAAATGAGATAAAAAATACTAAATTGATATTTTATTCGTGTTATTTGTGACACGAATAAAATATATTTAATAAGAGAGCACTTCTATTCTAATCCAATTAAAACATCGCACAAAAAAGAGACATAAAAGTCTAACTTATTGCAACAAACAGCTACACTGTATTTGTAAAATTAAATCGAAATCAAGTAACCACAGCTGAGCTTTTCGATTTTGTAGTTTAAATGCTTCATGTAGCATAATAATTTCAATTTGTAGTTTTTGAAATACTTTGCGACGGAATAGCTTGCATGTCACCTTCTGGCAAAGCTGCAACTGATTTCAAATTAAAGTCGTTTACGAAACATCGTCTAAACCTTGAGAAACTAACCACATCCTTATGTTCTTTTTTATACATGTCATATAAGTCTGGCATCTTTAAATTAGGCGGTAAATAAGCCACTCCACTTTCTGTACAAAACTTTGAAGAATGAACTAAGTTAACAATGAAGTTTCTCATTACGTTTAGTTTCTCGAGACTGATAGCATTTTTACCGCCTACGTTGCTTCCTCTGTTATCATTCATGTCATTGCTTCTTCTTTTCACCAGAGCTTTACTAACCCTTGACCCGCTTACTCCTAAAGTCTTTATAAAAGCGTTCTTGCAAATTTCTTTATTACATAAATAATATTTTCTTGAGTATATCCTTGTAGACGTTCCCTTTGAGTAGCACCTTTTCTTGTTCTCTTCCTTAACGCACTTTTGTATTTCGGCACAACGACCTTGAAAAGTACCTAAATTCCAAAATCTATCGAACTCTGCCTTCCTTTCAGCTACAGATAGAATTTCAGTACATTTCTTTTGACAGTTACAGTTAAAAAGTGCATCAAAAGGTTTGCTTTTGACTTCTTTACCTGTACTACTTATATAATCGCGGTTAGTATTTATCCGAATTTTCATTATTTCTCTATTTTGACTTGCGATCTTTCTTTTGCGTCCAGTTTTCTGCTTCTTATTAAGTATTTCTTCATAATTATTTCTGTTTATAGGGTTTGAGGCAGTTGCCGATGCTTCAATATTGAAATTCTCTTCATTTACGGGGCTACAGTCATCTTCGTGGCCAGGAATTATATTAATATCATATATTTTATGTGTGGTATCTGTATTTATATCGTAGTTTGCACCTAAATAGAAAACTGCTTGATTTAACTCATCATCCGCATGTATGGTAGCTATACTATTATTGACATCTCTGCAATCAATGGTATTTATTTTATTTTGACTTGCCACCTTTATTTTGCGTCCAGTTTTCTGTGTTTTCCTAAGCTTTTCTTTGAAATTAATTCTGTTAATAGGGTTCAGGCCAGATGGTAATTCTTCAGTTTGGAAGTTCTCTTCACTTACGGGGCTATAGTTATTTTCGTGATCACAATTTGAGTTAGTGTTGTCTATTTCATGTGTGGTATCTGTATTAACTATATCGTAGTTTGCTCCCACATAGTAAGCAGCTTGGTTCATTTCTTCATCTGCATGTACACTACTATCTGTACTGTTATTGACATCTCTATCGCAATAATTTGTGCTTATTTTACTAACAGTTTCCTTTTCAGCTACTTTGTTGTATTTCCTGCTTGATTTACCATTGAAAGCTGTCGGAATATTCAATGGATGGTCTTTTTGAGTATGATCAAATTCAGTTACAACATTATTTCCCACAATGAGTATGTAATCATCTTGGAGCTCTTGATCATTCGTGTTGACAATCTGATCGCCAGTTCCTGTAGCAACAACACCATCGTCGTGGTCCACAATTGCTTTACATTCTAAATTACTTGAGATAACCGATTTTCGAGCTGTACGCTTAGGTTTTTTCGGCTTAGAAGTATCAGTGGTGGAACTATGTAATTTTCTTGCTGTTGAAATATTGTCTGTATCTTGTATTTCAACTTCTGGCAAGACTGTCGTTGATTTTAAATTGATATCGTTTAAATAACATTTTCTAAACCTCGAAAAACTAACCGCATCTCTATAATTCTTTTTATACATGTCATACATCACAGACATCTTTAATTTGGGGTGTAAGTATGGTTTCCCGCTTTTGGCACAAAAATTTGAAGAATTAACTAAACTAGAAATGAAGTTTCTCATTACGTTTAGTTTATTAGAACTAATAACATTATTACCCACTGAATTCATTCCCCTCCTATCATTTATTTCATTGTTTCGTTTTTTAACCAAAGCCTTAGCAACCCTGGACCCGCTTACTCTTAAAGTATTAAGAAAAGCTTTCTTGCAAATTTCTTTATCTCTTAAGTAATATTTTCTGGTATACATTCTTGGAGAGTTCAAAGAGTAGCACCTTTTCTTGTTCACCTCTTTGACGCACTTTTGTAATTCTGCGCAACGACCTTGAAAAGTGCCTAAATTCCAAAATCTATCGAATTCTGCTTTTCTTTCAGCAGCAGATAAAATTTCAGTGCATTTTTTTGGACAGTTACAATTGAAAGCGGCGTTAAAATGTCTACTTTTCACTTCTTTTCCTTTACTATTTATATAATCTTGATTGGTATTGGCGCGCATCTTCGCTATAGCTTTATTCTGATCTGGAAACTTTCTTTTACGTCCTCTTTTGGGTTTATCTTTATCTATTTCATCGTTATCGTCGATGGGGATATAAAAGTAAGTAAGGTTGTTCATGTTATTATTCTTTTTCGAATCAACTACATCGTCTACATATTTAGTGTCGACAATGATGTTTTTCTTATTACAAGATCTCTTCCTACTAAGTATTTCAGATACAGAAGCCTCACAATTTTGTATTGTATTTACTTGCGTGGTATCTTCTGTTAAAGTAATCACTGTTTCGTTACAATAAGTTATGTGTTCAGATGTAATTCCTATGACATTTTTTCTTGAAACATCAGAGCAGTTTTGTAACGCATCAGTTTCAATTTTTGTTACATTCTCAGTCATATCGTTAATGCCTTGTGCTGTTATAGATGTTAAGGCATCTTGTAATTTTGTTTCAACGTCTTCTAAAGTGAATGGTACATCTTGGTTTTCTTTCTCTCCGTCTTCAGCAAGTTTACCTCCGAATGAACAGTTGACATATTCTATTGGATTATTTACTCTCAGTCCTTTGGAATCTGATGACTGGTCTGCCATTTCTTGGCAGTTTAGTCCAAGGCTGGACAAGTATTGCTCGGCTTGCTTGCGTTGTCTTGCCGTCATCTGAAAAATAACATCAGAACACTGAAGCGTTCGTCCGAGTAGTTCCACTGGGGGAGTTAATCATAAGCGGTTCCGTAACTAGTAGTTGAGTTCGAAGATTATTTTCTATGTTATTTATTATTCATAATGCTGTATGTTTTCCATAGATTTCCAGAATGAAGAGTTGTGGACAGCCTACACGAAATAATACTACGTGTCCATGACAGGTCGTTTTCATCTCCTAAAATTTTTGTTTTTTTAGTGGTCTTCAAGATGACCTCACTCCACCTGATGGGAAGCAGCCGTGAGGTCCAGATATGGGCTTGACAAGCACAGTAATGGACAACTACTTTGCTGGTCAATTTTATTGAGATTCTGATTGTTTGTTACCGGGGCGATGTTGAACCCAACGTGGGCCTATCGCCGTTATTCGGGTTACTTGGGTTTTGGTATACGTGTTTTACTTCAACGGAGAGTTAGCTGCAAATTATACAATGAACACAAAGGTGTTCCGGGCATATTTGATTCAATGTGTTAAATTTTAGATAGCAGTGTGGTTCTTGTTGAAAGTGAAGTGTCTTTCTTCTTGAATGATTTTCGTTTTTCTAACGTAGTTATTTGATCTTCAAAGCCCGAAGAAAGGTACAGAGGCAAACGGTATAATCTTAAGTAAGTAACATTATCGCATCAAACTTAAGTAATGCTCAAATTGTTACACGCATGAAATTGTTTGTGATTCACCGACAGCCAAAAATAGTGAGTAGAAGTATTGGTTTTTTAATAATTGGAGTAATTAGAAAATGATAAAAACATAAAATCTAGCATATGGAAACAATTCATAAAAAATCGTAAAAACCATCAAAATATGTTCATGAATTAACCAGAAAATACTGTTCCGAATTTTTATCTCTTATTTTTTTAAAAAAACACAATCATCATCATCAACGAATGTGTATGAATTTGTCAATGTATAATGTGTGTATATTTTAGAATTGTAACTTTATGCAATGCTAAAAGGGTTCAAGTGTTCTGTCAGGCTCAAAAGTCAAGCCACAGCTCATGAATCGTATTTCTATTGGATTAAAGTACAATTTGGCAACACTGGCAGCTTTCAAAATGTATTTCTTAGATCAGTAGCACTGTAGTCAATGTTATTACAATAAAAAAGACGTAGATAGGTTATGTTAGTACTGACGCGAAGTCAAGTCCACGGGGTACGACATAGTTAATTTGACCGTGTGAAGAAGACAGTACGATTATTCACTAAGGGCCATGCCACACTGGCGGATTGCGAGCGTTTTCAAAGCGAAGCGGCCACGCAACGAACCCGCCGCCTGTGCGTGGCGAAGACGTCGCGGCTGCGCAGCGAATACGTTGCGGACGCGCAACGATTTCGCCGCGGACAAAACATAGTAGTCGCTTTCATTCAGTCGATTGTTTGTTATTGAATCCTCCCAATATCTTCGAAGTATTAGTTTACGTTTCTCGCGTCTTCGAAGTAACAAAGCTAACAGCAGTATTTCCTCGTCGGAATCCATTCAGTTCGCTGCTCACTCAAGGCGGAAACGTTGCGAATCCGCGACGCGTCCGCAACGTGTTAGCTGCGCAGCCGCGACGTATTCGTCGCGCACCCGCGGCGGGTGGGCGGCGTGGCCGCTCCGCTTTGAAAACGCTTGTAATCCGCCAGTGTGGCATGGCCCTTAAGCGTAAACGAGACAGATACATGTTGCGCAGTGTCGTCTCAAGCTGTCAATGCTTTGCTCAGGTGTTCGAAGTTCTGATTTCGGGTGCCACTTTTTAGCACATGACCTATGTACCTGTTTTTATTTCGTTTTTTCTAGAGTTTTTTAATGGCTTATTATTGCTATTTTTTGATTGCGGTGCCCTTACAGGGTTCATGTTCTGAACCAAAAACTGTATTTAAGAACTGTAATGTACAACATGAATGCAATAAAAGTTTGAAGTTGATAATAATATCATTGAGTGTAGTAGGATAATGGTGAAGGAACGTACCTTATGTGACCTCATATGGCGGCCGAGGTTGGACTTCCATTGGAACACCTTATCGCAGCGAAGACATGGATGGCGGTTTTGACCGCGGTGCAGCACTCTGCAACAACAATAAGGATAAGATTAGATTAGATAAATACTTAAGAGTAGTTTACAATTAGAAAAAACATTTTAGAGTCCGAACCGGTGTTTACATGAAATAAATCATTTTTTAGTTTACTTTAGTCAATGTACAATTTAGGCGGTCTTATTGCTAAAAGCAATCTCATCTAGAGAACCTACAGGTAAAGGTAACAAGACAGAAAGGGTAAGCAAGTGCACTAATACGATAGAATAGAAATGTGCTTATATGAACTACAAATACTAATGAATACAAAAATATGAATTTTAAGTTTTTCTCAATATTAACATTACAGTGGTTAGATCCCCATTTAAGCAATAATTTTGCTTTTGATAGAAGATTTCGGACTCCTTGACATTTAACAAGATATTAGAAGTTAAATAATAATTAACAAAACAATATAATATTCAAGAACAATAGTTACATACGTGGATTCAAATGATTTGGCGCTAGATGGCGCTGTGTGAAACTGTCCAGTGATATTCCTGCAAACAAAAGGTGCGGTCCAACTCACCTAAAATGGTATCTGTAAGTCTTCTTGGAGCTGAAGAACTTGCCACACTCCGGGCACTTGACCTTGTCTCCCACCGCCTCGGGTTCGGGGTTCTTCTCCCGCGCGTACTTTACTATTGGCGGAGGCTGCAACATCAGAATTCACTGTTGTAACCAGGGGTGTTATGGGGTCGAATTGCAGCCAAAAATAATAAAAAACCAGGCAAGTGCGAGACGGACTCGAGCAGGAAAGGTTCCGTACCATCATCTTATGTACAAAAATGGATTGCTGTTCGTTAGTCTCGCTAAAACTCGAGAACGGCTGGACCGATTTGGCAAATTTTTGTTTTGAAATATTTGTGAAAGTTCAGGAAAAGTTTAAAAGCTGAGTAAACATGAGAAAATGCTAGGAATATAGTGAAAAACATCGATTTAGTTTTCCTTTGCAATCATTTCTACCTGTCAATGATTGACAACAGAACAATGTCTGTCGGCACAGCTAGTATTGTATAAAATAATCACGTTTGTTGTATATATTTTTTTTATTTATTAATCTACTAGCTGCCCCGACAGACGTAGTTCTATTGACAAATATTCAGTGTCACGTGCCAGGTAGAAATGGTAGCTAAGAGAAAACTCAATTGTGTTTTTAACTATATTCCTAGCATTTTCTCTCATGTCTCACCTTTCCAACCTTCCCTGAACTTTCATGAAGATTTCAAAACGTAATTTATTCAAATCGGTCTAGCCGTTACCGAGTTTTAGCGGGAATATCGAACAGCATTCCATTTTTATTTATAGAGCGATATTTATTTTATTGATTAAGATACATCAGCGACAATATCATTAAATACAGAAATAAAAAAATACACAATTGGATCTTAAATATTCTGTGAAAATTTTAAGCGTCAATCTGTTACCTTTATTAATACTGAGCCCCCTTAATATTTTCATTTTTTTATTTGTAAATAAAAAAGACGTTTGCACGTTTGTAATGGCTAGAGTATAGATGTGTTGGGCCTGTGCCCAGCAGTGGGACGTTTAAAGGTATGTTCGTTGTGCTTACCCTTTCCTTTTCCATTAAAATATCTTCATTATTTTCTACATCAGTCTTTTTACTTTTACTTCTAGAATGTTCTTTCTTCTTCTGTTCTTTGAGTTGTTCTCCTTTTTTAACTGCGTCTAGACTCAGATCTTCGTCATCATCAAAATCATCGTCATTTATACCTGGAAGGGTTGTTGCGAAGTTGATATACTAAAATAAAGTCCTACCAATATTTTAAATGCTGTATGTAGTTTGTAAGTATAGATGTTTCCAACTCTTTCCGTAAAAACCACTGGATGGATTTTGAAAATGAAACTTTACAGTAATACAGCTTATACATCAGAATAACTCATACAATGATATTATATTAGAAAGACGTAGATAGGTTAGTGGTTAGTGCTAAAAAAGTGGCACCTGAAAACAGGACTTCGACCACCTGAGCGGGGATCGAACCCGCGACCACTGGTGTTTAAACCAAATCGATCGTCGCCGGTCCTCGATGATAAATCATAGATTATTTTACTTTAGCATTAGATATAATGCATTATGATCTTACTAAAGATAGGAAAACCAGAAAAAGACATTCGGTATTGGCTTCAGGCGGGAATCGAACCCGCGTCTTTCGCAAACCGGGCGACTGCACTAACCACTGTGCTACCGAGACTTTTAAGGCAAGACCGAATATCTTTTTCTGGTTTGCCTATCTACGGTAATAAAACGATGTTTGCGAGAGTCTCCGTACATTACCTACCTGTATCTTCCAAGGCTTCACACATCAACAGTTTGGGATCCCCGGAGGAGACCGAGCGAACTTCTTCTGCTTTCTTCTTTGCTTTTATCTTCTTCATAACTAACAACCTCTTCACTTTCATCTTAGTCTTCTTGTTTGACTTCTCTTTAGTCGTCTATAAGGAAAATACAGGTGAACATCATCTTCAAGTTTAAAGTTTATTGACATTGATGTATATTTTACAAAAGGCTTTGTACTGTCTCATAAATTTGACAACCTGTGACAGGGGTAAGGGAGGGGTCTAAAAAGAATGGAAAACATGTGACGTACTTCATAAAGAGTTAATATGTGGTCTATCGCTCTTTTAGTGATTATTTCCGCACGACAATCCGCACTGATTTCACGTGTATAGTAATACCTTTTTATTATTCTTCTTCGTCTTGGTTTTGGTAACTTCCACATCCTCCACGAAGGCCTCAGCCTCCGGCTCACTGTGGGGGGGCTCGAACTCGACCTTCACTGATCTGCTGTCTACATCCTGGGAATAAAGGTACAGGGTGAGGTTTTTAACTGCGTGGTGTAGGCCAAATCCCAAGCTATAAGAAATATAGAGTCAAAGGAGGCTTGTAGCCGATTTTGACGAAAACTAAAATTGCATACTAGATTTGTTGGTTTTGAAAAAAAACTTAGTCTATATGGTTGCGTCGGCTTGTAGGTCGCTCATAAGGGTCAAATATGAAATATGGCACACCGTATAAAACTTTATTAATTATATTTTTTATTTTTCTATTTATTAGACTCTATTTCTGATGTGGAACAGAATATTGTTTTGAAGCTCTTATTATGTATTGGGCTCTCCTGTAAATATAGATGTAGGCTTAGATGAAAATAAATGAATCATGCAAATAATTCAAAGACACCTAAATTACTGTAATATGAAACTGAACTGGGCGCACTCAGTCACTGATACGAATAACAGAAAACAATGCATGACACAAATGTTTCGTGTTAGCTTCCTTGAAATATTAAAAATGTTTGTAATTATGGATGTTTGTTACTCTTTCACGTAAAAACTACTTACTGGACAGATTTGGATGCAACTCTACAGTAATATAGCTTAAACATCAGAATAATACATAGGCTACAAATAATAAATATATTGTTCAAAAAACTTAAGTCCACGCGGACGAAGTCGCGGGTGGCCGCTAGTTCTACCATCCTACCAATAATATAAATGCGAATGTTTATATGGATGGATGGATGTGCCGTGTTGATCTTTCACGTAATAACTACTTAATGGATTTTAATGAAACTATACAATAATATTTACATCTGAAAAGGACATAGGCTACAATTTATAAAAAAAAACATTTTTTATTTTCCTGCGAACGAAATCGCGGGCGGCCGCTAGTGTCTTATGTTCGAAAAATATGTATCTAGAAATCATATATTCTAAAAGGGACAGACAAGAAGATGTCCTCACCTGTACCGGCATCAGAAACGCTTCGTCCACCTCCTCCTTTATAGGCTGGAACAGCTCCGGGTAGCTGCAGACATAGATGGACTGCCGCTTGAGCCGAGGAGGCCTTTCCAGTGTCAGCTTTGATGAAGGGGAGTTCTGGAAAGTAACTTAATTGTTAGCTATAACACAATTCAAACTTAATGGCGGCTGTGAACATCGCGCGAGTCGATGCGCAGAACACAAATTAAGGTGACAGCGGGTTGCGAGGTGAGGTCAATCTTCCGCGCTCGGCGCTCGCAGCTAACTTCCGAGCCGCCTTTATGTTTTAATCGTATTATACAGACTATGGTTGTTGGGGATTTGAATAATCTATTATTTTTAAGACAACAAAAGTCACCCACTTTGCTTGTCGTTATCAAATTTCAAAGAAAGAGTAATTCTTAACGTGATTATATTAAACAGCGGTTTATTTAAATGTTTTAAAATACATATAGTTGATGAAGGATTGGGCTGTTTTTTTCGCAACATAAGGGCCGAAACTGCCTAAGGCGGACCCCCGCGCGGGCTCATAAGTACAGAATTGGAACGCAGTTTCGGCCCTAATACCTACTTCACTTGTAGTGTAGAGCCTGTTCGCACTAGCGTTTATTGGGCGATTTCACGGCGAGGCGATCTCGCCGCTAAATCGCGGGCGGTATCGCGGAGTCAAATTCAAAGCGGGCTTAGCGGCGTGATCGCGGCGTGTACGCTGCGAGCACGATGTCACTTACAACATTCGAATTGGTGATTTGCCTAGCCTTGAGCATGAATGGGCTCAATCAGTCACTCTCTTTCTCGTCTTCCTTCTTTCAACATTCTATTTTCTCACCTCCTCCAGAGCCACTTTGTGCTGGATCCTTCGCACAACCACTTTCTCATCAATATTATATGAAATAGTCACCTGATGCAACTGTGTGAGCAGCAGCAGGTCAGAGTAAGAATTCTTGACGAGAACCTTGAACGCTTCAAACCGCCGCAGAAGAGACTTGCAGTCAAAGCACACCTTAATGCTGACATCGGAGAAGTCATACACCTGTAAACATGATTCATAATAACTTATTTTTTTATTAAAATAAATAGGTTATGAATAAAAGTATTACACCAAAGTGGGCAAACATAGGCATTTAATGAGGATTCTAAATTGGCATTAACTTAGGATTAACTGGTAGGATTGGCTATCTACACCAGTAAATAAAAAAAAAATATAAACATCACTGGACATTATTCCACACAGCGCAATCTAGCCCCAATCTAAGCAACTAAATGCTTGTGCTATGGGGTACTAGACAATAGATAAACACTTAAATACTATTTATTTGTAAATACATACTTATTATACATAGGAAACACCCAAACCAGTACAAACAGACACATTTATGTCCACAAATGTTTGTACTGTACAGGGATTGAACCTCTAGTGTATGTTATTGCCCACTTTTGGACCATTACACCAAATTGGTTGTCAGCAGCCATCTTTATAGGGTTGTAGATGTATTAATCTACAGCAGAGGTTCCCAAACTTATTTTGTCTACTGCCCACTTCGAGAATAAATATTTTTTTAGCGCCCCCCCTTTTTTCACCTACCGCCTCAACACAATGCCCCCAATTTCTTTCTGGGTCTCTTACCGCCCCCCTTGAGACCTGCAGCGCCCACAAGGGGGCGTTATCGCCCACTTTAGGAAAGACTAATCTACCGACTGAAAATACAAGATTATTTTTGCATCTTGTTGTGTTTTAGTGTTGATTGATGTTTGCATCGCTGGTCATGGTTGGAGAACAGGATAGCATTTGCAAGGCGTTAAAGACTTTATAAAATTTAAATGTTGCTGTTCTATTGTATAAAGTGGCATAAAAAGCTATATTACTGGTACTCATTCAATTAAAAAAAACAGAAGATACAGGTTTGTTTCAAAATCACTATTGTATTTCCCAATGAAGAGTGCGTCGTAGAGGGAAAAATACACGAGTACACCCTTTGCCTTGCTAGACTCCAACCTTGAGCTCTCTGTGGGCAAAGCCATGGTAAATTGAGCAGCAAGTCAACCTTCATTCCAAATTCATATAAAAACAGCATTTACAACTTTTCTATTTAAGATATTACTAAAATAGGACGGAATGTATTCTTGTATTCAAAGAGAGACATACTTACATTTATTTCATTCAGAATTTGTGAATACAAGTGGTAACATCCAGTCTCTCCGATAAAGAACAGTTTTCTTCCCGTACATAAGCAGGCGGTACACAAATCACCCATTTTTGATTATACGCATTTACTAATGCTATCCGCTGTGGTAATTAATGTTTAACACCAACTATGATTATAGTTTTATCGATTTTTCACAATGTTTTCTCGTGAATTTTCAAGCGTCTTTTTTGTTTTTGTCTGTGTCAAACTGCTGACTTTTTTTTTCTTTTCGAAGTTTTTTTTAAGTGTTTGGTTTTTACGGCTCCAGCCTTCAGGGCATGGAGGTGATGCAGAAACAAAACGCGTTTACGTTTCATTGCACATGATTGCACATTATGAATTTCTAATCAAAGTAATTTTAATCGACGATTTATCTAATATGCATGCCGTCACCCTCACAACCACATGCCGCATGTTTGCATGATGGTCGATGGTCACATGAGCATCCAACAACGTGTTTATTCATAAAAAAATAATAGGCATTTAAATAGCTTTACCTACTCTATAGGACAATTTTTTCATTGACATATGCCGATATGCAAGCACAAAATAGGACACTGCAAATTACAAACACCAACACAATGGTAATCATGGCCAATCACCACTAATTTGCCTTTTTTTTTCTTTAATTTGATTTCACCACAGATTTAACATTTTTTTAATAGTGTGGTTGCCAAATTCTTTGCTGTTATTTCTTTTTTTTTAAAAGTGCTAAACTGTCAATGTCAAAATGCTGTCATTTATTCAGACACATGTCAGGTCGCAAAAAGCTGAAATTGTTTGTTTGTGAAATTTGTGTTAACTTCAGCAATATTGTGATAACAGCACTGTTGCAATTTTCTGTAGTACTTTAATTTAACCTCTATTAACTATGGCATACCCTTCGGCAGCAGCAGAGGAAATAACGAGTATTTTTCAAGAAATTATTAACAACAACTTAAAATATTGTGCTCTTTGCCTTCGTACTGAGCGAGAGAGGAAGCTGGTGGACCCTGAAGCCTTCATGAAATGCCTCGCAGTCATGCGGCTCCGGGCGCCGGTGGTAAGTGCTTGAAAAGTCAGAATTTCGACAAAAAGCTAGTTGAAAACTGCAACAACTTTGAGCATAGCATTTCAGGACCATTCCTAGTGCTTATTCCCTTTAATGGGGGTAGACTACCCTCTGATCGAGTAGTTCTTCTTATTTAAATACTAGCCTTATTGATGATATGAAACAGAAGTGCTTAAATAGCTATATCATGGAACATATTTTACACCAGAATGTAAGCATTATAGAAAACTTTTGAATTGCAGGTGAACTCAATTTGCTATGTGTGTGAAGCCCAGGCTGCGCGTGCCGTGTCACTCTTCCAAGCCATCAGCTTTGCGTCATCGGTCAACCGGTGGTTCAAAGACATGTCTTCGAAACTGAACTGTGTAGAAGAGATGCCGACACACCTTGATAAGTATATGGGGGTAAGATATTTCAAACTTCATTGCAAACTAAGTTCCCAGTTTTGATAAGTCAGCTTCACTAGAGGTTGCTAGTTTAATGTGTCTGTTTGTATTGGTCTGAGTGTTTCCTATGTATACTAAGTATCTAATAACGAGAAGTAAGTTTTTATATAAGTATTTTATTGATTGTCTAGTTCCCATAGAACAAACTTTGCCAAGTTCAGGGCCTAGATAGCCACACATTATATCACAGGAAAATCTCTTTAATGGAGTGAACTCTTCAACTGAGCATGTTAGGCCAAATACTAAACTATGAGGAATATAGAGAAGAATTTAGGTAGTAACTGTTGTAATATGTTTTAAGAATTATTATGCTGATAATTAATCCTGAAAGGATTAATTATCAAGTTTTTTAGTTATAGCATACTTAATTGAACATGTAATAGATAATGTAAGACATAGTTTCTATAAGAAAAAGGCAATTGTATAAATAAAAATGTGGGTAAATTAAGTGAGAGTGACTGCCAACAAAGTGCACTTGTAGTTTGGCAGAGCTGTAACTTAGTAAAGTAACTTTTAAGAGAAGCAAATCAACAAAAAATAACTATGTGTTAATATGTGCATGATAATATTGGCAACAAAACACACAAATCCGTTTAGGCACACAAATATTACTACTGTGTGTTGAACACCCAGAACCTCTGTTGTAACAGCCAACTTTTCAACTATTACACCTGTTGGAGAAACGAAGCTCCTTACGATTTTCTTTTTTAATTTTTTATCTGTGCTTGGCGCGAAAAAAGAAGACAATTGCCATCTAAACTCAAGAACGAAAGACGACTGTAATACCTAAATTATATTTTTATTACAAAACTATCAAGAAAATTTACTATTTTTATTTCAAGTTATCACCAAAGCATTCTTTACTTCAAGATTTATACAACACCCATGATATACCCAGTATGTCATCTTACTTACATACGCAGCGAGCGCAGCTTGTTTGTGAGCGTCGCCGCACGCCCCCGGTGACGGTTCTCTTGATTCTAACGATGCTCCAGTCGCGGCACTCGTGGCCGAGCCGTAATTCCGCGCGCACCTGTGAGTTTCGGTGCTCCCGCGCCGCTTTCGCTAGCGTAGAAATTAAAAGCGACAGCCCCACTTGTTAAGGCTATTATCGCTCGCTCGGCGTCCAAATTGTCCTTCTTGTTTTATTGCCGATCAATGACATTTGAAAGAATGTACAGAGGCGCACACATCAACCTTTACAAAACCATTGCAAAATGGGTCTTACGTCGACAGCATAAGGTGCCCCTATGTAAAGGTTGATGTGAGCGCCTCTGTACGTTATGTCAGTACTGATGCGAAGTCGTAAATTGTCCCCTGGCGGACATACCTATAATTTGACCGTGTGTAGAAATAGTATGATTATTTACTAGAGCATAAACAAGACAGATACCTGTTGCGCTGTGTCGTCTCAAACTGTCAATGCTTTGCTCAGGTGTTCGAAGTTCTGATTTCGGTTGCCACTTTTTAGCTCAAGTAACCTATCTACGTCTTAGTTATAATATCATTATATCGTTAAAAAGTATCTACTATATGCCCCCTCCCCAGTCTGAGAACAGCAACTGGCCCCGCGCAGTGGGTCTGACGCCGCTGCCGCTGCCGGCTGCGTGGAAGCAGGTCCGCGGCCGCTGCGAGCTCGTACAGACCGAGGTGCTGCTCGTTAGCGATGCGGTGAGTATACTGTGAGCTCAGACTAATTCTTGTCATTATTATTTAGCAATATAACTTGGGCCTCTTCAAGAAGAGAGTGAACAGCCATTTGTTAGGCCGGCATGTACCACCTTAGGCCACATCATCACTTACGATCAGGTGAGATTGTGGTCAAATGCGCGCCTAATTGAGATATAAAAAAAAAAAGAGTGCAGCGACGTAGTTGTTTGCATTGGTTGCGGTGCTTATTTTGTTTATTTATTTAAAGATTGGATTCAATCCTTGTTTATACATATTATGTTGGCTACTCACAAAATAATATGTAGGATGATTCTGTAAGAGCGCGGCTTTGGCTGAAAACCAGCACAGCTCAGCTCTTTGATCATTCAGCTTATGCTGAGCCAGATGCCCTAGTCACAGTTAACCCTTTCACCGGTAGTGGCTGAATAGTTGCCACCTTATTTTGAACCTTAGACGATTGGAATAGGGTCCAAAACCAACGAAAAATGGCAACATGTTCTACTGGTTAAAGGGTTAAACTAAAAATGACTGTTAAGTATCTGTCTTTTTGAGCTCTATCTGTGATAATGAATGGTTTCTTTCTCTCTACCTTTCTTGTGACCTTAAGACGTTTAAAACTCCATGGAACATTGAAATACGTGATACCATGCACATAAGATCAGTAAATCTCATGTCGAATATATACCTGTCCCTTTTTTTGCATGCATAAAAATATCTATCTGCGCAAATAGCGCGGCATCAAGTATAATTTTTATGTTTATCGATAAATTGCAATTTGAGTATCGGTAACTAATTTAATCACAATCATCCACATCACATCATATAATCCGCGTAGAATAAGGTTAAAAAATTGAAATATAACTTTATAAATTGCAGCCTATGTGCTATTCAGATGCATAAGCTATAGCATTGTAAAGTTTCATTAAAACCATCCAGTAGTTTTTACGTGAAAAAGCAACACGGCTCATCCACACATACAAACTTCCGAATTTATAATATTAATAGGAAATAGGATAACTATTTATTTATTTTTTGATTTGCTATTAGTATGAAACTGTTATTGTGTATTGAAAATGTTTATAAATATTATGAATAAATGAATATTTCATTTATCTCAGGTGCAATCAAACTCCGTGCTATCAGTGTCGACGTCGACCCTGACCCGCGGGCCCCGGCTGCCCCCGCCCCCGGGCCCGCCCCTGGCTTGCCACACGGATATAACGTAAGTACTACTTCTTTGTGTTCTTTAGGAATAGACTCTTAAAGTGGGTCTACAGCATATAATTTATAATGTATTTAATTAGAATGCTAGAAATTAAACAGGCTGAAATTTAAATCGTGTATTCATGTGTAAAAGGTTGTCTGGAAGAAATTGCTTTTAGCGATAAGGCCGCCTGAATTGTACCTACATTTTTGAGAGTTTCTTAAAATGTATGTTTTGTGCATTAAAGTATATCTTATTGGCCCAAACAAATTAATTTCACAGCCATTTGTTAGGCCAGCATGTTACAACTTAGACCACATCATCACTTAAGATCAGGTGAGATTGTGGTCAAATGCGCGTCTATTTAAGCATAATATTACATACCCTCACGGCCATAACCCTAATGGGTTAGTCAGAGGCACACTGATTGTTGCTGTCATGGGGAACAGAACATTCAGAAGCCCACATTTCGCCGAGGGAATTTGAACCCAACATGGTAAGGCGCGAACCCAAAATAAATATCTGTCTACCCGCAGAGAGCCACAGGTAGAAAGCATAGTGATAATAGAAGACGACGACGAGCCCCCGCCCCCTCCGCCCCCGGCGCCCCCAGCGCCCCCGGCGCCCCCCATGCCGCTGATAGTCTCCATCCACCAACTCTTGGAACACTCAGAACAGAATGCGGCTGCTTTCGTACCTAACGAAATGCAGCTGTTGTCAAGGCGAGTGGTTTTATATTATTTATCTTTCCATCAGATCTAATTTTAAATCTGTTTTGTTCGTCTGTCCGTCAATTATTTTTATACCAAAGCACCTCAGCATTCCCATCTCAATGGGGAATATTATGCACTTGAAACAGATGAGGGTCATGATTTTCTTTTTGAATCCTCATTACGTCTCTATCAATATTTTCTAGTTTTATTTCTTTTTCGATGTGAAAATAACTATTGAAAAGTGCTAAAAAATGTGGGAAATTCAAAGCGGTTGAAACAGAGCGTTATTGGTCAGATGATTTGATTAATGGCGTCTGTCGAGTGGATCGAGTGTGACAAAAATTCTGATTTTAAGTGCCACTTTTTTAGCACAAGTAACCTATCTTCCTCTATCATTGCATAGAGGTCATTATTGATTTTACTTTCCTCGCCATTCCAGACACAAAGATGGCCTAAACTTCATCCTACACCCAATAGTGACAGGCAACGACAACCAATGCTACGTACCCTCGCTGTCAGCCAAGCTGGTGCAAGGCCAGCTGGTCTACATGGACCCCGCCGGGATCCGCTTTGTTAGTGCCCCGGAGGACTCGCAGGTGCAGGCTAGTCAGCTGAGGAGCTTGCTCGAGGGGAAACAGGAGAAAGGTAGGTTGGGTGGACGGGTAGCTGCAAACAGGAAGGTTAGGTGGACTTAACTTGTGGTTATGTGTCTACACCCAGCGGGATCCCCTATCTGGGAGACTTATGAGTGATACAGAGAATTAGATCTGAATATGTTCTACTGAATTATGCTGAAAACAGAATTTGTTCCGTAAAATAAACGGAAAAATTCCCTTCTTTAACCGACCTCCAGCCAGCGGGATATTTTCTTAAACTACGTCTGATGAACTGTAAATTGATATCAACTTTTAGATCTATGTTTATTCTGTTTATTAAAAGAAAAATCAGTCTCCTAAAGTCCGTAATTCGGTCACAATCAAGCTGCAAAGAAACCTCCATTCAGCGGACTATTTCTTCTAAGGATGTTATTATTGCAGCTTTTACGATAAATTAATACAATTTAAACTAATTACAGCTTACAAATGATGATGAAAGATGAACAAATAGTAAAATGAGCCGTAAATAGTTTAAATTGTATTAATTGTCTGGAAGAGATCGCTCTCTAGCGATAAGACCGCCTAAATTGTAGATTGTTCTCATTGTTGTTGTGTTATTTGCTTGAAATGTAATGTTTTTGTACAATAAAGAATATCTATCTATCTATTTTATCGTAAAAGCTGCAATAATAACATCCTTAGAAGAAATAGTCCGCTGAATGGAGGTTTCTTTGCAGCTTGATTGTGACCGAATTACGGACTTTAGGAGACTGATTTATCTTTAAATAAAAAAAATAAACATAGATCTAAAAGTTGATATCAATTTACAGTTCATCAGACGTAGTTTAAGAAAATATCCCGCTGGCTGGAGGTCGGTTAAAGAAGCGAATATTTCCGTTTATTTTACGGAACAAATTCTGTTTTCAGCATAATTCAGTAGAACATATTCAGATCTAATTCTCTGTATCACTCATAAGTCTCCCAGATAGGGGATCCCGCTGGGTGTAGACACATCTTGTGGTTCTGTCAAATTAACTTTGAGAAATTCAAAAATGACGATTCTTTTTCTTTAAGTACACTCGGTAATAGTTAAAATCAGCTGTAGGTGAAAAGTTGACCTATCTTGGGTTAACGCTTCGGCCATTGCACACACCTTGAATACATTGTGAAATCAATGTATAACAATATTTAGAATTAAAACAAAACACTTTCAATTATAACTAGAAATATATTAACCTAGCAGTATATTTTTTACTCTTCGAATAGTTATTCATTTCATTTTATTTTATGGTTCACATATTTTATCTGTTTGGCGATTTGCCCAAAATGACTATTTTAATTTAGTTTCGTCATTTATTATTTTGATTCTCACTTAATCCATTTTATTTTAATCCAATATGAACTTCGTATAATTCGCTTTCAATTTTATTTATAATTTGTATGCCAATTGGTTGATCACAGCACGCACATGTTTGTACCCAGTGTAATTTTTACCTATGTATATACATAAAACTATTTGAAGGGTTTTTTAATGAAGTGTGTATGTGTGTAGCGCCTCCGCCCCCGGCTCGGGCGCGGCGGCTGCCGGGCGGACGCATCGACTGGGAGGACAAGATACCCATGGATGTCATCTCTTTTGTGGTGAGTAGACACATTAACAACTACACAACCAAAACAAACCACCGAGTTTCTTGCCCGTTTCTTCTCGGTAGAATCAACACGTCCGAACCGGTTGTGAAATCACATTATTACATTTTTTATTTTTTATGTTGTGACTTATAATAAGTTTACATGAATGAAGATTATTTTAACTTTACACATTATATAGACTATAGTCCGTTCGCTCTAAGAATGCAGTGATTTTTAAATAGAATTAAATTTTTAACTTCTTGTGTTGTGTTCACTTGCCTACCCTTCTCAATTCAATTTTCCTCTACCTGTGGGTTGTTTGGAAGAGATCGCTTTTTAGCGATAAAGCCGCCTAAATTGTACATTTACGTTAATTTGTGTTTCTTTACTGTTGATTCATGTTGTTTTGGTGTGCAATAAAGAATTTATATCTATCTAAATTCTGTTGCCCACAAAAAAAATTAGATCTACAACTTTTGCGTTCGAAAGTATACGTTCAACTGGTCACTGTGGACTTGGCTTTCGGTTTAGGAACGATTAGGAACGATTTGATTAGTAAGGGGGCTTGCCATATCGAAGGACAAGTAATGAAATTACTTCATTCTTAACGCGAGCAGACTAAAAGCAGTTCTTAATGTTATTTTCTCATTCATTCGTGTTACATCCTATTCGCCCACACGCACACGTCTTCTCTCTTACACACTCACACACACACACACGGATACTTCTGACAACTTTTTTATTTGTTCTTACCGTAATGATTTTTATGTTACTTTGTATTCTTATGGTGGGTCTACGCTAGACGAACCGAGTACGAGCGAAGCACGAGCGGAGCCGTTCTCGGCTTCGTCGTTCGCGGCGTCAAGTGTGGACGTACAACGAACCTGCAACGATTACTTCCCTCGAACGTAGTTTTCCACAGTGTGCTCGCGGCACTTGGCGAATATGGACGATATTAATAATACTGCGGCAGCCGCTGCTGTTGCAGCGATTATTATAGCAGTATTCAGCAAAAAAGGAAAAAGGCCAAGACGATGGGGATCTACAAATCTATATAAAATGAGATCCAAGCAACAAAATTTAAATTTATTTTGATATAATTCAATTAATTGCAAGGAAGCATCTTCGGTCGACGTTTTCATGATGCTCGGATCGAGCGACCGTCGTCTGTCACTAAGCACGTCCACGAGCGCACTGCGAGCGCGAAGCAAATCCCTTTGTGTTCGTCAAAAAGCCGGCAGCCGGCGGAACGCAAACGAGCACGAACGAAACGCTCGCAGTACGCCCGTTCGAGGCTTGTAAGCCGGTCCACATTAGACGAATTGTGTTCGGCTCGTGCTCGGCTCGCCTAGCGTAGACGCACCTCATAAGACTTTATTTTGATACTCACGTCTTCACCAATGTAGGATTCAATAAGCAGCTGTCCGTGGCAATCTAATCAACTATCGAATACAAAAAATCATAATGTGTGTTGGTTTTTTAGCAAGATTTAACAATCTCCTTTGTTGATTACTCTTTAAGTTCATTATTTATTTATTTAGCCTTTGCTTTCCTTAGAACTAGTTTTTACAATTACACTTAAATTTATATTCGTTTAAATTAGGGATCGCTTTCGGGTATAGGCCTCCTCCAGAGCCTTCCATGTGTTTCTGTTTTTGGCTTTGTTCAGACAATTTTTACCAGCTATGTCCTAAATATTATAGCCTGTGGATCATTATACAGGGTGGCCCGGAAGTTGACGTCCAAAGCTAAAATTTAAAGTCCTCATATCAAGGTGTGTGTATCCAAATCACCCCCATGTATGTTCTACGATTTTGCTTAGTTTAGGAGCTAGAATTATTTTTATGATTTACCTTAATTTCCACCCTTCAGGGTGCTACTTGTAAGTATTTTCATTAATTATCACCGATAATTCGACCACCAAGTACCAGCCAGATAGGGAAAAAAAACCGATGAAAGGTGAAAATTAAGGAAAAAATCTCAAAAATAATTCTAGCTCCTAAACTAAGCAAAATCGTAGAACATACATGGGGGTGGTTTGGATGCACCTTGATATAAGGAATCCAAATTTTAGCTTTGGACGTCAACTTCCCGGCCAACCTGTTCATTTTATAGATTCATGTAACTTCATTGAACAGCTAACTAAAAAAGCCCCCCCATTCCAGGACGCGACGGACCCAAACGCGTCCCAGATCCTCCAGCCGGAGTCCCCCCCACAGGACCCTTTGAGCAAGCGACGGCACATAGACCGTGACGTCATCGACCTCTGCTGAACAGTTCATATGCTCCACTTGTGTGGACTTGTGCTAGACTTGTGGCTAGAAGTGGCGTAACTAATGGTGAAGAGTGGTTTATCTGATGGGGCCTTTTAATGCCTTTTTAAGAAGGGGGCCTTTCAGTCCTGCCCCTCTCTTATCCTCTTATCATATGGGCCTTTAAGCCACCTTGAGGACTCTTTAACCCATTATAGGGCAGACCATGTTCCAATTTTTCATCGCTTTTGGACCCTATTCCCATGGAATAGAGTTGAAAATATGGTGTCCAACATATGGACAGCCTTATAAAGGGTTAAGACAAAGGGGCCCTACTTTAGGGCGGGGGCCCCATCTGCCACCATGTTGTTACGCCACTGATGCCGAAAACACGGAGTTTAAGACTGAGCTAAAATGTGCTATAAATGCTTATTTTTTACATTATTATTATTATGCTCAGGTCCATACCCCAAAAGAGGGTAGTCGAAAACGGCTCTCGTTTTAATGATTGTTTCATGAGATGAAACGGATATCCGGTATGCGGTCTATCCGGCTAATATTCACAATCGGCTGGATAAAAATCCAGTATCAGGCTGTACCGAATAACTAATACTTGTTCTTCAATAAACAGCAAGAAGTCAGTACTTATTTACTTATCCTAAAAATGGGGAGACATTTTTTGTAAAATTAAGGAATAATTTCAAAAACTATGACGAAGATGGAATGAAATTGTCACCACAATTTTTTGGGACTAAATTACAAAGAAAAAAGCATGAAATGAGAATTCTAATTTAAACTAGTATCACATACAAACATGCATGTTAAATATTAGGCCGCCGGATATACGGCTACCAAGAATAACAGCTCGCCGGATATCCGATTTCCGGTACATCTCTAGTTGTTGTATTTTGTTAAGTATTAACGTTGTCTAATAAAAATGTTGAAATTATTTCTTATTTTCAATAATTTGAATTATCCTGTTTTTGTATGCGGGTTAATATCCTAATAATAATTATTGCCAATTAATATTGGCGTGTTTAAAGGATGAAAAAAAAACGGGATGGTCACTCTTGCCAGACAATCCTTTAGTAGATGCTGTATACTCTCTCACCCTCTTATTCATAAAAACCAACGCAACGATAAAACATAGTTTGAGGACGTGTGGTGTCAATTACTCGCAAATGACGACAACAAGCCTGACAGAGACAATGCGATACAAAAGAAAGATAGATAGACAGATATATTCTTTATTGTACACCAAAACAACAGAAAACAACAGCAAAGAAAGGTAAAAGTTAACGTTTTGTTGAACAGCTGTTTTAGTTTTTATGAATGGGGGTCAGACTTTCAACCAGGTTCAGTAAAATGACAGGTGATTTTTCAAATAATGACAGAAACATGGGTCATTAATCTGCGTTTTTGAAAATCTGTTCAAGTTTAAGATAAGTTGAGGTTTATGTTCATATAGAAGTAAGCGTCCCCGCACACGAGTTGTAGCGCCATAAATCGCCGCCACCTGTCATATTCCTATAGCATAGTTTGTAGCGTGTGGCGGTTTCGGGCTTCACCGTGCGGCGAGTTCATATAAAAAATATGATGTCTACAAAAATCTGCCAGTGGCGGCTTTTTGTGGCGTGCGGCCCGTGTGCAATAACGTGCCATGTGATTATGAAGTATGATTATGAAATAGCGTCACGAAGGTCCTATAGTATGTTCGCGTTACGAATACAGTATTTTTTTAATTTAATTCCGTTACACGGAGAAAAACTCAGATACAAAACTGTTGCGTTTGAAAGAATGCGTTCATGTGGGCACTGTGAACTCGAGTTTCTAATTAGGAACGATTTGGGAAGGGGGCGTGCTAGGTTGAAATTACTGCATTGTTAACGCGAACGGACTATAACCGACTGATAGGTATTTCGGTTTTATTATCGTTTTAGCATTTTCCATGCAGTATCTTAGCTAAAGCTCTGAAAACCAGAAAAAGACATTTGGTCACCAACCTGCCTGATGCCAACATGACCAAATGTTATTTTGGTTTTCAGAGCTTTATTTCGGTTTTGTTCTTACTCGGGCGTCTTGGGTCGCTGACATTTCACAAATTAACTAGGAATAGTTTGTTTCATGACCCTAATAAATAAGAAATGACTAAAGTGTGTACGGTCAACGGCACATCACGCTACCCATTGCCAGTCAGTCCTCCTTGCTCTATTGCGAAAAAATTACATTTGGCAAGAGAAAGACAAAAAACGAAAATGGTTAGCCTGATGTGCCGTAGACTACCTAAACCTCTGAATTCCAGATAGTAAGAAAGAAAGAAAGAAAATTTATTCGACTGCAATACAAACAAATCACAATAGTCCCATACATTTTAAAATACAGGCATATGATTGTATGGAAGTATCTAATAAGACCCATTTGTGAAAACGTGTTGTTTTCATTATTCGAGTATTTTTTTCATAGAAGTGACTTGAATCTGAATGTGTATGTAAAAATATCATAGTTTATAAGGTAATTTGTTAAAAAAATGTGATTTAGATACTAGTTTTGTCTTAAATTTTATTGTTTTTGTAATTGCGAATTTAATTTGCAGCAGCGTTTCAACCTTAGCTTTAAAAGGCTTTTCAACACCTCGAATTATAATCTAATTATTCATAAAATTAAAACATACTGCAGGCGACATTAAATGTTTGAACAAAGGTTTCTACCAATCTTCGTTACTTAAGTCATCGACGACACAGCCACTAGAAACCTAGTTGCAGACCCAGCAGTCTGCCAACGTATCAGACTTATACGTCTTATACAATGTAATCCGTGCAGTTTGGAGCAGCTATGCTATTCTAGCTAGGGCCAAATCTCATCTCGTTCGTGTACAGGAAAAAATCGCCTACTTGAATCGTCTATTGGCTACACCTTAAATTGGTAATAATTTTAAATTATTAATTGACTAGTTGTTTTCACTCAAACGAACACAATATTCTCGTAGTTATTGAGTTTTACTAAACGCCAAAATACAAACCTTAAATCATATTAGTTCGATGTGCAAATGCAGAATGCCCCCCTAGTTGGGTAATTTATGGATTTCTAGTGGCTGTGAGGTCAGTGAACGTTGGACTTGCAAAATTCTGTCAACCTATCATTGCACCTAATAAAGAGTATAATTTGTTGGTTATTTCCCATAACCAAGGCGGTTAACCCCTAGTTACCGTTGATTTAATGTTAATCGTGTGTATTTGTCAAACGTTACAAGCTCAATAGTCAATAGATATATTAAAATATATTATACAAGTATGTATGTATGGTGAGCGGCATGACAGGCTTCCTATTTCCGGTCAGACCTTGCTCTATTGCAAAGGATTGCATTTGGCTAAATCGAAAGAAATGGGTAGCCTGATCTGCCGTGGACTGTACCTCGTTATTAAGATTTGTGTAGGATCTGTACATACTTAAGTATTTTTGTTTTGGGCCAAATTACTTTCTAGTTGTGAAAACTTTCCAATTGGATAGTTGTATGTATAAGCTCTGTACATAAGTAGTTCTTATTGTTATGTTCAGTATATTTGGTCTAGTTGTAATTTAAAAAAGTGATTGTTTTATAAACAAATTATTATTATTATGACCGAAGTTTCTTTTCAATATTTTCACAGACTCATCTATAATCTCTATATATGAAAATGGATCGCTGTTCGTTAGTCTTGCTAAAACTCAGGAACGGCAGAACCGATTTGGCTAATCATGGTTTTAAAATATTTGTGATGGTCTAGGTAAGGTATAAAAGGTGAGTAAACATGAGAAAATGCTAGGAAAATAGTAAAAAACCACAATTTAGTTTTCTCATAGCAACTGTTCCTGCCTGTCACGTGACACTGAATGTTTGACAACAGAACGAAGTCTGTTGGGAGAGCTAGTAGTTTATATTTAAAATTGAATATCTTCTAGAATTATCGGGTAAAGTGTTGAAACAAAACAACTAAAGTTCAATTATTTATCTATTTATTTAATTCATAACTTATTCTAAAACACGACTACACAATATAACTTATATTGCTCTTTTGGAACCGTCGTAGACTTCACAACTTTAGTTCAAATAATGAAATGCTCGCTTCAGTTGCTAAATTTGAACTAACCTAAATTTTGGCTCGTTTTATGAAATAACACTACACTTGATTTAAATGGCCTGTTATGCCCATGTCAGCAAGTAGCACTTTCATTTAATAAAAATCCATACAGTAAAAAATTGAGATCAATATTAAATCAACTTCCACCTGTATTTTCTATTTTACGTAAATGAAAATGGCTTTCAGGGCTTTAAAACATACTGAATTAAGTTATGTTATTTCAGAAAATGGCCTCGAAACCTCATTTAAAGTTGAGCAACACTTGAGGTGAAGCAATTAGTACTCTATCTAACGATTTTAATATTGGACATAATAGTAAAAAAACAAAACGATTTGTGTTCTATTGATGTATCATTCTAAGCCCAGAGTACACAAACGTCAATCTCTAACACGTATTAGGTATAACATTCATAAACTGCTTAGGCGAACGCTACACGTCAATAAATATCATGATATTTACTGATGTATGGCCGATGTTAGGCCGGATCAGAGCACAACCTACACCATCAATACGGATCGCGTCAGTATCTCACTGCGTACGCGTACTGACAAGCGACACTAAATTAACTGCAAAATAAATATCACGATCCAGGATCTGATGTCAGATCAAGGATTTCCAGAAATCCAGCGATAAATATTAGGTTTGTCAATACTGAGTACACTACCCTACACGTCAATAAATATCGTGATCCATCAGTATATATCTTCTTTAACATTATTTCAAATTCATAGATTATACAAATTTCACGCCGTAGCGTAGTTTGGTGATCTTGAAACTTGCCAAACTATTGTATGGCAGGTAAACTAAAACCCTGTAAATTGTTCCTAGCACAGGCAGGGCCTAGTTTCAGGGGTACTAAATAAAGTTAATCCCATTCTAAAAACCATTAACCTGTCTGCTCTCGTTGATACAGTTTTATAGGCCTGCCTGATTAGTAATCTTACTGTCGCACTCACTAGCAATAGGTTAATTAGTGCCAACTTTTACAGTATGAAAAGTCTCTTTTCTTTTTTTTCTGCGACTCGTCTCATCGTCGTCATATTACTGACTCGAATTATTATCGTACTAGAGTCTTTTTCTTTAGATCATACGCGAGGGTATCGCTGTTAAAACTAATCTACTTGACTAAAGATCTGAAAACCATAAAAAGACATTTTGGTCATGTTGGCATCAGGCAGGACTCGAACCCGCATCTTTCGCAAACCGGGCGACCGACTGCACTCACCTACCAACATGACCAAAATGTCTTTTTCTGGTTTTCAGATCTTCAGTAAAGATACTGCATTGAAAATGCTAAAACAGTAATAAAACATACATAAGCGGCCTATATACGTCCCACAACTGGGCACAGGCCTCACCTCAACTATGAGGTGGAACGAGCTATACTCCAACACGCGGGCTCAGTGCGGATTGTTGGAGGGGGTGTAAGGTTAGTGAGCAACCTTGATGTCAGATGTTATCAAGCCGCCCTAAGGCCTCCGACTAGGCTTAACGACTAACATCTAGCGACGTCAACCGGGACCAACTGCTTAACGTGCCTTCCGAAGCACGGAGATGCAAAAAAAACCACATCAATTTTTAGGGATGGGTGGTTACCCATCCCATTTCCAACCCGGCATGTGTTGCTTTACAACAGCGATCGTCGCCGATCACTGTCACAACTGCGCCACGGGCACCTCCAAAGAAAACATAATCTACTTGAATTACTAAGATTACAAAAGTAGTTGTACCTATCTGTTTATTTTAGTGTGCACGACAAAAAATGGACCGACAGTTGCATGAAATAGAGTGTTTGCTATTTGTTTCGTCTGACATAGGAATTCCAAAGTGAGGTAAAGTTGCGTCGTTGCTTTTTTATCAGGAATGAGAATAAAACAAGGTTGGCATTCGACATTTCGAATATATTGCAAACGCCTTTAGTCTAAGAGATCCAAGTCTTTTTTCATTCACCACTTATTTCTACTAACGTATCATAAAAATCTTAACCTTTTTAAAAAATCTTTGTCATAGTTTCAATTCTCTTTTCCGCTGGATATGCTTATTTGTTGAATTTAAACGACAGTTTGTAGGTCTTGTGTGTCTGTTGAATGTTTTTAGTTGGCTGGTTCGCTATTTCTCTACCTTGATCTTTACCTGCTCCTCTATTTTGCACTTGATCTTCGTTAAGGATTTCTGGATTTTCTTCATCATTACGATTGCCACCAAACGTGTCATATTCAATTGTGTAAGCAGAGTCATATGCGTATTTTCTAGCTACTTCTTTGCTGTAAGTATCATCTTCAACGTTCTGTAATTCGTGTGAATTGTCTTCGCCAGTTCCTTCATCAGTTTCAGATGTGGCATGTTCTTTTCTGCCTTCATGTTGTGAGTATTTGTAATAATGATGCGATACTCCTTTTTGTTTGGAATGACCACGTTTTTGGGGCTCTTTTTGTTCTAGAGAGACTTCTGATGTTATTCGGATAGCTCTATCTTTTTCAGATGTTTCCGCTGTTTCAGAACTTTCTGATGTTTCTAACACGATATGTTTCTTTTTGCTTTCACGCAATTTATGCTTCCGAGGACGTTGAAGTGCCTTTTCGTGATAAGCACGTCTTTCATTTGACGTTGAACTGATAATATTCTCAACTGTTTCAGATGAGATAGCATGATCAGAGACATCCGGATCGACATCATTGCCGGAAAACTTTAATGTGACATCCGATGTTTCTGATTCAATATCTCTTTGAGAAGTTTTTAGGCCATCTTTCTCTAATAACTCTGATTCCGAATACTCTTTTGTATTATTGTCTCCTTGATGTTCTTGATCGGGATGCAATGACTTCCTTTGTTGACTATGGTCTAACCTTATTTCCGCAGTATTTTGATTGGAAACATTTGGCTCCACATTAGTTTTTGATGTGATTGCTTCGTCAGATGTTTCTGATTTGACATCTTCTCCAGGCGATTCTGATGTGCCATGTTTTTCATGTGATTCTGATGTCTGTGATGAATATTTTTCTCTACTTCTGTGTGAAGGGTGCTTGTGTGATGTTTTATTATGTTTGTGATGGCTTCGTACTTCGAATGACTCTGATGACGTGACAATGTTTTTAGCAGTTTTTAATGTTACATCGTTGTTAAGTATATCTGTATGGTCAATATTATCTGAAGTGTCTAATGGGAGGTCTTCCTCAGATGTATCTGATGTTTTATCTTCCTGACTTTGATGTGAGTGGTGTTTCTGCTGGTGATGAGATAACTCATCATGTTTAAGTTTTCCTTCTGGTTCTGAAATATCAATGTTCGCAGAAGTCTCCGATACGATATCACCGTCTGGAGTTCTGGTATTAACATCTTTGGCAGATGATGAGGACACATCATTATTTTCAGCAGTTACCATAGTAAGGTCTATCTCTGCTGCAGTCTGCTTAAGCGTTTTGCTTTGGTCTTTCTTAGTAACATCATTAAGTACTCTTTTCTTTTCTTGGGTATCGTTATTGACTAAGAGTGTTTTCTCATCGTGACTTGTTGTGTGTTTATCTAGTGTGAGTGGTTCTTGGCTACTACCAGAAACAGGATTCTCCTTTTTGAGTTTTCTTGTAATATGTTCATTGGCTTCTCTCTGCGTTGAGGCATATTCATCTGTTTCCTCTGTGGTTTCTATGCTTCGTTGTGTACTAAATCTATCTTCAACAATTTTTGTTTTCCGGTTTCTTTTACTTTGTTCTGTCATGGTCTCTTTTTCCCCACTTGGTTCCAAAGACACATCGGATTCATGTGTCTCTTGACTACTATCTGAATGGGAGTTGGGTAAAAGTCGCAATTTTGGCTTGTTTCTAATTTGTTTTTTTGCAACATTCCTTTTAGTTTCTTCCTGTTCATCAGTTTTGGTTTCCGTTTCTCTGTTTTTGCTATTGTTGTGCGTAACATCTTCTTCCGTTTTGCTACTAGCGTCCGTATCGGGAACTTCACTACTGTTGCTTGAATTTATATAGCTACTCTTATGGCTACGACCAAGCTCTTCAGAACTATCATCTTTATGGCGATACAAGTAATTCTTATGGTTTTTGTGTAAGTCTGATGCAAGGATGATCGCAAGAGGAGTTTTTCTATTTCTGTGCTTTGTGAGTGGCAGTAGTTCAACAACTGGGCCTTTATTTTTCGAGGGCCGCTTCGAGTCAAAAGGTAGATCTTTAGGTCTATTAGCTAGAGGATGCTTCGCGTTGAGAGAGGCTTGGAGGAGAGGGATGAGGAGGTCGGTGATCTGGCGGTTGCGCTGGAGGACAGACTCGATGTCCTCGTGGCGGTCTGAAGGTCCACGCCGCAGTGTCCGTCCCCATGTGGGACACGCGAGCTGAAGCGCAGTCAGGACTGTAACTGAGATAAAATAAATTAAAATTACAACATGAAGACCGGCTCTACCTTCGGGGTACGTGTCAGTCAGTGGCTGGAAAAGAAATAATCCGAAGAAATCGACAGACCGAAAACATTTGATTAAAAAGAGTCCTTCCAGCGGAACATTCTATCGACAAGCAATTGTTTCGTAAAACCAAACATCGTTGAAGAGTGATTTCAGCGATTGATTGACAATCGATGGAGAGTGATTGCAGTGAGACTATCTCATTATTCTAAGCTCCATGTTTTATTCTTCAAATTGTTAAGGCTTCTGCACACAATGTGCTGTTTAAGCGAAGAGCATTATCCCTAATGGTAAATTCGAAATAAACGATTGATAAGCTAGTTATTTTCATATTTATCGAAAGTCAAATAATGTTTATTTCGAGTGTTTAAGGTATATGTACCAGATTGTAGAGAAATTTCAGGAATACAACAAACCACTCTACGTAGCATTTGTTGATTATTCGAAGGCTTTCGATAGTCTGGCACATTCCGCCATTTTTGCAGCGCTAGAGAGTCAGAACATAGAGCCACACTATATAAAACTTCTACAGCTTGTCTACCACCAGAGCACAGCCGACATCAAATTGCATGCCCAAGGCCCACCCTTTGCCATAAGGAAAGGTGTCAAGCAGGGCGACCCGCTGTCGCCCAAATTGTTTACCAGCGCGTTGGAAGAAGTATTTAGACAGTTGGCAAGACTCTGGTCAAGTAAGGGAATCGATGTCGAAGGGAGAAAATTGACCAACCTCCGTTTTGCTGACGACATCGTGCTATTCGCCAACACTTCCGACGAGCTACAGACAATGCTCGAAGAACTGAGCGCAGCGAGCTTTCGCATTGGGCTGACGATGAACCGGTCAAAAACAAAACTGATGACAAATGGCACACAAAGCAGGGTAATGGTAGATGGGCAGATAATGCAATACGTCGATGAGTATATCTACTTGGGCCAGATAGTCTCCTTCGAAAACAGGCAAGAAAAAGAAATCGAACGCCGAATCGAGAATGCCTGGAGGAGCTACTGGTCCATGAAGGCTTATATGAAGGGTGACCTTCCAATTTCATTAAAGCGGAAACTCATTGACGTTTGCATTCTGCCTATCCTAACCTACGGTGCACAAACTTGGTCATTGACGGAGAATCTAAAGTCAAAGCTCGTGTTTTGCCAAAGGGCTATGGAGCGGAGTCTGTTGGGTATCAAACGCACCGACAAAATCCGCAACACCACTATTCGCGCCAAAACTGGGATCCAAGACGTTGGCCTAAAAGTCGCAAAACTGAAGTGGGAGTGGGCAGGTCATGTTTGCAGGATGCACCCGAATAAATGGGCCCGAATTACCACCTTGTGGCTCCCCACAGACGGACGACGCCGAAGAGGAAGGCCTAAAAAGCGATGGTGTGATGACCTTGTAAACCACTCTAGAGACTGGCAGGTTTTGGCTGTGGATAGGGACCGCTGGAAGAGCTTGGGGGAGACCTTTGCCCAGCAGTGGGATCTACCGGGTTAATAAAAAAAAAAAAGGTATATGCCTGAACATTGGTGAAACAAACCTGGCTGCCAGGTAAAATAAACCTGAGAAATTCGGTAGCACAGTGGTTAGTGCAGCCCGGATTCTGGAAGACGCTGGTTCGAGTCCCGCCTAAGCCAAAGACCTACTGTTTTTTTTGGTTTCCTATCTTTGGCCTATGATAATGCATTATATCCCTAAATTAAATGCTAAATTAAAAACAACAGACTAACACACATCTTTAATCTAAGCCCGTGGCGCTGTTGTGTCAGTAATCGGCGACGATTGCTGTTGTAAAGCAACTCACGCCGGGGCGGAAATGGAATGAGTGACCACCCCGAGCGAAGTTTAGTGATGTGTATTTCGGGCACCTTCCGTGCTTCGGAAAGCACTTTAAGCAGTTAGTCCCCTTGACGTCTCTAGATGTCAGTAGTTAAGCCTAGTCAGAGGCGTTAGGGCGCTACCTCATATTTGAGGTGAGGCTTGTGCCCAGCAGTGGGACGTATATAGGCCGTTTATGTTATGTATTTAAGCTAGTACTCACCAACCCCGATCAGCATGTCGCGTCGAGTGCATGTCCAATCTGCGCGCGATCATTTATATCAGACGTGTAGTGTTTTACGCGCTGTGTCTAATGAAGGTATTAATTAGTTGATTAATTCCTTCGTTGATTAATCAGATTTCCTATGCTTTAGATTGGCGCGGAGTGTGGTTAAAGCCTGTTAATAATTATCACCATTCTCTTCTGAGGTACTCATGGCTCAGAGGCGATAACGTTTCACTGATTTGCCTAACAAATTAATAAATGTCACTAGACATTATATTCACACTCAGAGCGGCAGCTAGCCCCAAACTAAGCAACTAAATGCTTGCGCTATCGGATACTAGAAAGCGGTTAAACATACTTAAATACTTTGTTTTCTGTAAATAAGTACTTAATGTACATAGGTAACATCCAGACTAGTACAAACCTACAGGTTTATGCAAACGCATGTTTGTACTGTGCGGGGATCGAACCCGCTCGAACTTCTCAACCATTACACCAGAACCGGTCATCAATCACGCAAATTCAGATACTTTATTTGCCTTCGGTAGGGTGCAAAAGCAGGGCAAAGCTCCCTGCTTGTTGAAGGAAGCGACCTAAAACAGCCTTTTGGGTTCGTTATATGTAGGGGAAGGTCTACATGTATACTGAAGTTAATCTTGCTCCTCCAGAGGTTGGCTGCTAGGCGGTCAAGCGTTATACTTCGAGGGCTGTTGCTTCAGGCCGTGTTACCGCTACCATGGTTCTGCGCGTTGATGACCACCACCATCAGGTTTAAGAAGTTCAGAGTTAGCCATAACCAAGATGGGCCGGACCTAGGACACTAGCATCCTTATTTGACCAGTTGGAGGCGTTCTGGCGACTTGATAAGATCTCACAGTAAGGTTTAATACCTACCAAGGGCGTACCCAGGTAGGAGCAGGGGGGGGCAGCTGCCCCCCCCTAGAAGTCAATTTTCCTTACAAGTGGGAATTAAAAACGTATTTCTCTCTCTACGAAAAACGAAACAGGTATGAGCTGCCCCCCCCTAGCTGAAATCCTGGTATGAGCTGCCCCCCCCTAGCTGAAATCCTGGTATGAGCTGCCCCCCCCTAGCTGAAATCCTGGGTACGCCCTTGATACCTACCTAACACCGCTCCAACAATCCGCAATGAGCCCGCGTGTTGGAGTATGGCTCGGGCTTCCTGTGAGTTGAGGCGAGGCCTGAGCCCAGCAGTGGGACGTATTAAATTCCTGTTGATTTGATTTGAATTATTGCCCTGCATAAGGTGGATGTGAATGAAACAAAAATTATTAATTTGTAGAATAATATAATTATCGGTATTAGACATACTTTATCTTACATTAAAACACATACAGGATACCTGTAAATGATAACAAATATTTAATGTAAGTTCGTGAACATTTGAACTTATAGTAAATCAGTATGGACTTAACTACATAATTTTTTCCTTGAGGAAAAAATATAAGGACAGTATAATATAAGGTATATTGACTCAGCTTAGTTGATCGAACTTACAAGACGAACGTTAGAGAAGGTGAGTCAGCATATAATGTCTTCTTGTTTCCATCAAATTTTTCGCTTTGTCCTTTTTAGTTAAAATCAACATATAAAGTTTGAAATTGAGTTTCAAATGCAAAGTGAAATCACAAGCAAGGTTAATTCGATTCAGCAAGTGGCCCTAAGTGCATTAAGATACACAACAAAATGATACCAAAATGGCTTTTCTTAGTAGATACGAGTTAAGTAAAGTGTTCGCTCAGTCATAGTATTGACATTCATTGGAGTGAGCTTGCTCACACTAGCGTTTGTAAATCTACGCCGCGAGTACGCCGCGCGTTCGCTGCGAGATCGCCTCGCAGTGAAATCGCCCAACAAACAGTGTGAACCGGCTCTAAGCAAACATCATTTGACATCAATTGCATACTTTTAGTTACTAAATCAAATACGGAACATTCCGAGTCCCATTTCAACAACCCAAAAATGCTACTAAATCCTGTATTAAAACAACGAGGGCGCCACTGGGTGGCCGTAACCAACCTAATAAGTTTATGACAATTGTATACCTTTTGAATAAACTTAATAATAGTTCTTATTAACTTAATAACAATCACCTTTCTTAGCTATTAATAACAAAAAAATACATGAGTAAATCTACTCACACGTTTTGTCCTGCGCGCAAGTGCTAATTATAGGCTCATTATAACAATTAGTCTACTTCTAAACTGTCTTTTTCTTAACTGATTAAATGTAACTGGACCTTATTTCACACAGCTGGACCTTATGCCCACAGAGCTGATGCCTACCAAAGAGGATCCTCATCGAAGGTAGCATATTCAAGTGCTCAACCCAAACTAGGACCCAAAATAGGTGCCTTGAGTGTTTATAGATTGCCAGCTCTCTGACAACGTCGACAACCGTAATGTCTTTTACATATTATTCCAAACAGCGCCATCTAGCCCCAAATTTAGCAGAGCTTGGAAGCTTGCTTGTGTTATGGGATACTAGAGAATAGATAAATGTTATTGTTTTATTTATAATATGGGCCGATTATATTTGTTGCCTGAAATAAATGGATTATTATTAAATACTTTTTTGTAAATACATACATAATATTTTGTCTACTTAAGAAACTCAGACCATTGACGTAGGTACATGTTCTTCTTGCACACGAATGTTGGTACTGTGCGGGAATCCAACGCACGACCTTTAGTATAGTAGTAGTAGCCTACTTACTTTTTAACCATTACACCAGCCGGTGATTTGTCTACCTCCTACTTCCTGCTACTTAAATACCACAGGTTGTGGCTAGCACTCGCGCGCAGATTAAAGCACTTAATTCTAATATAGGAATAGTTTGTAAGGCTCGAGTAAAGTCGAAGGAATTTGAACTCTAAGTTTAAATTGATAAATAGATTTTAGTTTTCAACAAGGAGTAGAAGGAAACATCTTAATATCAACTATTAGATAGTATAATAAATATTAATATCTTACTACAATAGTATTGCCATGAAGTGTTCCACAATGGTTAAGCAATAGATCCTTATACTAAATCGGTTTTTCTTTCAAAAGTTTCATTATAAACAAAGAAAGTGAGTTTTTGGTTAACAGTAAGGTGTGTAGTTGTTTGTTAAGATTTAAATAATATATCAGTACCTTAGAAACACGAATTTGCAAAATCAAAAATACAAAATCAGAACACTTAATTAGATTGAAAGAGTTCTTCACGTTTGTCAATTATTTATTAGATTTTTTTTATTTTATTATTTCTTGTGTTGATTAGAAAAAGCTGTTTTATTTATTAAGTACGGTCAACGGCATAGTAGGCTACTTTCCTCTACTGCAAAGAATTGTCATTTGGCAAGAGCGAGATAAAAAAACAGAAATGGCTAACCTACCGAGCCGTCGACTGTACATACAAGTTTGAAAGTAAAAACCGATTACATTAAAATGGTCGATTTAAAGCTAGACGTGCTTAGTCAAACTGAATATTTGAATGTGCTTCATATTCGTTATATTAAAAATATGTATCGTAAACTTTATTTTATTTAATTATGTAAATTGCAGTTTTTTTACGCAGAATCTAAATATTAGATTCCATTTAAGACAAAATACTTTATTTTAACTATTATTATTTAAAAAACGGATGTGTCGTTAAAAGGTTTGACAATTTATTTATGAGGTTTAAGTGGGGATATGTCCAGTTGCGTTGACTGACAATGCCATAATATGTTAGAGTCTATTTTTAATAAAATAGTATTTGTGATGAAAATAGTGTGATTTAAGTAATATTTCAAAATTGGCTGCGAGTTTTTATACAAGAGAGTGCATCAGAATAATCTTTATCAAAAAAAACAGAGGAAGAATAGTACATGGTAAATATAGGATAAAAAGCTAAGATATTTTTGAAACTATTCCTTTAGATTTTCATTATTTATTGCAAGAACCTTGAATTTATTTACAGGATCCAGAGAAAAGGCAGAAGTGACTACATAGTTTCAATAAATTTAGCTGAGAACTACAGCAACTAAAAATAATTCTGATTCTTCATTTTATGATTCACGATTTTTAAAAATTATTCACTATTTATTAAATGTTACCGTGCTTATTTATAGAAGAATAAATAGTTAGGAAGAAAAAATTTAGTTAGAGTCAGTAGACCTTGCGGAAGAATATCATCAAGTTAAAATTGCGTTGCACAAGTTATGGTAGTGTTTAATTGGCGACAAATATAATAATTTAAAATTAATGACATAAATATTTCGGGGTTCTCGATAGACCCAAAGCATTCATTCATAGTCTTATAAACATTTTTTTATTGCTAATTTGTAAAATACAATTTTGAAATGCTAATGTTGATAACATCTTCAAATCACAATTTCACTCTTAACTTAATTTTCCCTCATTTACATTAATTTAAACATATTACAACTTTTCTTTTTTAAATATTGGTTTATGCCAGATTTTAACTCTGTTAGTACTCTGTAAACTTAAGTCACACATATTAATAACTTCGTACGAGATAGACTGATAATTAAGTAATTAAGTAGGTAAATTGCGTAAGAATTTTTATTTTTTTGTTACCTCATACATAGGTACACGATTTGTTCCATATTTGCTGTTTTGCAAACCTCAAATTAAATTAAATAATAATATACGATTGGACTGCTTCTTTTTAAATTAGTTTGAAAGAAACTCGTTGTAGTGAATAGTTGTCGCAATAGCACACAATTTAGTACACAACACACTAAGCATAGTAGAGCGAGATGAAATCAGATCCTTGGCCCACTGAAGTTTGTTTGTTTGTTTCATCGTTGAGCTGGCTGTTCGGAAGACCGACGTGCGCGGTTTTTTGTTTTTCTTGTTTCATCTGTTATCTGAAAAAGACAGGTCAGCGTAATAAAATAAAATATAAAAGCGTTAAGAATTATATTTCAATACATAATTTTCCTGGGTATTTTTTTCAAACAGCGCCATCTGGTTCCTCACTAAGCAAAGCTTGTACTATATGAACTAGACAGCGGAAAACCATCCTAAAATTATTTTCTTGTAAAAACATTAAGACTTGAATCGATCGCCAATTAAAAAGCGTTCAATATTATGAGTCTAGTATCTGAAAGTATTCTGTTAAAATATAAACTTTGACATAACACTCACAGCTGCAGAAACTCTAGCAGGCACCGGTGGTGGTTGTGATGAGCGTCGGGTCTTCGGACCAGTCGCCTTCATCAGACCTGGTATCACATGCCCTGTGACCGCCTGACCCGTGACCACTTGACTTGTGACCGCTTGACCTGTGAACGCTTGACTTGTGACCGCTTGACATGTGAGCGCTTCGTTGGTGACCGTCACCGTGACAGGGCGTCCAGTTATAGTCAAGTTCGCTAAACTGGGTTGTGGTGATGTCATAGTGCCAACGTTAGTACCTGTAATTCCCAAAAATGCTATAATTACTATTCACTAGTAGTAGGAGTTTCAGTAGTACCTTATGTACTAAAATAATTACTTTACAAACTCTACAAGAACATGAAACATAGTATTATTTTGAAATGAATAATGAATACCATATTTAGTTATCGGAAATAGAGTAATTAAAGAAGGAATTAGACTTACTACATAGTGTTTACCTCTCAAATTTATTTACTTTTAAGATCTGTTTGCTAAAGACCTCGCAAAAGTTCAAGGAGAATAATTAATTTCAAGAAGTAATTAATTTCTATATTCATGTTAGGTGTTTGACCATAGGAACAGCACATTTTGAGTAGTGTAATATTTTCATTGTTTTGTTTATTTTTTATCATATTCATACTGGTTTTAGAAATGGGCAAGGTTATTATTACATGAATTTCCAAAAAAAATGTATAGTGGTCCTTCGAGCCGGATGTAATGTACCACCTCAGACCAAACCATCACTCAACATCATGTGACTGGTTTGCTTGTTAAGATCACCGATTCTGTACCTTTAACAACGGATGCGCTCACAGGGGCGGTGGAGCTGGACGCCGTTGATGAAGGGGCGGGGGGGCCGTGAGTGGCGGGGGAGTCAAGATCTGCCGCGGTCGAGCAGGAGGCGCGGGCCGACTCGGACCTGGCAAACATAACAAAAACGATGATAATCCCATTCAGTGAGCCACATTCTAGACGCAAAGTATCGACGGGAGAAGATTCTTCGACAGCTACTATGGTCTAAAAATAATTCTCAATATCCTTACTTGCATGAAAAATAATGGAAAACTAAACGAACGATCATATGGTGGTGGATCACTGAAATACGGGAATTTGTACTAACTATGCCGTATTGGTTTTCCTAATTAAGTGACACGGAAAAATTCAAAGCTGAAAAAGGAGACGTCCCGAAAAAGATGTAATGTCTCGGCAGCTTAGTGGGTACCTACTTCTCTTGAAATTGTAATCCCTAATTGTTTTAGAGGCCCTCTTGGAGAAATTAAATGGATTCCCGTGAGACATTGCCCTTGGATATTGAGGAATGGAGACTGGGAGACGGCCTTTGCCCTGCAGTGTGACAGAATGGGCTGATTCAAATATAAATTAGTGGTAGAGATATTTAGCTGACCTTTGCGTCGGCTGCGCCGGCGCGAGCGGCGATCACAAGACGGTGTCGAGCGTGTCGAAGGAGCAGAGCAGCGCCGGGTCGCGTGCGCACCAGCGCGCCAGCTCGTCAGGAGTCACCACGCCGTCCGCGTTCGTGTCGATCAGCTGGAATCAATCAAACAGGAATTTGTTGAATTAAATGCAGTACATGCACAATAAATCTATTTAGTAAAATCGTGAGGAAATACTCATGGATACTTCACGAACAAGCGACGAAACCGAGGGCCTGCTGGACTGCTACAACCCTACGGTACTCGACCCTGTCACTTTACTGTGAAGCACGGTTTTCCTTAAAAAGTTTGGCACCAAAGCTCCGTCAACAATGCTTGCTTTAGATGGTCCAAGTCAGTGGAATGCGGGCCAGAGCAGTACCGCACTCAAACCCGCTGGCACCTAGCGTCTGCAGACCATTCTGGGCCCTAAACCACGAGCTACCCTGACGGCAGCCACTCCCACCACGCTTACTGGGTCAGCACCACTGGCACCTTCGGTGGCAAGCAGCGAGTGAGTAAGCACAACCTCCTTTTGCACTATACCGCCCACACGTAACTACTTCGAGCTACTCACATGAAAGATCCTATCCACATGGTCCTTCGCCGCGGCCGTGTGCACGGGCGGGCTGGCGGCCCTGCCCAGCAGCTCGTAGATGGCCTGCACCACCTGCTGCATCTCCGCGCGGGAGATTCTTCCGTCGCCGTCCACGTCGTACAGCGCGAACACCCAGGACAGCTTCTCCTGGACCGAGCCGCGAGCCACGCGGGACAGGATCTCGAGGAACTCCTGAAATGCGAATTTATATGCTTGAACGGTCAGAAAGCTGAAGCACTGCATCTAGGCCACACAGAGGAGGGATAAAAGGGATTTAACTTAAAGCCTAGACGCTAGATCTAGAATTATGTACAGTAATGTCTAATTACTGGACATAATTCCACCATCTAGCACCAAACTGACAGAAGCTTGTGCTATGGGATTTTAGGGGATATTGTGTTTTTTTGTAAATACATACATGGCTGCAAACAGACATGTTCATGTACACAAATGTTTGTATTGAAAGAAATAAAGAAAGAAAAGTATTTTATTGGCCTTACGTAAAGCAGACTCATTCAAAAAACAGGTAAACATTTAAAAAACACACAACAATTGAACTACGCACAAAAAAAAAAAGTTGACACACTGAAATATACAAATAGATGAAATGAGCGTACAGTGTGAGGCCAACGAGCGAGGTCCCTGTCTCAGCATTTGTTCCGTCGCAGCTTTGAAGCTGCAACGATGCTGGTATTCTGACAGGGCCTCGGCGGGATTGTTGTATTGTATGGATATCGAACCCGTGACCTCTAGTGTAGTAGCCCACCTCTTAACCATTACCCTAAATCATGCACGTGCTCGGTCGCTTTTCTCCCCAAAGCATTATATCAGATTGCCCTCCTAAAGGAACGCCCTAAGGTCCGTGCCCGTGGGAAGGCCTATAGCCCGTTACTTTAAATATTCGTTTTAACTTCTATTTAAGAGCTTATGGGGAATGTGAGGAACAGGGTGTTCAATTCCTCATCTTCGGTTTTGTCTAGTGGGATGTTGCCCGACGGTTGTTGTCAGTTTTCTGTATTTATAGTCAGTCGCTTGAATAATGTTGATAGCACGATTCTGGTTACGTCAGTTGTAGTTTGCACGTCGCTAGATAGATGTCGCTACAAGCCCTCTGTGTTCACCTTTTAAACCTTTTATTCGGTAAAGCTGTCAAAGCCATCAGTGGCTAGCTCTACAATAATTGGTCTTGGTATCAATTGAACCAGCATCTACCAGGAACCTGGCGCCTCTTCTAGCCATTAAGTTAACGAGACCCTAAGAGGCAGACTTCAACCTACATTACATACAAGGTAGGAGTACTAGAGCAGTTGAATTTCTCAGTATTTTCACATAAACACAAGATTTATTTGCAACGAAAAAGGAACTTGCTAACACTATTTCTGCAGCTAAATGGTTGTTTTACTTCACATTAAGTACATGTAAAAGGCGTCCCCCCAAACTCAGCGCTCGCCAACTGCAAGCCGCTGAAGCAATTTGGTTTGTTTTCGCGTTCGTTCGAAATTTCGAATTACGAATCTGGGTCCGCAGCGGTTTGGCCGGACGTCAAGATTGCTTCATTTAAATAGAAATATTACCGGAGACTTGAGGAAAGCTGTGGCGAATGGATATATTTTCGGTATTTGGCATTTTTATTTGAAGATAAAAGTAAATATCCCTACGAGATCGCAGCAGAAATAAAACCCTCAAAAAAGCTGATGGCGCCGCCGTACCTTTTTTGCATCTAGTTTATAAGAAGCACAACTACTTTTAAAAACCTTATTGGCACAGTTGGAGTGATACAAAAATGTGTTATCATTAATTCATTTGTTCATAGTTCCAAGTGTACTCAATATTGTTTCCAAATTCACTTATCATGTCGAGTAAGCAAAGCACTTAAGAAACAAATGAAAACAAAATCAACTATCCTCCCTCTCACACACTCGTAGCGTGTTCCGTCTCTTTCCCACACCCTTAGTAAGCTAATGAAAATTTAGATATTACTATAATTGATACTTGGCGAGAGGCCAAGTCGTAGTGAAGGTAGTTTGAAATTTATCACCATGTCGAGAGGCGGCGATCCGCGGCCGGCTGTCAGACAGGAAGCGGCAGATGGCGCCACTGGCAGTTTGAGGATACGAGGATAATGAAGTAGGATTCACTACAAATGGCTCGAATTGGAGCGTTTTAGACAGTTTGTGGAGAGAACTGAAGCCTTTGTTCAGTGTCTAAAGTCCAAATTAGTGTGCTTAGCTTTGTGCTTAGCCTAAACATAGCCTAGAACCACACACGATCGAATTATTTATGTACGCAAAGTCTATCATGTGTGGGTTCACATCGGTGATCGGGCAAAGGAGAGCAGGGTTCCTATTTCTGACCGAGAAAATAAATAGAGATCGTACTCTCTCTTGTATTTTAAGATTCATGTAAACATATACTTTGCAATAAATATTTTGTCTTGTCTTACATAACATACATAAACGGCCTACATACGAGTACGTTCCGCTGCTGGGTACAAGCCTCAACTCAACTATGAAGTGGAACGAGCCGTACTCCAACACGCGGGCTCAGTGCGGACTGCTGAAGGGAAGTAAGGTTAGTGAGCTTAATGTCAGATGTTTTCAAGCCGCCCTAAGGCCTCTGACTAGGCTTAACGACTGACATCTAGCGACGTCAACCGAGACCAACTGTCTTATCTTATCTAAAACTAAAGAGCTTCTAAAGCAGCAGACTCACCTCAAAGTTGATCTTCCCGCTCTGTTTGTGCTTGATCGTGTTGAACACGAAGTGCGCGTACTGAGACGCATCTGGAAATAAAATCACGAAATAAATACATTTGAGGGACATCTGAATAGCAAACTATTAAGAAAGTTAAAATAAGAAACCGGAAAAAGGGTTCTCTATTGTGTCTCATAAAATTTTTGTCCATAATTTAACGTATCATAATGTTTTCTGATATAATTATCATTTGTCCGAATGATAGGTAGCCCTAATTTACTGTCTCATAATATCACTTGCCCTAAAATCATAATTCCGAAACGTTATATGTCCTAAAATTCTTTGCCATAACTATCACAATCTATAATATTTATGAAACCTAACTGCTTTTCTCATAATAGTGTTTTGTCCTAACGTCTCTTCTCATAATATATCGAGCACTAAAATCGAAATTGCATAAATGTTAATAACTGTCCCGAATATTTTTTGCTATAAAAATTGCATGCAAGCAAGCAGCATGCAGGCAATCATGCAACATGCAGGCAAGCATGCAGCATGCAGGCAAGCATGCAGCATGCAGGGATGCAGCATGCATTTTATTTTAGGGTTTGAAAAAAATTACAACTAACCCTCCGAACCTATCAGGGCCATGTCGGATCCGCCCTCGGCATTCACCATGTAAACAAGCATGCAACATGCAGGAAAACATGCAGCATGCAAGCAAGCATACAGCATGTAGGCAAGCATGCAGAGATGCAGCATGCAGGGATGCAGCATGCAGGGATGCAGCATGCATTTTATTTTAGGGTTTGAAAAAAAAATAACTAAGCCTCCTACCTAACCTATCACGGCCATGTCGGATCCGCCCTCGGCATTCACCATGTAAACAAACATGCAGCATGCGGGCAAGCAAGCAGCATGCAGGTAAACATGCAAGCAGGGATGCAGCATGCATTTTATTTTAGCGTTTGTAAAAAAAATACTAACCCTCGGATTCGGACTTACATTGTTATTATAAACCACCATTCGGACAAACATTTATTATGTCAAATCACACTTAGACCAAGTGATTTTATAGCTAGTAAAATTAGGACGTATAATTATTATAGCACTCAATTTTATGACACAAAACCATTATAGTTGTAGACTATTAGGTGAAACAAAGTTTCGTATACGAGACCATTATGGATAGTGATGATTATGGTAAACGCGTTCGGGATTTCGATTTTCGGACGTACGATATTCGGAGAAGAAAGGGACTACCCGGAAAAAGACATACGGTCTTTGTTTCAGGCGGGAATCGAACCCACGTCTTTCGCAAGCCGGGAACTTGCACTGACTGGATAGTGAACCATTGTGCTACCGAGAACATTAACAGACTGGCCGAATTTTTCTGGCACATTGGTGAAACAAACCTGGCTGCCAGGTAAAATCTACTATTGCGAAAGACGCGGGTTTGTTTCCCGCTAGAAGCCAAGACCGAATGTATTTTTATAGTTTCGTATCTTTAGAAAGATTATGATGCATTATCCCTAATGCTAAAATGAAAATAACCTATTCAGTAAGTAGTTGCAGAGACAGATGAACAAAAAAAAATACAAAATATTTACGAGTATTTCAGTTTCTTACAATAAAGGCATCACAGTAATTGGGAGTCCCCATTGCACAGTACACAGAGAACAGTAAAATATCTACATACAAACGTGCCGCTCTCGGTTTGAATGTGCGCGTGCGCGTCGCGCGCCGTGTCGGGATTTCACGCACACGCTAGCATAAAATAGGGGGGAATAAGGTGGTGGCAGTACGGACGGGCTGTGCCGCATGTCTGTGTGCACGCTAGGCTAATAACTCGGCGGGCGGCCTCAGATAACCTACTGTTTATACTGTGATAGAAGTCTTCATCATTATATACGAGTACAGTGAAATAATTTCTACTCTTGAGCATAGGCCACCTCCATAGATTCCCAGAGAGTATATTTGTAGTTTGTAGCTAGCCTGCATCCACCGAAATGCTAACGCCCTTTGTAAATGCTACTGGCTTTCCTTGGATCAGAATCTATCTGAACCTCAGATGGAGTTTTCACACACCGCAAATATTTTCGCTAGTTAGCACCTTCGATGCAGTTTGCCGTATTTCCGCCGTGTGTCGATATAAACATAAATAAAACCATAAAAAAGGAGCCCTACACTCACCCAAAACGCCGATAATTCACAAATATGCAATATTATCCAATATCTTGAATTTCCAAATAAATTTGTTAGTAAGGCGGCCGCCGCGGGAAATCGTCCATTTGTAGTTGAGAAAAGTCTTCAGTGACAGCTGATTTTGCCGCCAAATTTAGCGTTGCCCGCCCATAAAGAAAAGAGTGCGGGAGGGAGATAGTCATACATATAAATGAATACTAGACAAGGACAGTATGTGTGTTGTGTGGATGCCGCGAAATAATTATAACTTTTTAATACTGTTCACTTGTTAACCAAAGGCAATGATATTAATAAATTGAAGGCATAAAAACTAAACACCCTTTGTCAAGTCATCCGTTCACCTTGTAGGTGGGCGTCCCCGCTGCGTTTGCCTTCGAATGGTCTCCATTCAAGAACTTTTCAGCCCTAAGGTTCAGTTCTTCGCGCTAGGCTATGTCGGCGATCTTAGTTCTTCTACGGATTTCCTCATACCTGGGGGGCTAAAACAGCAACATTTTAGATGATTCATATTATGAATCATCTAACTGACGTTTCATCTAGACCGCGGTCCGTTTCGAGTCAAAAGCGAGTAACAGCGCGCTCACACGCGTCCCGAATTGATAAATTGTATGAACGTGAGCGACGTCAGCGCGCTATTACTCACTTTTGGCTCGAAACGGACCGCGGTCTAGATGAAACGTCAGTTAGATGTTTTCATAATATGAATCATCTAAATGTTGCCGTTTTAGCCCCCCTGATTCGATCTCGTAGCGATATGCCGAGAGCCCTCTCAAATGCACTTTGAGTGACCTTCAGCTTTATTATGAGTCCCATAGTAAGTGAGCACGTCTCAGGTCCATAATTCATGTCTCACTCATTAGTTGTAGACCCGTCTGAGATTTGTTCTCGAACGATGCCCAGCCAAGTTAGATTTTGTTTATAGTTGCTAATAATAAGTTAGATATTTTGAACTTACTTACCTCCTAAAGGGAAAAACTGTGAGAATATGCTTTTGAAGGCTTCTTCATCTACTACTCCTGAAGGGCATTCCTGAAACAAATTAATGAAATTATAAATGAATAAATAACAAGCTTAGCTAATGTTTTTAAGACTAATCAAATAATATATTTTGATGCTGACTGAACGGCCATCAATCAAGTAAGTCAAATAATCAAATATCAAAGTAGGTACTTGACCTACCTATCTACTATCCGTATTACGACTGAGCAAAAAGTCATCGAATATTTTACTGTGTAGGAAGGCTGAGGGCGGAATTAAAACTATCGAATTGAACGAACTGAAAGCCACTGTCATCGAATATTCTAGTATGTACGAAGGCTGATGATGGAATTAAATTATCGAATTGAACGAACTGAAAGCCACTCCAAAACGCCATGAATTGAATGATTTAGTTCTGCAATCCTCACCCACTGGTGAAGGTACGTGAGTGCATCGCGTGCCACGCGAGGCGCGTGTACTCGCAGGAGCGAGCTCGCCGCGTGCAGCAGCGCGGGAATAATGAATGAACGGACGTAATCAACAAATAGATATATGAATGGACAGTATTGATATATACAGAGCATTTAAAAATACCAATAATTTCACTTTAAATTAATGTGTTATTGGTTTGCAAGCTTGTCAATCGTGGATAAAGCAAGGCACCTGCAATTCCTAACTTGGCTGCTCAACTTGATTTGCTTCTATTTAACAAATAAGTACGTTTGTTTTCTCATTGAACTATCCTTTTATTAGTTAATAGTTATTAAAAATTTGTACAGTGATAAAATCTACTATCTTAGCAACCATGCTGAAACTTTTATTAGCAACTGATAGGTTTTCATCACTCTTGATACGAATGGACAGATTGAATGAGCGGAATGAGTTTTTTATATCTAAGTTTTGAGATAAAATTGACATAATGTACTTTTTTTGAAGTCGAAAATGACAAGCTTAGAATAGATTTAAAATTTTAAAGTTTGATTCATTCAAACTCAGCTCTCTTGAGGTGAGCTCTCTTGATAGTTCGTTCGCGTTAAGAATGCAGTAATTTCATACTTGTTCTTCGATCTAGCACGTCCCCGAACCAATCGAATCATTCCTAATTAAAAAGTCAAGTACAGAGTGACCAGTTGAATGCATACTTTTGAACGCAAAGGTTGTGGATCTTAACGCCAACGAACAATACATGAGTAGATGAACAAGGTGATTTAGTAGAATAAAACTACATAAAGTTCTCTGTTATGCCTTGCGGTTGACTGGAAGCAAATGCCTCCGGGCATCAAGTCCGCCAATTGTACTTTTTGCTTAATTTTGTGCAATAAAGAAAAAATAAACTGAGTGGAACATTAAATATTTTTTTAAGCGGGGCGTGAAAAGGCATTTATGCAGGCCTTCAAAATGAGATTGACCAGCAAAGTAGTTGTCCATTACTGTGCTTGTCAAGCCCATATCTGGACCTAACGGTTGCTTCCCATCAGGTGGAGTGAGGTCATCTTGAAGACCACTTTTTTTTACCTATTTTGTGCCACTGCTGAGCAAAGGTCTCTCCCAATTTCCTCCATAGCTCTCTATCCTGTCATCGCAAATCGTCACTCCACCTTTTTTTGGGCCTTCCCCTGCTCAAAAATCCGTCTGTGGGCTGTCAGAGGGTGACGATTTGAGGCCACTGGCAGGGTTCCATCCGACTAACGTGACCGGTCCATTTCCATTTCAGTTACTAAAAAAAAAAGAGTTAGCATGTACAAACCTGCTTGAACCCCCTGTACATGAGTTTGATCTCGTGCTCGGAGAAGCGCGTGCTGCTCGCGAGCGCGCCGAGCGGCTCGGGCCGGTGCCGGAACACGCTCGCCGCGTACTCCGACTGCTCGCACTCCTCCTCTGGAACCAATGAACAAGGACAAGTCAGCGGTGGGAGACCAGAGTGCCTATTCCGACACATCATCAGCCTGTTGTAGTCCACTGCTGAACATAGGCCTCTCCTTTTGCACGCCACTGTACTCGATCTTCGGCTGCTTGCATCCAGCTCCTGCCAGCCATCCTGCGCAGATCATCACTTCACCTTGCCTGAGGACGTCCTACACTACGCTTGCCGAGACGCGGTCTCCACTCAAGAACACGTTTACTCCAACGGTTGTCGGTTCTACGGCTAACATGGCCAGCCCACTGCCACTTCAGCTTGCTAATCCGGTGGGCTATGTCGATAACCTTGGTTCTCTGCCGTATCACTTCATTTCTGATTTGATCTCGCAGAGAAACGCCGAGCATAGCCCGCTGAGTGACTTGAAATTTGTGGACCATTCCGACACGCACACCACTTTTGCTAAACTGTCCCAAGTCGGTAAACGCGTATGGCGTTGAAGCACCGCCATCTAGTCCATGACCACGACCATGACGGATTTAAAAGTCATCTACATCAAGTAATCTACCAGTAAATGATGACCCTCTTCACTTGGTCGGCTTACTGCACTATGCTCGATAAACTTGACGGTGAAGTAACTCGAACTGTTTGTGCGTGTCGGAATAGGCACTCAGAGCATTAACGGTCACCATACTGGTTGTTAACAAACTTTTGTAATTTTATAAATTTTATCTTCTACCTGTATTGTTCTTTCATCTTTCCTTCACAGGGAGATAAGAATCATTAGTGAAGAATAGAGGTATTTTCGTTTTAATTTGTTTTATTACAAAATCTAAAACCCTTAGTGATCTATAAATGGAACAACAGATATTTCTTTGGATTTGCATTATACTTATCATTTCAAGGAGTAAACGTGCTTAAAAACAGCAATTAACTAAGTTCGACAGTCTGTTATGTGGAGTGGAGTGGCTGTGGAGATGGTTCTTAATTTTGTGTATGTGTGTGTGTGTGTGTGTTTGAATATTCAAATGAATCACCCTCTACCATTGAGGGTATTTCCGTTTCCAGGTAACATTTAAATACTTGTAAAGAGTATTTTAAAGCTTCGTCGAGTTTTTTTTGCAATTACAAACGCGGCTGCAATTTTTCAACAAGGCCATAAGGTCATTAGGATCTGTCCGATTTATTCACTAAAAACCACTCAGTAGGTATCAATATTAGAAATAGATCGACCATGGTTGTCGTTTGAGTACCCACAGAACCATAAACGGCCTTTATCCGTCCCACTGCTGGGCACAGGCCTCACCTCAACTAAGAGGTGGATTGGGTCATACTCCAACACGCGGGCTCCGTGCTTGTTGGAGGGGTGTTAGGTTAGTGAGCAACCTTAATGTCAGATGTTATCAAGCCACCTTAAGGCCTCCGACTAGGCTTAACGACTGACATCTACGACGTCAGCCGGGGCCAACTGCTTAACGTGCCTTCCGAAGCACGGTGATGCCCGAAATACATATCACCAAATTTCGGTCGGGGTGGTCACCCATCCCATTTCCGACCCGGCGTGTGTTGCTTTACAACAGCGATCGTCGCCGATCACTGTCACAACCGTGCCACGGGCACCTCCGCCCACAGAAAGCGCCTCAGAAATGAAACCCTTCACACAGAAGGCAATTTCAGCAATAAAGACTCATGAATGTAACGAGTGACACAAATGAGCCAACTCATTCACGTCTGAAACAGTCGCTTTGAATCCTTTGTGCTGTCTCTTTCTCTCATTCATTCATCGCATTGAATCAAAGATTAATTAGCAGCGGCCGAACTAAGACAAAGAAATAATTGGTGTTCAAGTTTTGGATGATCAACTGTTTTAATTAATATATTTCTTTAAACTTTCATGGTCACTAACACTTAAATCGCTAAAAACGGGATTGCTACCATGTACCTTTATTGAGTTCCTACGTGACCATGGCGCTTGAACAGTGTCGAAATATCGGAAACTCAAAACAGAAAGGGTACATGGTAGCAATCCCGTTTTTAGCTATTTAAGGGTAAGTTGCACCATAGTAGAAGTAAAAGTTTTTGTCAAATTTGACAATTTGACGTCCATTCTGGGCCTAACCGCTACTTTAACTGAAATTTTGATGTTTGTTATTGTTAAAGTCAGATGGTGCAACCCACACTAAGTTAAAGTCAAAGTTTTTGTCAAATTTGACTGTAACATTAACGTTGACTTCAACACTTTCAACTAAACAAACTTTTTTTTTTTTTGTTTATTTCGCGGAGTAAGGACATGATGTTTGAGGTTATATTCGACACGTTTGACAAATTGACAGATTAATTAACACAAACTATAACACTAACCAGTGAAAATTGAGCGGTTACGGTTAATGTTATGACGTCATTTATAAATGACGTTGTCAAACTGATAAGTGGCAGCTTGTCATACAACTTGCTTAAAACATAACTTTCCAAGGAAATTAGGAATCTAGCTTATTAACATTTCACTGAAGTATTTGGCTCTGGCTTCACATTACACTGGCTGTTTATCACTACGTAGTATCACAAAATAATTATTTTGTGGTAGTATAAAACTACCGGTCGTCTTTCCGTGGTCAGGCTCTCCAAAAGGTGGACCGACGATCTGGTCAAGGTCGCTGGAAGCCGCTGGGTGCGGACAGCGCAGGACCGATCGTTGTGGAGACCCTTGGGGGAGGCCTATGCCCAGCAGTGGGCGTCGTTTGGCTGACATGATGATGATGATGATGAAACAAAGTCCTTTTCTCTGTCCTAGCCCAGTGTGTTTGCATAAATCTTTAAAACTAAGGCAACGGGTTTTGATGCGGATTTTTTAATAGATAGAGTGATTGAAGAGGAGGGTTTAAATGTATAATAACATCCTATTGCACTCGTGCGAAGCCGGGGCGGGTCGCTAGGTTAAAATATATGCTACATAATAGTGGCGTCAACCTGTGGCTTGCTCCGATTTGCGTTACCGGCACGTACCGGTCTCTTTTCACCCCCAAACAATGTTGTCCCAAAGACAATTTTATTAGTACAATGCCTTCGGGTTGATCTATGCCCAGAGCATACAGCCCTGTCCCCTTACGATGGTGCTCTGCAGAAACGTTATTAAAATATTTGACATAAGATTGATTGATTGATCATTCTACACTAGTACGCTATCAGCGTCTAAACACTAGTAAAACTTCCAAAAAAATCCTATTTGAAAGTAAAATAAACAGACAATAAACCAACAAACATAATCTGTGCTAAGAAAAACTCATTACCCGTTTCATCACGTGTTTTCCATGAACAAACAAAGAAATTCATTCAAAAGGCTTTATTAAAACAAGAATCAATGATTCCAGTTAAAATACAAATTGTAACCCGTAAATGTTACAGACTAACGAACGCCGACGCATCCATCCCACACAATGGCGAATGAAACCTTTGTGGATTCTTCTTCATTTACAATCCGAATGTTTAATCCAAGTATTCATTTGGTCGCAAGAACAATGGGAGTGTTATCAATTATTTCTGAATGCGACAAAAGAGTGCCGATTTCAGATTTCATTAATTTTTTACACTGGTAGTGAGTGGACGATGTCTTTTGCCTCCTTTTTCGTCATGAATAGCGGCCTAATAAAGTCCTCTGCAACATAGGCCTCCTACTAAAATTTCTATAAGCGGTTGTAGGGAATGCAGGCCGCATTCACCGAAATCCTTTATTAGGTCAGTCCTCCACCTTGCCATAGTACAATGAAACAAGTAGGACAATTTGGACTCCGAGCGAGCGATAATTGCTTAAACATGTAGGGCTGTCGCTTTTCATTTTTATCGTGCGAGCAAAGAAAAACACACTTACGTATGGCTCGGCCGCGAGTGGCGCGACTGGCGTATCGTTAGAATCAAGAAAGTCGACAGTGTGTGCCTGGGGCAGCGCGTTCCTACGGGACGGCTCGGCCGCGCTGACAAACAAGCTGCCCTGCTGCGTTTGTATGAAAGATGACATACTGACAATACTGTGACCTTGCGGGTGAACGTTCCACACTGCTTTTGCCTTTAAATGGTATCCAATCCAGAACCTTTAGACCCCAACGGCCATCAGTTCTTCGCGCTATGTGCCCCACTGGGAGACTCCAGTTCTTTAACGAATCTCCTCATTTCTGCCTCCTGTTTAACCCCTTTATTCATAAAAACAAACGTAACGCTTAAGCATAGTTTATGCAATTGACGAGTTATGTCACTTACTCGCAAATGGCGGCGGCAACGAGAGTGACACAGCGATACAAAAGTTAACGTATTGTTGAAGAGCTGTTTAAGTTTTTATGAATAAGGGTATTTGTCATTTCGTGTGCAAATGAACAAATAAATTATCCTCGTGTAAGATGACCAATATGTTTAGAAATACAAGTATTTTCCTCTATTCATTAAACGTTAAGCATCATCATTTGTCTTCTAGTAAAGGGTGTAATTTCGTGTCAAATTGTGTTACCCTTGTAGGGTCCGCGTCGAAAGGGTTGAAAGGAAGGGAGGAAGTCTGAATGAGGCTGTTCATTGAGAATTTATGATTAATGGTCAGAAATGTTTCCAACTTGTGTTTATTATATACAGGCTTTTAAGATTAACGAAATTTTTGATTGGTAGTCATCTATCAAGCTTGCGTTCATGAAAGTAACCGTCAGATTTTAATTCAACACTTAAAACTTTTTGGATGTGATTTTTAAAGTAAAGTAAAGAAAGAAAATAGGCGTACATGAGTTTAACTTTTTGTGGCAGTGATAGGCGACGATCGCTGTTGTAAAGCAACACACGCCGGGTCGGAAATGCGATGGGTGACCACCCCGACCGAAATTTAGAGATGTATTTTTCGGGCATCTCCGTGCTTCGGAAGGCACGTTAAGCAGTTAGTCCCGGTTGTCGTCATCTAACGTCGTTAGATGTCAATCGTTAAGCCTTGTCAGAGGCCTTAGGGTGGCTTGATAACATCTGACATTAAGGGTGCTCATTAACCTTACACCCCTCCAACAATCCGCACTGAGCCCACGTGTTGGAGTACGGCTCATTCCACCTCATAGTTGAGGTGAGGCCTGTGCCCAGCAGTGGGACGTATATAGGCCGTTTATGTATGTAAATAAAACATACAAACGGGGAAGTAAGAAACACTATGATAGTTGCCGTTATGGTTAACGGTACAACCAGAAACCCGCATCACATGGAGCAAATTCTAGAATACAGGGGCGAGCCTACTACTGTTGTCCAGATTGCTCGAGGCTTCCAACGGTGTTTTCCATCACTGAAGAGTTAGCCTCAAGGTTCACAATGAACAGAAAAGCGTTGCAGCAAAGTGGCAACACTCTGTCTCGGAACCCGGTGGTCCTGAGATCAATTCGGGACAGAACACACCTACTTTGTATGCATTGTACAATTTGCGGCTAACTCTCCGGTGATGGGAAACACCGATATGAAACCCAAGCAACCCGGATAACGGCGGTTGGCTCGCCCTTTGCCACGTTGCACGAGCTGGGTTCAATTTCTCGGCGTGGGCGTCTGAATGTTCCGTTCGCTATGATGATGACAATCAGTTTGCCTCTGACTAGTAAGTACTAGAATATACAATGAACACAAAGTGCGTCTGCGTCAACATCCACACACGATTCAGCGACTATCGGCCCGCACCAAAAGATTCGGTGATTCGTTCCTGTGTCGTGCTATCCAGACGTGGAACGCTCTTCCAGCGCATGTGTTTCCTTCTTCCTACAATCCCGAGTTTTTTAAGCGGGGCGTGAAAAGGCATTTATGCAGGCCTTCAAAATGAGATTGACCAGCAAAGTAGTTGTCCATTACTGTGCTTGTCAACCCCATACCTGCTCCTCACGGCTGCTTCCCATCAGGTGGTGTGAGGTCATCTTGAAGACCACTATAAAAAAAGTGGGTCTTTCAGACAGACGGGAACTAGGGACCACGAGGGTTCTAAGCCAGAGAGTTAAACAACAAGGCCACGACGGTTTACCCTTGTTTGATCGAACAACGTTTGATATAATATTACTAAATCGAACAACGTTTGAGAAAATCATCACTTTGTATAATATCATTTGATAGAATTTTCAGTTCGTCGAATGTTTATTTGCTATAACAACGTTTGCACTAATGATCAAAAGGTAGAATGTTCATTTGATGTAATTTTCAGATGGTATAACATGCCAAGCAGCATGTAATGCGGCAAGTCGTTTTTTGGGTTTAAAAAAAAAAATAACCACGAAACCTTCTAACCTAATCTAACCGAGTCGGTTCCGTCCAAACTATAGTATAGGGCAGTGACGAAAAAATAAATAATTAAATATTTGATACGATGTTTCGACTAAACCATTATTAGTGTAATGAACCATTCGTTCAAGTAAAATTAGTGCATCTGAAAATTCGATAATATGAAATTAGTTCAAATGAAATTCGTTCAAACAAATAATTACATCAAATAAAAATTTACCAATTAAATATTCGGTCAAATGAATAATTCTCCGAACTGATGTTATTGCAACTGAAATTCGACCAACTGATTTTCGACGAAACGTTGTTCGATCAAACAAGGGTGAACCGGCCACGACACTCTCCCCTATCAATACGATGAAATCAACATTGATGTCATGTCATTTAAATAAAGAGAAAGAGTCTACCACTGTCATTTAAAATGTTTTTTGTTAAAGCAATAAATTTATTTGTATTTATTTATTTAAGAGCCTAATGGGAGTCAAATTTATTTCAGCTGAGTTGAGTTATTCTGTAATGTACCAATTTCCATCAGTATTGGGTTATTTATGATTCGTTAAGTGCCGATTCCGAGACACGCTCAACCCAGGAGGTATACTCCGGTGGAATCGTGAAGACAGATAGAAAATAAACACAACATCTCCACCTTTAGAAAATAAAAATGAAAGAGTTTTTAAAAAGTTTTTTTTTCTGCCCTAACGTCCTGTTTCGTGGGCCCCTGACGATGACAGTGTCAGGGAGCCCACGACACAGGACTTACCCAGTGTGGGACCCAAAATAAATAACACTCTATTTTCACAGCATTACATAACTACACCACATTTTTTATGGAACTGTTACGTGGGATAAGACCTTTCAAAACCCCTACTTGGCAACCTCGTTGGAAATGTTTACTGCCACCATTGATATAAACAAAAAGAGTAAGTAAGGCATCCTCGTACCAAAAGTGGCCACCCTAGAACAGGTCCAATGGACCTATTTGCAAGCGAATATGACAGCGACTTGTTCGCGTGCATGTCATTGATACGTCAATGTCATGTGCCAGTTTTCGAATTCGCGATGTACCTATGAATGTAATGTATCTTCCTCTTTTTGTATAAATCAAGTACTGCCACTGACAAAAAACTCACTATCAATTATTTTCGATTTTTTAATTATTTTTTTCAGTCTTACATTAGAAAACGAGGAACAGTGGAGGTGGGAGGGGAAGCCTGCCCTGCAGTGGGACAGCATAGGCTGAAAATAAATATCTATACATAAAAATGGATTACTGTTCGTTAGTCTCGCTAAAACTCGGGAATGGCTAGACCGATTTGGTTAATTTTGGTTTTGAATTATTTGTAATGGTCGAGGGAAGGTTTAAAAGGTGAGTGAACATGAGAAAATGCTGGGAATATTGTGGAAACAACAATTTTAGTTTCCTCTTAGCAACTGTTCCTACCAGTCACGTGACACTGAATGTTTGACAACAGAACGAAGTCTGTTGGGACAGCTAGTAATAAATAATTAGAAAATATGCTACGAATTCAAAAGCCATGTAATCTCATTTGATTGACAGACTAATATTTACTATGCAACGAGTATCATGTAACTAGCTTAATGTATAATAAATTTTAATGATTTGCATTTGATTCTTGGTCGAGCGAGAGTATGCCCAGGGACCGAGAGCGTCAAACCGATTATGGATTGAATTTGAATTTAAATTTGAATTTAGAATAAACTTCGGATGAATCGATGTTGACTGATCGATCAAATTTGCGATTTGTTGTGAGAACGCCATTTGAGTCGACGCGACAGACACGTTTCGGAAAAATCGTTTTCAGTGCACAAATAACTGAGTAGGGAGGGTAAAAAATAAAAGGTAATGATATAGCGAGGGAGAATACCTAAAATGAATAAGAAATAGTGTTTATTTGGTACTCATGATAGAATTGAAAGTTTGAAACTGTCTAATCTGGCCTATTTTATAAAATATACTTTTTGTTTTGATAATAGTAAAAGTAATTTATAAAAGGTAGTTTGAGTTAAAGTTAAGGTGTTTAGAGCCTTCCGCTCGCTCACCTTTGTCTGATGAAGCTGTGTAAGTCATAACTTGGGCTTACAGGTAGTTTTAAGAAAAACTTTATTATGTGGCAAGAGCGAGTCAAATCAGGGGAATAGGAACGAGTAGCTTGACAATCCGTTAACTGTACTCTCGGACGTTGCAAAACTTTCTCATTTAAGCCACAACCGTGATTCATAACCTAGAGTCATTTCAGTGAAACGACGTCTACTCGGTCGTCATTTTCCCTAAATTGTTCGCGACTGAAAGACCTTTTCATGGGACTGAAAAACTTCAGACTGACAAGAGAGGTGTCCAAAGAATTGGGCTGTAAAGAGCGGGGAAAATGAGGTTTTAGAAAATACGTAACAATATTTTCGTTGGAAAATTGGACTTGGGGAAAAAAGCTTGTCTGGTTGAAATATCTTTTGAATTAAACCTTTACGGATACTACTGGCCTTCTTATTACATAGTTTTTAACAATAATAATAACAACACTATGTCGACCGGTTTTGTAGTGGTTAAGAAACTGCCGACTAAAAAGAGGTCGGGGGTTCGATCCCCGTACAGTAAAATCTGTGTATATGAACGAACGTGTTTGTTTGTATGAGTCTGGGTGTTTCCTATGTCGCAAATTAATCCGCAATTGATAAAGCAAGGGTATTGGGTGTTACAAAATATTTAAATGTCAATTTCGTGGAACTTCGCGTTCATATAATTTTATTATCTGCTTTTTTGCTTATTTTTCATGACTACTTATAGAGTTTTGCCTGATTGTTCTCGATAGAAACAATGTCCCGTAGTGTCGTGAAAACTAAACTTGTAAAAGGTCACGTGAAATCAATGCCTTTGAGTTTGAGTTATACTAAGTTCGTCACAAAAACAAACTAAGTATGTATGTTTACAATCCGGGGAGAGCAATCTATAAAAAACTTTTTGAGTACTTTTTCGAGAGCGTCGTGGCCCAATGGTTAAACACTCTGGCTTGGTCCCGAGATCAAATCTTGCCTTAACACACCTACTTTGTGTTCATTGTATAATTTGCGGCTAACTAGCTTAGATGAAATAAATGAATAATAAATGACTCTCCGGTGATAGAAAGCACCGATATAAAACTCAAGCAACTCGGATAACGGCGGTAGGCTCGCCTCTTACCCCTTACCCTCGCCGATATGTGGGCTTTTGAATGTTTCGTTCACCATGACGGCAACAATCAGTGTGCCTCTGACTAACCCATTAGGGATATGGTCGTGAGGGTATGTGTGTGTGTACTTTTTGTTAAGAATATACTCGTAATATGGTACCCTTACCCTTCACCCCCTGTGTTCGTCAGGAAGTTAATATATAAATCGAATCGATTGAATATAAATCTTCCCGAGTGATCCTCACATTATGAGACGCTCTTACAGCTAACTGGTGTCGTTGACGTGTGATATCGCGATGTGAGAGACAATTTAATAAACTCTCCTTCATATGGGCGCCGAATTTGGTGAGTCCGCTTTTGAACGGGTTCCTAAAAATATAAAGTAGTTTCCTAATAATATAAAGTAGATTCGGCCGGTCTGTTAATGGTCTCGGTAGCACAGTGGTTAGTGCAGTCGCCTGGTTAGCGAAAGATGCGGGTTCGATTCCTGTCTGATGCCAAGATGACCAAATGTCTTTTTCTGTATAAATACTAAAAACCGGGTTTTCTACAACATTTGAACTACGGTAAAAACTACTATTCTACCTGTATTTGCCCGACGTTTCGGCGACAACAACAACAACAGTTTCGGTGTCTTTTTCTGGTTTTCAGATCTTTACTTTATTTTGTTGCGGGGTGACTTACTCTTTCATACTATGCTGGTCATAAAATATTGATTGATGACCAGCTTCTGCGTCAAATTCAGTTTCTTGCCTTGGTGGTTTCATAATTTTAAATAGCCTACCCCAATAATGGATTAACACAAATAATTTTCCAACTAGCGGCCACACGCGACTTCATCCGCATGGACTTTGGTTAAAGAAAGTGATATATCTTCATAAATTGTAGCCTATGTCCTATTCAGATGCATAAGCTACATTATTGTAAAGTTTCATCAAAATCCATCCGTTAGTTTTTACGTGAAAGAGCAACACGCCACATCCATTTATAAGTAAGATTTGTACTAGTTGTACCTGAGATTGACGCGTTGAAACAAACAAAAGAACTCCTTAGCTTTATAATATATTCAATAAAATGCCTAGTATCTCATAGCTTTTGGTTTTAGCTATACAGCGCTATATGTATATAACAATATCTACTATATATAAAAAAATAAGTCGGGTTTTCCTTCCTGACGCTATAACTCCAGAACGCACCAACCGATTTCCACGGTTTTGCAATCGTTGGAAAGGTCTCGGGCTCCGTGAGGTTTATAGCAAAGAAAATTCCGGAAAATTTCAACAGAAAAGCTGGAAAATCTTAATTCACTAAGTCCACGCGGACGAAGTCGCGGGCGGCAGCTAGTCAAATTATATTTATTTATCTGCAAAGGCACAATAGCAAGAACAAGATAATTCCAGCTAATTCCGTCCGTTGAGTTGGCTCACCGCCACCAGGCCTCGTCTCTGAGGTGGAACTCTTGGCAGCCCTCACGCCGCAGTGGAGGTAATGGATGACAACTGGGGTTAGGTCGGCGGGATTGCTGTTTGTTTTATTGCTGTAGTGTTTTGTTAACATGATTTTATTGTGGTTTATGTGGATGTTAGTCAACTCAATGACAGGTTGATACAAACTTCACAATTTTGACAACTTTTTTTAGTTACCGGTAAGATGGGGTTAATTGGTATCTGGGTCTTAATTGGGACAAGCCTTTGAAGATGTTTCAAAGCTTTATTTTTCTTAATTTCTTGAATGTTTTTATATTCACTACAGGTATAAACAAAAACACCCAAAAATAAAATAAATACAGCACTTCTCTCGAGCTTTGAAACATTTTCAAAGTACTGTCCCAATTAAGACCCAGATACCAATTAACCCCATCTTACGGTAGTAAATTATCCGGCAATCACAACTGAATAGTATGTGTTCATTGTGGCTAATGTTGTGTAATTATACGTAGGTGTGAGTGTGTTGGGTGTGTTGGTGTTTCATTCATAATCTTACCTGCTTCGATATTAATTTTTGACTATTTATTTGTTCTTTCAAGAAAATAGAAGCAATGTTTGATTGCATATTCAAGCTTCATAGTTCCTTAGTAATCCATTTTAACTGTGTCCACTCACAATAAAATAAAAAGAGTTTGCAGTCACGTCATGTCATACTCCTGTCCCTTGGCCTAGTCACGTATGAGCAAGATCTCGCAAAATCTCGCTTTGTCGTAACAGATATTACGCCACGGATAGAGCAGATATAATTTATAGTGATCACCCTGGCTCACGGTGGCTCGCCCTGCACATGATAAGGCCCTGCGCAAATAGAGACAAGCCTTGTTGCCTACAGGGCACGCCATATCATCACAGAAAAGGGTTGAACCAATGCAAACGCTATCAAAACACTTAAAATAATACGTTTACTTTTGCGTTTTTTCAATTTATTCGTTTTTGAAATCAACTAATTACAAAACTGACAAAAAAAACATAAAAAATATTTTCAAAAATTGAGATACACAGATTATCCATAAAACACATTATAACTTCATAATCTTCAAAACCTAACTACTTAATAATGAATGGTAATTAAAATGAATCTTATAGTTATGTATGAGTCTGTAGGTAATCATAATCTATCTACTATATAAAAATAAGTCGGGTTTTCCCTTCCTGACGCTATAACTCCAGAACGCACGAACCGATTTCCAAGGTTTTGCATTCGTTGGAAACGTCTCGGGCTCCGTGAGGTTTATAGTAAAGAAAATTCAGGAAAATTTCAACAGAAAAGCGGGAAAATCTTTTTTCACATACAGCTAAGTCCACGCGGACGAAGTCGCGGGCGGCTGCTAGTTAAAATTAAAATTTTAAATAAGCTTTTGGGAATAGGCTCTGCTCAAGTTTACTTCATTACTTAGTAAGTACATGTCAAAACATAACTCTGTTAGTTCGTTGAGTTTGGTCTCTAAAAACGCCTTTAGAAAAAGGGTAACTTATAAGTTTAGTGCCGGGTCTCCTCAGTATAAAAAACCTTCCGTCACCGGCGGTAGAGGCACATTATGGACATGGATTTTATGTACTTACATTATTATTTGTTTAACATGTGGTTGTAAAAGATTTTTGAACGTTTCCAGTACTATGTTATGTTCTACTTTAACAAAAAAAATATGTAGTGTTTTTAAATAAAATAGTGGTATGTTATGACCGTGTTTTTGCCCCGCAAACGTAGCGAATCGAACTGCAAGCCCCAGGCCTGCGGGTGGTGGGACGTAATACTGGCTCACTTTGTCAGACCAGATAATAATGCGGAAGCTGCCTCTGGAATATATTGTTATTACTATATTATGGGAACTAATTTTGTGCAAATATTATTATAAGAGACCAGCTATGCTATTCCGGTGGACGCCAAAACTCCCTTCGCTCGTGTGAGTGAACTTTGAAATTCAATTTCTTTGCAACTGTGGTCGTTTGAGAGAAAAGAACTAAGCCAAATAACATTTTTCAAATATTTACATACAAAATGAGAGAAAATACTAATTCAAAGTAAAGCGTATTGATGATTGAGGTAAGCGTGAAGCACCGGGATGTGAAGTGATGTCCGATGTGCACCGCCGGAATAGCACGGCAGTAAGTTAGGTAAAAAGAGTACTAAAGAAAAAGTTATAACAATCAATGGATATAACTCATTAATGCACTACACAATGGATAAAAACACTTACTAACAGGGATCGAACCCCCGGCCTCTCTGTTAAAAAATAAAGCTGCAGAGTTGATTGAATTCGCAAACTTTAAATTCACTCATGTGACGTTCGAAGTTTGTATTAAGAAAGCCTCCCCTGGTATCTGGTGGTGGTGGTACTATTTTAGCTCACCCACATTTGATTTTGGTTTATTTTATTCACTTACGATCCTCCACCTGAAGGTTGTCTGGATGAGATCGCTTTCTAGCGATAAAACCGCCTAAATTGTACATTGTTCTCTGTAATTTGCTTGAAATGTAATGTTTATGTACAATAAAGAATATCTATCTATCTATCTAATTTAGTAATTAAGACGGATGGATAGACAGACCAGCCTTGCTAATTGAGTTATCGAAGAACCTTTCAGTTACTACTGAAAGCTTACTGAAAGCTCCCCAACTAACGCTATTGTATTCCAAGCTTCTATGCTGCAGTACTGTATCTTAGCTATTGATGTATTTCTATAGTATTGCCTTGAACCACGCTATCGATAAAACTTTAACTGATTTTCATTACACCACTTCAGCAACACCCATCTATCCAAATGCCAAAAAATCAAGTACAAATATTGGTTCCTTTCCAGGCCCTCGTTTCATGTTTTTATCGTCGACGATGACTTTTTTAATGACCTTTTAAGGCATTATTTCCCAATAAAAACTAGCCCTTCTCAAGGTCCATCCTATCTGTCTACTATAAAAAAAAACTACTATTTAAAAAATGATTCAGTAGCTTAGGCACACACCAGACAGTTTATATTTAATTAATTTTTTACATCAATCAAAATTTATCCTAATCACCAGTGATTCCTACTAAACATCAAGGGGGTTTATCTCGCAGTAGAAGAGTTCGGGCTTACATGTAAGTGATATGAAAAATTTTTTCAAAAGGGTTTTGCATTCTTTGGAGTTCGAGTTACAAATATCTTCGAGGAGCGATTTCGGCAGAAAATTAAATATTTTTGACAAAAGGTATTCCATATTTCTCGTTCCGTACATACGTAGATAATCCAGTCGACATAATTTGTTATTGCGTGCCTTTTTACAGAAGCCAGCACTTTTACAATGTTCTTCGCATATGACACACATACGCAACCTATCGAAGACGTTACTTCCGCATTTATAATATTTATTTTTTGATTGGTAAATTTTTAAATGAAAATTTTGTCATTTGTTTAAACCAGACATTAGTACGACGTAAGAGCGCGTGGCTCACCACGTTGTGTTCAAATTCCCTCGGCGAAATGTGGGCTTCTGCATGTTCCGCTCACCATGACGGCAACAATCAGTGTGCCTCTAATCCATTAGGGATATGGTCGTGAGGGTATGTATATGTATATGTATGTATGTCTGTACAGTCAGTGCTCTGGGAAATGTATCCAGACACATTCGCTAATTTAAAGTTTTACTAGGCCACAACTATATAGGTATAACCATTCGAAAAAAATATTTTTCCTTTTTTTTGTAAATTAATTCGATAAAATTGAATTTCATTTAATTTAATTTTATCGAATGGTTCGTGGCCTAGTAGAACTTTAAATTAGCGAGAGTGCCTGGATACATTTCTTAGGGCTCTGACTGTACGTATTGTTAACCCTTCAGGATCTGTCAGTGGTCGCGCCTGTCGCGTCGGCGCCATATTTTATTCAGAACTGGCTTTAACGCTCCAACGGCCTTCGGTTTCCATCTCAGCTCACAGTCGTCTTTATCTTTATTTACTAGTGTTATATTATGTAAAGAACCTGCCTGCTGTTGTTTGAGTGAAGCTTAGTCAGTATTGATGCAAAACAACTTTATGCTTCACTAGCGGCTGCCCGCGACTTCGTCCGCGTGGACTTAAGTAAGTTACTACGTGGACTATGTTCTATTCAGATGCATAAGCTGCTATTATTGTAAATTTTCATTTAAATCCATTTAGTAATTTTTACGTGAAAGAGCAACACGGCACATCCACACATGAAAACTTTCGCATTCATAATATTACTTAATAGGATTTCTCTGACTGAATAATATTATAGTAATTAAAGAGAAGCAAGTTTTTCTAAGCTGAACCTTGCAGCTAGAAAACAGTTGTGAGGCTATCTGAGGTTGAGGCAGAGTCTGGTGAGGCAGTTTTGGAAAAAAAACTTGCTAAAATTCCGACACAAGTTTCTTCGATAAGAACACAAATTAAGAATTTACCATACAAAAAGTTACTAAAACTTCTTCGCTCAAACTTTTTAATAAAACTTGCATATTTTATGATTGAGTTAACGACTTCATTAACATTGTTCCAAACTAAAATGTGCCCAAAAACATGTTTGCGGAACAAAATATACGGAAAAAGCCGTACTTACTTAGTAACTCAATCTCTATAAATAAAAATGGGTTGCTGTTCGTTAGTCACACTAAAACTCAAGAATGGCTGGACCGATTTGGCTAATTTTGGTTTTGAAATATTTGTAGAAGTTCAGGGAAGGTTGGAAAGATGAATGAACAGGAATCAACGCTAGTAAAATACTCAAACCACAGTAATTTTGTTTTCTCTTAGCAACCACCTGACACAAAAAAATTGACAGCTGAACAAAGTCTGTCAGGACAGATATAAAAGTAAATATTGAAAAATGTTAGGAAAACAGTGAAAAACAACAATTTAGTTTTCCTTAGCAACCATTTCTACCTGTCAATGATTGACAACAGAACAACGTCTTTCGGGGCAGCAAGTTTGGCAACACGGCCGCAAAAGAAAGACGGACGTCACCTCGTCTAATCATGAATGAAGCATATTATCAGCTGTAAGTTTAGGTGTGTGCGTGACTAGAACGTGTCATTGGCACTGTCACACGGAGTAAAATGGCGTATTTTGTAGAACTTAGTGTGTTTGTGGGAGTGTAGCAGGTCGTGTACAACAAACGAAATTGTAGCACCTTGCATGCTTTAAATTTTTTTAGTGTGGTGTTCCGTCCGTCTTTCTTTTACGCTTGTTTGGCAATCTTATGATTGGTAAGTAAAACCACGGAGTAAAACATAGTTTGTGGCACGGTTATCGATAGTCTAAAGTTGCAAAGGGCTAGTTAAAGCACTACAACATAAAATCATTGATTTATTAGACCCCGTCCCACAATGGCTACCCAAATACCTATTAAACATAGCTGGGATTATTCCCATGAAATTCACTAATGTTTTACATTGCAAGCGGAATTATTAGAATTTGCTTCGGGACAATGGAGGCTTACAGGAAGGTCTGGCTTCGGTTTGAATGGATTTGTGTGAATTAATGATGTTGGAGGGGGGGGAAATAGTTCGTCGGATGATGGAGGGGATTAGGTGCTGGGTCAATTCAAATTTAACTAATTCGGGAATGCTTGTGGCTTAGGCCCGGTACACTGCGGGTTTAAGGAATGATACAAACTTGATACAGCTTCGATGCAGTCTAATTTAGAAAGAAAGAAAAAACTTTTCATAATTTTGAACATCGCAACAGATAAAAACAAACAAAACAAAATGGTTAAAAGAAAAAAAAAACAACAAAAAACAAAGAATAATTTCCACCAGACGGCAATGTCAGGATGTCCAAAATTAAATGGATCCCACTCAGCTAATGCCTGGACTGGATAGGCTCAGAAGCTCATTTTCAGTGGGACCAGTTGAACATAGATACAAGAACCTGACCACAACGGTCGGGATGTAGCCCACCAGATATACCACTAGCCGGGTGACGGGACGGAAATATGGCATCGTTGGCGCGTTACACCGACGACTCACTAGCATAAGTATTGTATAGAAGTATTAGGAAAATTCTGTATTTGAAGCAATACCGTGCTGACTTCACATTTCTCCACCGTTGCGGCCAAGACACCTTTAGTCGCCAGTATCATGATCAGTAGAGTGAGCCTGCTCTACTGGCAGCAGTTTCCACAACCCTACCTAATGTCTTGGCTTTTCCCGTTTGCACCCCGGGCAATACTTTTTATTTATGTATCTATTGTTATTAAGGGCTAGGGCTCTAGCGACCTAGCGTCTCGACGCAAGGGACTCTAGGTTTTCTAGGAAGTTCTCTACCTAATCTTATATACCTGACCGTACAGAACACTATCGGTAGTCCAGTCGGTTGTTTGATAATCCTGGGCGAACATTATTGATCAATCTAACTAAGTATAACATTATGACGAAGGACATACTGGTAGCAGCACTTTAGCTTTGCACTACGTTCTATACAATCTACAGGAATATCTGTATATTAAGTTCCTTGCAATCTCGTTATGTATTGTATTGCAAGCTTCCCTAGCAATTTGAAATACAAAGGCTACTTCAAAGATATTCATATCGGACGAAAAGCATCCCTCGACCAAACTACAGGAGAATCCTAGTATTGAAATTCGTGCAAATTCAAGGCAATTCATGAAATTTGAGCTACAAAATCTGGTATTCTGAAATCGCGTTGTATAGTCAAGCTATTTTTGGATAATATCAAATAGAAACTCAAAGGCATTTACCTCAAGTAAACTTTCACAAGTTAAGTGTTTAAGTTCAGTAGATAATTTACATAAAAATCCATTTGCGTATATCTTGACGCTACCAACGGCTTGGACGTTGTTCTATCGAGAAGAATCCGGTATCCGGTGTGGATTGTTGGAAAGGTGTAAGGTTAGTGAGCAACCTTAAGATCAGATGTTATAAAGCCGCCCTAAGGCCTCTGGCTAGGTTTAACGACTGACATCTAGCGACGTTAATGATTAATTAGGAAAAGAAAACCTAATCCTAAATGCGGAAAAGTATTTTTCTACCATAGCCACATTACAAAGTCTATCATCTATAGTTCGCAAACATTACCCAGAGCTCATCAGAGCTACTGCGGTCACATGGGGGACCTGTGGTTCTCTTTGTTCGTTTGGCTAACTACATGAAGGTTTTTTTTAGCTTTACAGGGGCAGCAAAGCGCTTGATTTATTTTATAACAAAATTCACAGCTCTTGATAAACATGATTCAAGTAATGTACAGGTACGTAACAAGGGATTTACATTTCATGAGAAATCATTATGTTTAAAATAACATCAGCTTCACATTAATTCATTTCAGTACTGCCTATTACAATAAACTTACAAAAATTGTAGTAGCAAGGTTATTAAATAAAATAAACAATCCAATTTATTATATTAACAATATTATAACAATCCTACTAATTTATAAATGCAAAAGTTTGTATGTTTGAATGTGCCATGTCTTTCACGTAAAAACCACAGAATGGATTTTAATGAAACTTTACAATAATATAGCTTATGCATCTGAATAGCACATAGGCTACAATTTATGAAAATGTATTGTAACTTTTTTTCATAACTAAGTCCACGCGGACGAAGTCGCGGGCGGCCGCTAGTTAGTTAATGTTGCTTTTCTAAATATGATTAAGATATTAATACAAAAAACATTTTATTGCTTTATTTGGACCAACAACCCTGTTGAATATTAATACTACTGGGCATGGGAGTCTGTCAGATTGCTAGAATCACTGCGGCAGTAGTCTCGCCCGTAACACAAGCTTAGCTACTGCGCTCAATGGCCACGTGTAAACACATCCAGACATGTTTAAGATAATACCTTCCCAAATTGACATGTCAAAGTAAACCGCAGTTAACTACTCGTAATGTACGCCTAAACCAACACTGAAGGAGCCTCATCACAGTAAGCGGAGAACAGTAAAATATCCACATACATACGTGCCGCTCTCGGTTCGAATGAGTGCGTGCGCGTCGCGCGCCGTGTCAGCATGCGATTTCACGCACACGCTAGCATGAAAGAGATGAGGGAATAAGGTGGCGGCAGTACGTACAGGCTGTGTCCGCGTGTAGATATAGATAGATAACCTACTGTTATGTTTACTGTGGCCTCGTTTGTAATTCACACGGCACTTAGCGGGCACTGACTGATGGGCAATACAGGAGTTGGGGTTTGAGAGACTGGTGTCGAGATTTTAGATGTTGGGGAGGGATGCGGGTTTGAATTGGAAGATGTTTGATTATTGTATTGAAAAATAAATAAAATATGTTACGAAGAAACGCCCATGACTATACCCTAAAAGGTAGGTAGGTAGATATGTTATGTCAGTACTGATGCGAAGTCGAAAATTGTCACCTGGCGTACGTACCTATAAATTGACCGTGTGTACAAGATAGTATGATTATTTTCTAGAGCGTAAAAGAGACAGATACATGTTGCGCAGTGTCGTCTCAAACTGTCAATACTTTGCTCAGGTGTTCGAAGTTCTGATTTCGTGTGCCACTTTTTAGCGAAAGTAACCTATCTACGTCTATTTTATTGTCCTATCATTGTTGTTGCCGTTATGGTAACCAGAACATTCAGGGGTCTTTATTTTGTTTTAAGAATTTAGAACATAACTTGGCAGGGGGCTGCGCTTCCCCCTCACGGGTTCTCGCCTCGGCGTGGCGAGGGGGCCTAGTACCGGTGGTAGGGGCACCACCGGGAAGCGAAGAGAACCCAGGCGTGGCAGCGTGGTGGACTGGACACCCACCCGCTGCGGCCCGCAAGGGCGACGGGCTGCGGGGCCAGTGGGGCCTGCAGGCGCCTTTGAGGCGCGTGGTTGGGGCCGCGGCGCACAACCGGTTGGTGGGGGCCAGTGATCCGAGGCTGATCCCCCTGTGCGTCGCGGCCCGGCGCGGGGCCGTACCGCCGGTTGCGGCAGCGGAGCCGCCCTTTGGGTGGCTCGTGGTTGCGGGCCCAGTAGGGCCTGCGTACGGTGGCCAGCTGGCGCGTGGTACGGGGGTGCCGCCGCCAGCATTGCACGGGTTTCACCGCTGCCTGGTAGGGACGGCTTGACATCCTCGGCTGTCCCTTCTGGCCTCCCCTCACGATGGGGGGGTCGCTTCCGGCCCGCCGTCCAGGCGGGCTCCGTCCGGGGGAACGCGTAACAGGCTTCGCGCTACTCACCGTGTTCCCCCACTATACGGACGATAAGAGGGAGTAGTAGGGGTTTTAGTCGGTAGGGCCACTGGTATACCACCTTTCCAGTGGAGAGTCCGACATAACCCGTCCGTCCCCCGGTGGACGGGTATGCGTAAGGCATTTCCCCTACTTAAAAAAAAAAAAAAAAAAAAGTGGGGCTGTGCTTGATTGCTTGTGTTGTTTGTTTAGGTTCTCTTTCACCGAAGAGTGAGCTGCAAATGGTAAAATTAACGCAAACTTGTTAAATCGACCGGCCGGATCTCAACTCGTGATCACAAGGGTTCAGGTTTAACCACTAACCATGCACGAGGTGTTACGTAGCTCTTCCGAAAAATCAATCACAAAATTCGGGTCACTGACTTGCGTTGTTGTACTATTGTAAATAAGTCAATTTAAAAAGTCTGAGAACCCCAAATTTCTAACCGAAAAGTTTGTATAAAGTCCGAGTCGCACTTGTCCTACTCATATTTTATGCAATGGAAACAGACAATATGGTTAAGCCGACCAGACACCGGCTTTGCAACCATTACAGACTGCACAGTGAAGTCTTTATGGTACTTTATTAAAAGTTACAACAGAGAGGAATCCAGGGGAATGCAATTTTGTGCATTTCACGTACGACGACATAAATACCGGTGACATTCCCCGGATACACTCACGCAGGGACAGGGCCGGAGTAGGGCAGGGACTGCGTGTATCGATGTAGTGAAAGTATTTAAAGGGAGCCTTTTGACTTGGTCTTAAATGCTTTTGGTTCAGAACATGAACGCTGTAAGGGCACCAAAATCAAGAACGAGTAGAATAACAAAAATAATCATACTACTTATACTAATTTACAATTACAAAAATTTATGACTGACTCTACAATAAAAAACTCTGTCACCGAATAGTAACTTTTACCGTTTAGATATTGCTTTAGATTTCATCTGAATTGACCATCATTTTACTGTGTCAGTTTTTTTATCTTTCTTTTGTGTTTGGCTAACAATCAAATCGAGAGTGTCGGGGCGCAGTGGTTCTCTGGCTCAGAACACAGTGGTCTCCTGTTCAAGACTGGGTGAAATACCTTCTCTGCGTTCATGTACAATTGGCGGGTCACTCTCCAGTGATGAAAAACATCGATAAGAAAATCCAAGCAACCCCCAGGTAGGCTCGCATCCAACTACGTTGGGTTCGAACTCACTCACCAAAATGTGGGCTTCAAAATGTTCCGTTCACCATGAGGGCAACAATTAGTGTGCTTCTTGTTCACCTTGTTTAGCAGATGGTCGTGACGGTATGTATTTTCTTCGCAAATAATCCTGATATTCACTAAAATTTCTAGAAATTCAAGATAACCAATCAACCAATTGACATGAGATGTTGACATATTAATTTACTGACTTGTTTTTATTTTTTATTCGCATGTTTGTTTGATTTAGGAGTATTTTGAAAATTTTATTAAATTGTAATTTTATTTGTGTTTTATTGTAATTTAATTGTTATTATGTCGCTATCTATTTTATTGTAATGTTTAATCTGCCTGTGTTTTAGTCATTGCACTGTAAGCAAGCATGATTGTTAAAATGAATGAATAAATAAATAAGATAAGCCCTAAATTCGGCCCTGTCGTCACCTAGAAATACGTGTAGCTCCGAGTAATAGCGATCGGTTCTAATACCAACCTGGGACTGGAATGTACGAGGGCGGATTGCGCCCGCCCTAGAGCGGTTGCTGGGCGGCGTGCTCGTACATCTAACAGTTAAGACTGCTTTACAATTAAATTCAATTTTAATACTCTGTTTCAGGTAGGTTCTAGTGTAAGTCATAATATTTGAAAACTATATTATTAGTAAAGAATGGAATATAATAGCAAATGTTCAATAACTAAATTGACGCAAAACAACAAAGAAATATGACGAAAAATACGAGTATTCTTCAACAAAAACAAAAGCACAACATTCTGACGAATAACTTGGTGAAGTGATTAGGATTAGGAAGTTGACTACTACACCAGAGGTTGCGGGTTCGATTCCCGTATAGTACAAACATTCGTTTTCAGTTTCGGGCGAGACAGCGTTGCGTGGAATTGCAATTTAGAATCCGAATTCCAAAGTTATACATAAACGCCTATACACGTCCCACTGCTGGGCACAGGCCTCACCCCAACTATGAGGTGGTACAAGCCATACTCCAACACGCGGGCTCAGTGCGGATTGTTGGAGGGGTGTAAGGTTAGTGAGCAACCTTAATGTCTGATGTTATTAAGCCGCCCTAAGGCCTCCGACTAGGCTTACCGAATCAGAATCAGAATCAGAAATATCTTTATTTAAATAGACCTGTTACAAGTGCTTTCAAATCGTCAAAAACTTAATCAAACAAACAAAAATACACTTAATAATAGACTTAAATACTATAATAGAAATAATAAATAATAAAAGGGAAGCTCAGAAAAACGCATTAAACCATTTAAATTACAATTTATTCACAAACTAAAACAAATGCAAGTTGTACAAGAAAAAGAGAGAGCGAGATAGATATACAAACGTCAAATAATGGCGGGGAATACTGCTCTTGACAAGTTGCGTTCGGAAATGCCTAACAGTCGGCCTTCCTGTACCACTGCTCGCCCCGAGCAGTATTCTCCATGTAAAGCAACGTAAAAGTAAAACTAAGCTAAGTAATATTGACATACCCAGGTGACTTCTTAATGCCACCACAACTGACTTCTTAATGCCAGTTCAGCTGACTTCTTAATGCCAGCACAACTAACTTCTTAATGCTAGTTCAGGTGACTTCTTAATGCCACCACAACTGACTTCTTAATGCCAGTTCAGCTGACTTCTTAATGCCAGCACAACTAACTTCTTAATGCTAGTTCAGGTGACTTCTTAATGCCACCACAACTGACTTCTTAATGCCAGTTCAGGAAGTACACCTTCCAAGTCGCGACTTATACAACACCTCTTAAGGCAAATCTCGAGATTTAAACAGTCAGTCAAATAACAAACAGTCTGAAACGTTCTTAATCGTTTCCAGTTATTTAACAAGTCTGAAGCGTTCTTAATCGCCTCCAGTCAAATAACTTACAGTCTGAAGCGTTCTTAATCGCCTACAGTCAAGTAGCAAACAGTCTGAAACGTTCTTAATCGTTTCCAGTTATTTAACAAGTATGAAGCGTTCTTAATCGCCTCCAGTCAAATAACTTACAGTCTGAAGCGTTCTCAATCGCCTACAGTCAAGTAACAAACAGTCTGAAACGTTCTTAATCGTTTCCAGTTATTTAACAAGTATGAAGCGTTCTTAATCGCCTCCAGTCAAATAACTTACAGTCTGAAGCGTCCTTAATCGCCTACAGTCAAGTAACAACAATGAGCGAACAAATATCGCCTTCTTAATGGCAGCTCACTGAGTAATATTACAAACAATCACAAACACACAATGTAAATCAGATAATGTAACAAAATGAGCGAACAATTATCGCCTTCTTAATGGCAGCTCACTGAGTAATATTACAAACAATATAAATCAGATAATGTAACAAATGAGCGAACAAATATCGCCTTCTTAATGGCAGCTCACTGAGTAATATTACAAACAATCACAAACAAACAATATAAATCAGATGATGTAACAAATGAGCGAACAAATATCGCCTTCTTAATGGCAGCTCACTGATTAATATTACAAACAATCACAAACAAACAATATAAATCAGATAATGTAACAAATGAGCGAACAAATATCGCCTTCTTAATGGCAGCTCACTGAGTAATATTACAAACAATCACAAACAAACAATATAAATCAGATGATGTAACAAATGAGCGAACAAATATCGCCTTCTTAATGGCAGCTCATTGAGTAATATTGCAAACAATCACAAACAAACAATATAAATCATATAATGCAACAAAATGAGCGAACAATTATCGCCTTCTTAATGGCAGCTCACTGAGTAATATTACAAACAATCACAAACAAACAATATAAATCAGATAATGTAACAAATGAGCGAACAAATATCGCCTTCTTAATGGCAGCTCACTGAATAATATTACAAACAATCACAAACAAACAATATAAATCAGATAATGTAACAAATGAGCGAACAAATATCGCCTTCTTAATGGCAGCTCACTGAGTAATATTACAAACAATCACAAACAAACAATATAAATCAGATAATGTAACAAATGAGCGAACAAATATCGCCTTCTTAATGGCAGCTCACTGAGTAATATTACAAACAATCACAAACAAACAACATAAATCAGATGATGTAACAAATGAGCGAACAAATATCGCCTTCTTAATGGCAGCTCATTGAGTAATATTACAAACAATCACAAACAAACAATATAAATCTTAAGAATACAAGAAGTAATGTTTCATTCTTATTAAGAACAATCAGATAATGTACTATCTGATAAAAACGATTCAGTTTTTTTCATTAAAATAGGTAGTAGACTTGCTCATTTGCGCGCGGATTGACAACAGCAGTCAAAATGTATTTTATTTGTTTCTTGTAGACCACAATAATCCTTAAAATACTTACAAATGAAAGCTTTGTTTCGGTCGCATACAACTCCAAATATCTGTAATACTATAATAACACGAACAGCTTCTAACTACAAGAGCTAGAGTGAATAAATGTCGTAAATCGAACACCAAGGTGGCCCATGTATAGGTACTATGTGTAACGGCAACGGCATCTTTCATAAAGAATACAACAACACTGCTTGACACCCTGTATATTTTTCACGCATAGTGTTAAGAGATGCAACCATGTACATTTTACTTTTTGTTCCTAAATGCAGCGCCGTAATTGCCAAACCAGTTTTTAAACACGGTAAAAGTAAGCAAGTTCTGTCAAATAGCGACTTTGAATTTTACCTTACAATTATTGGTCTACAGTTGAACCAATTGAATAGTCTCCCTGTTGCATTGCTTCTACAGAAGTAGGTGCTAAACATGTATCATTTATTCGCTCAGCGGAAATGGTTTCGGCATGGTTTCGGCTAAACCCACCCAGGTGGCCCGTTGACTTACCAGCACGGTATTCGACCTTAATCAAAGTCTCAACTTTGTACCTGGAGCTACCAGCGGGCTATGGTGACAAATCTCGTCTCCACTAAGTCCAATTAGTAAAATCGGTAACTATTTAACTTAATACCTGTAATTTAAGGTGTATGACCTTAAATTTAAACAAACTTACAACAACAGCAAGGGTCTCTTAATCAATGCTTTGACTTCTGCTAGGCAGTAAGTGATTCACCAGTCCCAAACATTCGTAAAAACGTGTCAACTCAAAACGATGTAGGTACTGCCGCTATCTTTCATCCGCTCGGCCATCGACAAACTACAATATAATATGAGCGCTTTGAATTTGTAAGCTACGCATTTTTTTGTAGAACCAATCTTACAATTACCAAAAAACAATTCGAAAACTCATCTAATAGTCATGAAGACTATTTCAGCAGGTGAGCTTTTGCCGATCTCATAACCACAGATCTTCAGACAACGATGCATACAATGAACGACGCTCTCTGACCCTTAGATAATATGACCAACGTGCGGCTGTCAATTAGTTAAGGTATTACACACTGCTCTAGGCACTCCGTACATATTGTAAACCCTAAAATGTATGATTGTGTGCATAATATAATTGCACTTGCTGTGGCGCAACACCACAACACACCAATGTGAATATGACTATCACATTTGAACAAAACCGATAGCATTCTGTCGCGTCACGACACACCCTGACACAGCAATATTATGTTGGTGTGTATAATTCGTGTACTAATATCCGTATTAGGGTCCGCCCTACAATGGTTTGATTGTCAAGAATCTAAATAACACATAATAATAAATAAATATAAACCTCGCTCTGTGAAACCAGGAACAACGAAGATACCACAAACAACCAGACCCAGCACAAATACTTGTTTCATCAACAAACCCCACACTGTGCGGAAATCGAACACGCGACCCCTCGAGGCTCAACCGTTGAACCACTGCGCTAAACGGGTCATCAACGACTATTAACATCAAAATAACAAGTTCAAATCTTATCGACACGCAATTTTTTTTTTAACACCTTGTACGACTGCACGGGGCAGTTCGATTAATTAATTTTGTAAATACGAAACATCTACTACGTTTTCAAATAACACAAATCACCGTGACAATAATCAAACGCTTAGTTGGTAACAGGCTGACTAATATTAACCTCTGTTTTGGGCACAGTTAGGCCTCATCAGGAACCTCCTTGAAGGATTTATTTTCGAATTATTGACATACCTCAAATGCCCAATGGTTGATTGGCAGACAATGCGCTCAGCATGAAGCCCGCCATACTGTACTATTATGTGCAATAAAAATGAAATGAATAACTAAATACTGTAATTTTTAATTGAACAACTAGACTTGCATGGATTGAATATTCAACTGTAACTGTTACCTCTGGGCTCTGTATAACTCTGTAATAATTATTATTATTATTTTACCCAAGGCATGACAACTGAAATCAATAAAAATGACAACTAATAATTTGCAGCTACAACAGTAACATCTGTAAATAATTAGACATAAGTTTGTCTGAAGTAACATGTAGTAGTTTAATTCAGGTCATTCATCCTTATCATGGCCTGTATGATGATAACAGTGTGATGAACACCTTTCTACCTAATTGTTTTCATCATCATGACAGACACAGCCACAGAATGCACAAGTTAAATAATTAGACATAAGTTTGTCTGAAGTTTACTTCAGGTCATTCATCCTTATCATGGCCTGTACGATGATAACAGTGTGATGAACACCTTTCTACCTAATTGTTTTCATCATCATGGCAGACACAACCACAGAATGCACAAGTTTTATGATTTTTCTAACGTTGGTGCAATGTGACCACAATGCTTACAACTGCATCATTAAATTATTAAATCAGTAAGACTTGACTTACTTGAATGATGAAAATAAATATCTTAACATGCTGGACGTGTCCTGATAACCAGCAGAAATAGCATCAGCTTTATGGTACGGTAGGTACCTACCTGTTATTGCTTCTGTAACCTGCACCGGGTAACCAACAAGCATAACCTTAAATAGATTTTGTCACATTAGATCTATTAATAATATAACACATAACTAAGTCACACATCTAACTAACTGATTGGAAAGAAAAGCAGTTAATAAACATTAGAGTTATGTAAGGTTTAGATTTTAGTTTGGGTTTAGATAGTTGTTAGTATCAATGTTCAGCATACTTTTTGAATTTTAAAGTGCAAATAAGTTTCAGAAATAGTTTTCTCATCACCAGCATCCACGCAATACCTTCAACTTTTCTGATTCATTACTCAAAAATAATTAACAGATCAGACAGGATCAGAATCAGAAAATGGATCATTAAGACCAGCATAAGGCTTGAACTAAATCAGCTGTAGGTTGCCAATGGCACAGATGAAATGGTGGGGTACTACTCAGAAAGACAGACCACTACTGTGGCTACTGGTTTCCATTATACAAAGTACTAGTCATAGTAGATACCTAGCACTTTAACTAGGAGTAGTTTGACGAATGAAACTTGTTCGGGTTCGCAAGAACCTGCTGCTTAATCACTCTCCCATCAGGAGCATGATGAACACTCCGCAATAAGAGAGCGATTAAGGCAGGGGTCAGTGACCGCGCACACGGTCCGGTGCCGCGGTGCTCCAGCTGACTCCGCTCGGGACCGCCAAAACGCTGCCGATTTGAGACACTATTCAAAAGTTCACGAGGCAACGTATCATATGGGTAATTGGGTACACCGTCCGTCACTACTACACATTTCAAAGATGACAATCCAATTTCATGGGAAAATTCACGTCCACTCATTGTTTTTGGTTTGAAAGTTACTTTTATCACAAATTCACAACAATCCCCAATACACTCGATGAAAACTCGCAGTACCTGACACCTGTGCAGCAAACAGGTACGAACCGGTTTTTGTTTTCTGCAAGGCGTCCCGGCCGGTGCGGCCGCGCTTCGTAAATTTTGGAAAACAATACAGAAGTTACTTTCACTTATTGTTTCGTCAGGAAAACGTTTTTGTAGGCGCTCGGTACACTAATCCCGCTTCTGAGCTAAAAGGGAAGCTCAGAAAAACGCATTAAACCATTTAAATTACAATTTATTCACAAACTAAAACAAATGCAAGTTGTACAAGAAAAAGAGAGAGCGAGATAGATATACAAACGTCAAATAATGGCGGGGAATACTGCTCTTGACAAGTTGCGTTCGGAAATGCCTAACAATAAATACACAGTATACAAACATAATGTGACTCAACCACCGGTGTCGGAAAGTTGTTTCTGTACTGAGAAGAACCAGCAAGAAACTCAGCAGTTACTCTTTTCAATATGTTCTGTACACCGATTGACATCTATCGACGTCAACCGGGACCAACTGCTTAACGTGCCTTCCGAAGCACGGAGATGCCCGAAATACACATCACCAAATTTCGGTCGGAGTGGTCACCCATCCCATTTCCGACATGGCGTGTGTTACTTTACAACAGCGATCGTCGCCGATCACTGTCGCAGCTGCGTCACGGGCACCTCCAAAGTTAAAAAGTTATAGTTATCGCCGGGCAAAGTTATAGTCGCACTGAATAACACAGAATGAACTATTTGGAAAATATTATCATAACATGGCATACCCCCTGAGTGTTGCCAACATGGGGAACGGAACATTCAGTAGCCCACATTCCGCCGAGGGTTTTTGAACCCAACGTGGTAAACTTCCGCCGTTATCCAAGTGGCTTGGGTTTCAAATCGGTGTTTTTTATCACCGGAGAGTTAGCCGCAAATTCTACAATTAGCACAAAGTAGGTGTGTTTCAGCCAGATTTGATCTCAGGACCATCGGCTTCCGAGCCAAAGTTTTTACAAGCCAACAAGGCACCAACGCTCTTCTTCTTGAAAAATTAGCGCAGAATTTAAAGCTAAAAATAGTCCAGTTACCAAAACCACCAAGTTGGCAGTTCAGTATCAGTTTCCACTATATAACTTCGTCCGCAGCACCACATTGCACAGTGGCTCGCAAAATCCTGATAACTTGCAATATTCTTTAAGAAATTGAATATTTCATATTCCGCATCGTTTGCTTGATATTTATGTAGCATTATTCATTGAAATTGCATTTCAGTGCGCATTAATGTTACGATTCGCTCGTTTTGCATGTTACAGGGCTAAATCCCATTATTGCCCTTGTACTTACTTATCTATCAATCTCACTAGGAGTACTGAGATACAAATGTACAGACACGGAATGAAAAGCTTGACGCGTTTTCAAATAAAATCATTGCACATGCTACCTATTTAAACTGTGTATTGTGTCAAAAAGTATGCTTTACTGTTTGACAATTAAAATTAAAATTTGATTACACGTATGTTCCTTCACGATTAACAGTTAAACTCAATCTTTTTATAAGTTTGATCTTGCCATTACGTTTATGTCAAGTTTGATCAGTCGAATAATTACATTCTCTTTGCATTTAATAATTAAAACTAATAAATTGACTAACAGTTCCTGTTAATGTCATCATTGAGCAAGCAAAAACAGATTTTAAGGTGGTCAACCTTTTTATTCTGCGACTGTACATCCTAGTTAACCAGATTTCAATAAAAGTAGTTTGTTCAGTAGTTAAAGCAAAAAAACGTCACAGACAGGTGAAGACAAAGTTATTTTCGCATTTATAATATCGAGTAAAGTGAAGTAAAAATCTTTCATTCAGTGACTTGTTGGTACAAATTAAATTAAGAACAAAACAAAACCAACCTGCACGGAAGTCTGTCGACTTTCATGCAGGAAGAATTTTGTTGTCCGGTTACCGGACACCAAAACGCGTCACACTTCGCCGTCTAGTGTAAAGTGTAATTTTAATAAATGAAATTCCATTTAATACCTATGGGCCGATTATGTTTTTTATGACTAGTAAATGTAATTTGTTTCCTGGATTCAATGATTTATAATCTTCTCTGCACTGCAGCGATTTGGCTAATATTTGTTTTGTAATATTTGTGTAGGTCCAGGGAAGATTTAAAAGGTGAGTAAACATGAGAACGCTAGGAACATTGTGAAAAACTAAAATTTAGTTATCTCTCAGCAAATGTTTCTACCTGCCACGTGACACTGAATGTTTGACAACGGAACAACATCTGTCGGGACAGATGGTTATTATTAAAAATGCCACTGAAATGGAATCTACTTAGCATCTGTCAGGTATGGATTACCTCTAAAACTCTTTCAATTGCCTCCTGATCCTACACTCAAGCATAATGAATGACTACTTATCAATAATGTATGTCTCCGCCCATTGGGATACTCAAACGTTATCGGTGAATAAGTGAGGGCATTCCGCAGACGCTTCTGTGCCCCCAGGGGGCTCTAACAGGGGGCTCTATCACACGCGAAGACTCATTCCCGAAGCGGATTCACACAAGCACTGTCATCAACATTTCTTCATTTCTTCACGTCAATAAATATCATGATATTTAAAATGAAAATGAAAAAGTTTATTTGGTAAAATACAAAATAATAACAAACATCTTTTAGGTAAGTACATGTTTAGTAGTAGTAATTTACCAAAAAGGTCCCCTCTCAGCATGTGTCGTGCGTGACGCAGCACCACGACGCTGATATTCTGCGGATGCCTTATATATGTCACCGGAAAATAACAAAAACCGTAAATTTATAAATTTCCTAGGAAATTTATCAACTTTCGTAAGATTCTAAACGAGAGATAAATTGTATTATTTTACGCCTACATTTCCGGAAATTTATAAATTTGCGACGGCTCATCGTAAATTTATCAATTAACGGATATCTATTCGTAAAATTCTAAACGGTTCGACCAATCACTGAAGAGCTTTTAATTTTACGCTTTTATAAATTACGGAAAATAACACACTGCTCTCTGATTGGTCGATGTTGATAGTAGCAATGCTTGTGTTCATAGATTATGGTACAATCAGACTTGCCAAATTTATCAGTTTCGATTACGTAAGTAAGTAAGTAAAACAATACATATAATAGGCTGATAACCCCTACTTCATCAAAATAAAACAGCAAAAATCGTGTTTTACGATTTCAAAAACAATATAAAAAAATGAAATACACTTATAAAATATAACATACAAAACATAGCATCCCCTCACGATCATATCCCGAATGAGGTAGTCAGATGCACACTGAGTTCCAGTCACGGTGAACGAACGGAACATTCAGAAGCCCACATTCACCGAGGGAATTTGAACCCATCGTGGTAGTGGCATACCGCCGTTA